>ML785085.1:754339-769782 GCA_009831015.1 Picea engelmannii | reverse complement strand
TGTGCAACCCACCTTTCTTTATCACTTATTGGTAATCTCGACAAGTTAGTTGAGAACCTCATTGCACTGGCCACTATTCGATGGACATTATAAATATCTTCTTGATCCAGATTATTTTTGGCATGAAATGAGACGGAGATATAATAAAGAAATGTGTAGATATATTGCAGATATTCAACAATATAACAAAAATGTATCAGATATGCAACCATAAACACAGATATACAGTAATATATGATTTCTATAAATCAAAGAAATGTACAGATACTATAAAAATATAGAGTGAAAGAGACTCGCTAGAATGGTGGCAGCTTATCTCTGAGAAGAGATGTGACGACTACTCGCATTCACAAGAAGATGATTACAATGAGGATCTGAAGGCCTTTTTACAATAAACGGGAATGCCAAAATTCCTAGACATCAGAAAACCTAACCCTAGGAGATGAAGTGCCAAAAGTCATGTGGTCCCCATTTGGGTAAGTTAGTACATCAACTTCCTAGGGTCGTAACTTTTGCATACGATCTTCGTTTTAGGCGTATGATAGCTTGCTGGAAAGGAATCATTGAGGAGATTTATTTTGGAGGATCAAACATGACTTTGTCTATCATTGAGAACCTCTATCTCTAAAAACCTTCATTTAGGCCCTCAAAATGGCCCCGAAAGTTAAAACTTGCTAAAAATAGTAAATTGCCAAAATTGTCAGAAAACTATTTTGAGCCAGCTGGAAAAGGTGGCTGGCCACCAATAAACACCTGGATCAATCCTCCCTCCTTAGGAAGAAATGGTCTCCATTGCGTTGAGTTCCCAGGGGAGAAGTAAAAGTGTTTGTTGAATGTGCATCTTGGTGAGTTGCTTGTCTTGCTGGAGACGTCGCGCTGCTTAGTTTGTGGAAGTCTATCACGAACCTGTTGAGGTTGAGGTTGTTCAACAAGTCAAGATACATGAGAGGATGGTGTGAAGATTGAATATTTTCACTTTTTTGCAACCTTGTCAGCTTGCTTCTGTTGGATAGAAGGTGCTTGGGGGCAAGGATGTAGTGGTTGCAGTGTCCTTTTGTTCTCCTTTTGAATAGATTGTGAATAACTGAATTTTGCAGTATGAGATACTACCTTGTGACACTTTTAGGTGGAACAATAGTCAGAAATACCTCTAGTATTCTGTAGATATGACCCCCCAAAGTAACAATGACACTACGGGGTTGAGACTCATAAACAACATGGTGTCTCCACATATATGGTTGGCCCAAGAGCACATCACAAACATCTAATGGGGAAACATCACATAAAACCTCATCCTTGAAGGGTTGGATGCCACATGATAATCGACACTGTTGGCTGACACAAATATCTCATCCTTGGCAAAGCAACCCAATATTTTATGGTTGCGGGTGTGGTGTTGTCGACAATCCCAACTGTTTGACGACCTCTGCTAAGATGAGGTTCTTCTGGCTTCCTCTATCAACAATAAAATGAAATGGGGTCCCCTTAACCCACACATCTGAATGAAAAAGGAACTCCCCCTCTTAAGGATCTATTGGTTCCTCTGGTTGAATTGTTGCGGTAGAGACAATAGCAGTGGGGTCCGCATCAATGATCTGTCATTTACCATTAATTTTAGAATCAGATTCTGAATCAGGGTTCGGCTCTTTGTCTTTGATCTCAGCCACTAATAACTGTTTTGAGTGACATTCATCGGCATTGTGCTAGGGGATTTTGTGGAACTCGCACCATTTTTTGGTTTCCTTCTTTTTCTTCCCATGACCCTTCTTTTCATGTGTCTTAGACTGGTTTTCGGGAAACTGTTTGTGAGGGCCGTCTTTGTCATACTTTAGTTGTTGTGGATTTGTAAAACCAAACTCCCATTTGTTTTGGTGCTTAAATTTATTCTCAATATTAACAACATATCGATAAGAAGCACTGAGTGATGAGATGCCCATCAAATCCATTTCAGTCTGGATGTATCTGTGTAGAGCCCCACGATATTTTAGAACCAAATGTCGCTAGGAGTATTTGATACCCAGCTTGGTGTGCAAGGTATGGAAGGTATTGGTGAACTCCGAAACTTTTTGGCCCCTCTCTTGCTGCAGTGTGGTCCATCTCATGTACTCATCATCATAGTTGCCAACAAGGTAATATTGTTCCTTTACCACGTCCACAAAAAAATCCTAGGTGGGATTGGCCCCATATATTCCAGACTCCTCTATGGAAATTTTCTCCCAGTATGTTTCCCACCAATGTTTGACATGAGGGAGAGCATTAAGGAGTTCAAAGGTGATTTTTCTTTGTCAAAAAAATTGTGAACAAAAAAATAACCTTCTAGCAGAGTTAACCATTTTTCTAGGGCTTCTGCATCTATCTATCATTCAAATATAGGAATATCAAAGTTAAATTGTACCTTGAAAGGTGAGGTGCCTCCAAATTGGTCAATTTATGAATATGCTTCTGATGCTATCGGTGGGCATTGAAGGATGTGGGAAAAATTCTCCATCATTTTGTCCCTCTGTCATGTGAGAGCTTGCTCAAGCAACAGATTAATAGGATCGTCTGCTCTGTCGTTTCTCTTTTCTTCTGCCATTGAGGGTTTCTTGGGTGTGCGAGAGTGATTCTCTTCAAGAGAGACAAGCTCGAGACCCAACTTGCTATACTCGGACCTCGTCGAGGACATGCACTGAAAAAACAATCAAGAGTAGCCTGCTCTGATACCACTGATCCAGATTATTTTTGGCACAAAATGAGAGCAAAGATATAATAAAGAAATGCACAGAGATATTGCAGATATTCAATAATATAACAAAAATGTATCATAGATGCAACCATAAACACAGATACACAGTAATACATGATTTCTATTAATCAAAGAAATGTATAGAGACTGTAAAAATACAGAGTGAAAGACTCGCTAGAATGCTGACAACTTATCTCTGAGAAGAGATGTGAAGGTTACTCGCATTCACAAGAAGATGATTACAATGAGGCTCTGGAGGATTTTTTACAATAAACAGGAATGCCAAAAGTCCTAGACATCCAAAAACCTAACCCTAGGTGATGAAGTGTCAAAAGTCACGTGGGCCCTGTTTGGGTAAGTTAGTACATCAACTTCTTGGGGTCGTAACTTTTGCATATGATCTCCATTTTAGGCGTATGATTGCTCATTGGAAAGGTATCATCGAGGAGATTCATTTTGGGGGATCAATCATGCCTTCATCTATCCTTGATAACCTAGATCTTGAAAAACCTTCATTTAGGCCCTCAAAATGGCCTTGAAAGTTAAAACCTGCTAAAAATAGTAAATTGCCAAAATTTCCCGAAAGTTGTTTTGAGCCAGTTGGAAAAAGTGGGTGGCTACCGATATCCACCTGGATCAATCCTCCCTCCTTAAGAAGAAATGGTATCCATTGTGTTGAGTTCCTGGGGGAGAAGTAAAAGTGTTTGTTGAATCTGCATCTTAGTGAGTCGCTTGTCTTGCTGGAGACGTCGCGTTGCTCAGTCTCTGGAAGTCTATCACGAACTTGTTAAGGTTGAGCTTATTCAACAAGTCAAGATACATGAGAGGACGGTGTGTAGAAGGAATATTTTCGCTTTGTTGTAACCTTGTTGACCTGCTTCTGTTGGATAGAAGGTGCTTGGGGCAAGGTTGTAGTTGTTGCAATGTCATTTTGTTCTCCTTTTGAACATATTGTGAAGAAGCTGAATTTTGCAGTATGATATACTACCTTATGACACTTTTTAGGTGGAACAGTATTCGAAACTACCTCTGGTATTCTATAGAGATGACCCCCCAAATTAAAAATGACACTAACAGGTTGAGACTCATAAATAGCATGGCATTTCCACATATATGGTTGGCCCAAGAGCACATCACATACATCCAGTGAGGCAACATCACATAATACCTCATCCTTGAAAGGTTGGATGCCGTATGATAATAGACACTGTTGGTTGACACAGAGATCTCATCCTTGGCGAAGCCACCCAATGTTGTATGGCTATAGGTGTGGTGTTGTCGACAATCCCAACTGTTTGATGACCTCTACTAAGATGAGGTTCTTCTGGATTCCACTATCAACAATAAAATGCAGCGGGGTCCCCTTCACCCACATCTGTGAATGAAAAAGGTGCTCCCCCTGTTTAGGACCTGTTGGTTCTTCTGGCTGAATTGTTGCGGTAGCAACAATAGCAGTGGGGTCTGTGTGAATGATTTGTCATTTGCCATTATTTTCATAATCATATTCTAAATCAAGTTTGGGCTCTTTGTCTTTGATCTCATCCACTAAGGACTATTTTGAGCGACATTCATCGGTTTTGTGTTAGGGGCTTTTGTGGAAATTGCACCATTTTCCAGTGTCCTTCTTTGTCTTCCCGTGACCCTTCTTTTCCTGTGTCTTGGAGTGGTTTTTGGGAAACTGTTTGTTAGGGTTGTCTTTGTCATACTTTGGTTGTTGCAGATTTGCAAAACCAAAATCCTGTTTTTTCTGGTGCTTAAATTTCTTCTCAATTTTAACAGCATATCGATAAGCAGCATCGAGTGATGAGATGTCTATAAAATCCATTTCAGTCTGGATGTATGTGTGTAGAGACCCATGGTATTTCAGAACCAAATGTTTCTCAGAGTCATTGATACCCATATTGGTGTGTAAGGTATGGAAGGTATTGGTGAACTCCATAACTGCTTGGCCCCTATCTTTCCTTAGTGTGGCCAATCTCATGTACTGGTCCTCATAGTTTCCAACAAGGTAATACTGTTCCTTTACTGCATCCACAAACAAATCCCAAGTGGGATTGGCCCCATATATTCCAGACTCCTCTATGGAGCTTTGCTCCCAGTAAGTTTCCCACCAATGTTTGACATGAGGGAGAGCTTTAAGGAGTGCGACGGTGATATTTTCTTTGTCAGAAAAATTGTGAAGAGAGAAATAACCTTCTAGCAGAGTTAACCATTTTTCTAGGGCTTCTGCATCTATCTGTCCTTCAAATATAGGAATATTAAATTTAATTTGTACCTTGAAAGGTGATGTGCCTCCAAAGTGTCTGATTGATGAATATGCACCTGATGCTATCAGAAAGCGTTGAAGAATGTGGGATAAATTCTCCATCATTTTGTCCCTCTGTCGTGTGAGAGCTTGCTCAAGCAACAGATTAATAGGATCGTTTGTTTCTTCATTTTTCTTTTCTTCTGCCATTGAGGATTTCTTGGGTGTGCGAGAGTGATTTTATTCAAGATAGACAAGCTCGAGGCCCAACTTTCTATACTTGTACCTTGTCAAGGACATGCACTGAAAAAACGACCAAGAGCAGCCTGCTCTGATACCACTGATCCAGATTATTTTCGACGCGAAATGAGAGAGGAGATATAATAAATAAATGCACAGACATATTGTATATATTCAATAATATAACAAAAATGTATCAGAGATGCAACCATAAACACAGATATATAGTAATACAAAATTTCTATTAATCAAATAAATGTACAGAGACTGTAAAAATACAGAGTGAAAGACTCGCTAGAATGGTGGTAGCTTATCTCTGAGAAGAGATGTTACGGCTACTCACATTCGCAAGAAGATGATTAAAATGAGGCTCTGACGACATTTTTACAATAAATGGGAATTCCAAAATTCCTAGACATCCAAAAACCTAACTCTAGAAGATGAAGCACCAAAAGTCATGTGGGCCCCGTTTGAGTAAGTTAGTACATGAACTTCCCGGGGTCGTAACTTTTGCATATAATCTTTGTTTTAGGCGTATGATAGCTCGTTGGAAAGGTATGATTGAGGAGATTCATTTTGGGGGATAAATCATGCCTTTGGTTATAATTAAGAACCTCAATCTCGAAAAACCTTCATTTAGGCCCTCAAAATGGCCTCAAAAGTTAAAACCTGCTAAAAATAGTAAATTGCCAAAATTGCCAAAAAGTTGTTTTGAGCCAGTTGGAAAAGGTGCGTGGCCACCGATATACACCTGGATCAATCCTCTCTAATTAGGAAGCAATGGTCTCCATTGCATTGAGTTCCTAGGGGAGAAGTAAAAGTGTTTGTTGAATCTGCATCTTGGTGAGCTACTTGTCTGGTTGGAGACAATGTGTTGCTCAGTTTGTGGAAGTCTATCATTAACCTATTGAGGTTGAGGATGTTCAACAAGTCGAGATACATGAGAGGATGGTGTGCAGAAGGAATCGTTGCACTATTTTGCAACCTTGTAGACCTTCTTCTGTTGGATAGAAGGTGCTTGGGGCAAGGCTTTAGAGGTTGCAGTGTCATTTTGTTCTCCTTTTGAATAGATTGTGAAGAAGCTGAATTTTGCAGTATGAGATACTACCTTGACATGCTTTTGAGGTGGAACAGTAGTCGTAACTACCTCTAATATTCTGTAGAGATGAACCCCCAAGGTAACAATGACACTACAAGGTCGAGACTCATAAATAGCATGGCGTATCCACATATACAGTTGGCCCAAGACTACATCACAGACATTCAGTGGGGAAACATCACATAATAACTCATCCTTGAAGGGTTTGATATCATATGATAATCGACACTGTTGGATGACACGAATATCTCCTCCTTGGCGAAGCCACCCAATGTTGTATGGTTGCGGGTGTGGTGTTGCTGAGAATCCCAACTGTTTGATGAACTTTGCTGAGATGAGGTTCTTCGAGATTCCGCTATCAACAATAAAATGCAGCGGGGTCCCCTTCACCCACATCTGTGAATGAAAATGGTGCTCCCCCTCTTTAGGATCTGTTGGTTCCTCTGGTTGAATTGTTGCATTAGCAACAATAGCAATGGGGTCCACGTCAATAATCTGTCCTTTACCATTATTCTCAGAATCATATTTTGAATCAAGGTTTGGCTCTTTGTCTTTCATCTCAGCCACTAATAACTATTTTGAGCAACATTAATTAGTGTTGTTCTAGGGGATTTTGTGGAACTCGCACCATTTTCTAGTGTCCTTCTTTGTCTTCCCGTGACCCTTCTTTTCCAATGTCTTGGACTCATTTTCAGGAAAATGTTTGTTAGGGTCATCTTTGTCATACTTTGGTTGTTGCGGATTTGCAGAACCAAACTCATGTTTGTTCTAGTGCTTAAAGTTTTGATCAATTTTAATAGCATATCGATAAGTAGCACTGAGTGATGAGATGTCCATAAAATCCATTTCAGTCTGGATGTATCTATGTAGATCCCCACGGTATTTTAGAAAAAAATGTCACTCAGAGTCTTTGATACCCAGCTTGGTGCACAAGGTATGGAAGGTATTGGGGAACTTCGAAACTGCTTGGCCCCTCCCTTTCCGCAGTGTGGTCCATCTCATGTACTGGTACTCATAGTTGCCAATAGGGTAATACTATTCCTTTACCGCATCCACAAAAAAATCCCAAGTGGGATCGGCCCCATTTATTCCAGACTCCTCTATGTAACTTTGCTCCCAGTAAGTTTCCCACCAATGTTTTACATGAGGGAGATCTTTAAGGAGTGCGAAAGTGATATTTTCTTTGTCATAAACATTGTGAACAGAGAAATAACCTTCTAGTAGAGTTAGCCATTTTTCTAGGGCTTCTGCATCTATCTGTCTTTCAAATACAGGAATATCAAAGTTAACTTGTACCTTGAAAGGAGAGGTGCCTCCAAACTGGCCACTTGATGAAGATGTGCCTGATGCTATCTGCAGGTGTTGAAGGATGTAAGAAAAATTCTCCATCATTTCATCCCTTTGTCGTGTGAGAGCTTGCTCAAGAAACAAATTAATAGGATCATTTGCTCCATCATTTTTCTTTTCTTCTTCCTTTGATGGTTTCTTGGGTGTTTGAGAGTGATTGTCTTCAAGAGAGACAAGCTCGAGACCCAACTTTCTATACTTGGACCTCGCCGGGGACATGCACTAAAAAAATGGTCAAGAGCAGCCTGCTCTGATACCACTAATCCAGATTATTTTTTGCACAAAATGAGAGCGGAGATATAATAAAGAAATGCACAGAGATGTTGTAGATATTCAATAATATAACAAAAATGTATCTGAGATGCAACCATAAACATAGATATATAGTAATACAAGATTTATATTAATCAAAGAAATGTACAGAGACTGTAAAAATACAGAGTGAAAGACTCGTTAGAATGGTGGCAGCTTATCTCTTAGAAGAGATGTGACGGCTACTCGCATTTGCAAGAATATGATTACAATGAGGCTATGAAGGCCTTTTTACAATAAAAATGGATGCCAAAATTCCTATACATCCAAAAACCTCACCCTAGGAGATGAAGCGCTAAAATTCATGTGGGCCCCGTTTGGGTAAGTTAGTACATCAACTTCTCGGGGTCGTAACTTTTGCATAGGATCTCTGTTTTAGGCGTATGATAGCTCGTTGGAAAGGTATATTCGAGGATATTCATTTTGGGGGATTGATAATGCCTCTATCTATCACTAAGAACATCGATCTTGAAAAAAAATCATTTAGGCCCTCAAAATGGCCACGAATGTTAAAACTTGCTAAAAATAGTAAATTGCCAAAATTGCCAGAAAACTATTTTGAGCTAGTTGGAAAAGGTGGGTGGCCACCAATATCCATCTGCATCAATCCTCTCTCCTTAGGAAGTAATGGTCTCCATTGCGTTGAGTTCCCGGGGGAGAAGTAAAAGTGTTTGTTGAATCTGCATCTTGGTGAGTTGCTTGTCTTGTTGAAGACGTTGCGCTACTCAGTTTGTGGAAGTCTATCACAAACCTATTGAGGTTGAGGCTATTCAACAAGTCGAGATATATGAGAGGATGGTGTGTAGAAAGAATATTTTCACTTTGTTGCAACCTTGTCGACCTACTTCTGTTGGATAGAAGGTGCTTGGGGCAAGGCTTTAGTGGTTGCAGTGTCCTTTTGTTCTCCTTTTGAACAGATTGTGAAGAAGTTGAATTTTGTAGTATGAGATACTACCTTGCGACACTTTTTAGGTGGAACAGTAGTCGAAACTACCTCTAGTATTCTGTAGAGATGACCCCCCAAAGTAACAATGAAACTACGGGGTCGAGACTCATAAACAACATGGAATATCCACATATATGGTTGGCCCAAGAGCACATCACAGACATCCAGTGGGGAAACATCACATAATACCTCATTCTTGAAGGGTTGGATGCATATGATAATAAACATTGTTGGCTGACATGGAGATCTTGTCCTTGGCGAAGCCACCCAATTTTGTATGGTTGCGTGCCTGGTGTTTTCAACAATCCTAACTGTTTGACGACCTCTACTAAGATTAGGTTCTTCTTTCTTCCACTATCAACAATAAAATGTAGCGGGGTCCCATTCACCCACATATGTGAATGAAAAAGGTGCTCCCCCTCTTCAGGATCTATTGGTTCTTCTGGTTGAATGGTTGCGGTAGCAACAATAGGAGCGGGGTCTACATTAATGATCTGTCCTTTACCATTATTTTTAGAATCATATTCTAAATCAGGTTTTGGCTCTTTGTCTTTGATCTCGGCCACTAATGACTATTTTGAGCGACATTCATCGATGTTGTGCCACGGGCTTTTGTGGAACTCACACCATTTTCTGTTGTCCTTCTTTGTCTTCCCGTGACCCTTCTTTCCCTGTTTCTTGGACTAGTTTTTGAGAAAATATTTTTTAGGGCCTTCTTTGTCATACTTTGGTTTATGCAAATTTCCATAACCAAACTCCCGTTTGTTCTGGTGCTTAAATTTCTTCTCAACTTTAACAACATATCGATAAGCAGCACTGAGTGATGAGATGTCCAAAAAATCCATTTCAGTCTGGATGTATATGTGTAGAGCCCCACGATATTTCAGAACCAAATGTCGCTCAGAGTCTTTGATACCCAGCTCGATGCGCAAGGTATGGAAGGTATTGGTGAAGTCGGAAACTTATTGGCCTCTCTCTTTCCGTAGTGTGGTCCATCTCATGTACTGGTCCTCATAGTTGCCAACAGGGTAATATTGTTCCTTTACTGCATCCACAAAAAAATCCCAAGTGGGATCGACCCCATATATTCCAGACTCATCTATGGAACTTTTCTCCCATTAAGTTTCCCACCAATGTTTCACATGAGTGAGATATTTAAGGAGTGCGAAGGTGATCTTTTCTTTGTCGAAAAAATTGTGAACAGAGAAATAACCTTCTAGCAAAGTTAACCATTTTTCTACGACTTTTGCAACTATTTGTCCTTCAAATAAAGGAATATCAAAGCTAACTTGTACCTTGAAAGGCGAGGTGCCTCCAAAGTGGTCGCTTGATGAATATTTGCCTGATGCTATCGATAGGCGCTGAAGGATGTGGGAAAAATTCTCCATCATTTCGTCCCTCTGTCGTGTGAGAGCTTGCTCAAGCAACAGATTAACAACATCGTCTACTCCATTGTTTTTCTTTTCTTCTGCCATTGAGGGTTTCTTGGGTGTGCGAGAGTGACTGTCTTCAAGAGAGACAAGATCGAGACCCAACTTTCTATACTCGAACCTCGTCGGCGACATGCACTGAAAAAATGATCAAGATTAGCCAACTCTGATACCACTGATCCGGGAGAAATAAAAGTGTTTGTTGAATCTGCATCTTGGTGAGTTTCTTGTCTTGCTCGAGATGTCACGCTACTCAGTTTGTGGAAGTCTATCACGAACCTGTTGAGGTTGAGGTTGTTCAACAAGTCAAGATACATGAGAGGATGGTGTGCAGAAGGAATCTTTTCACTTTGTTGCAACCTTGTTGAACTTCTTCTGTTGGATAGAACGTGCTTGGGGCAAGGCTGTAGTGGTTGTAGTGTCCTTTTGTTCTCCTTTTGAAGAGATTGTGAAGAAGCTAAATTTTGCAGTATGAGATACTACCTTGCGACACTTTTTAGGTGGAACAGTAGTTAGAACTACCTCTGTTATTATGTAGAGATGACCCCCTAAAGTAACAATGAAACTACGGGGTCGAACCTCATAAACAACATGGCATATCCACATATATGGTTAGCCCAAAATCACATTACAGACATATAGTGGGGAAACATCACATAATAACTCACCCTCGAAGGGTTGGATTTCGTATGATAATCGACATTATTGGTTGACACAGAGATATCATCCTTGGCGAAGCCACCCAATGTTGTATGGTCGTGGGCGTGGTGTTGTCGACAATCCCAATTGTTTGATGAACTCTGCTGAGATGAGGTTCTTCTGGCTTCTTCTATCAACAATAAAATACAGCGGGGTCCCCTTCACCCACATCTGTGAATGAAAAAGGTGCTCGCCCTCTTTAGTATCTATTGGTTCTTCTGGTTGAATGGTTGTGGTAGCAACACTATTAGTGGGGTCCGCGTTAATGATCTGTCCTTTACCATTATTTTTAGAATTAGATTCAGAATTAGGGTTTGGCTCTTTGTCTTTGATCTCATCCATTAATGACTATTTTGAGTGACATTCATTGGTTTTGTGCCAGGGGATTTTGTGGAACTCGCACCATTTTGAGGTTGTTCAACAAGTCAAGATACATGAGAGGACAATGTGCAGAAGGAATATTTTCACTTTGTTGCAACCTTGTTGACCTTCTTTTGTTGGATAGAACATTCTTGGGGCAAGGCTGTAGTGGTTGTAGTTTCCTTTTCTTCTCCTTTTGAACAGATTGTGAACAAGCTGAATTTTGCAGTATGAGATACTACCTTGCAACACTTTTTAGGTTGAACAGTAGTCAGAACTACCTCTGGTATTCTGTAGAGATGACCCCCCAAAGTAACAATGACACTATGGGGTCAAAACTCATAAAAAACATGGTGTCTCCACATATATGGTTGTCCCAAGAGCACAACATAGACATCCAGTGGGGAAACATCACATAATCAACATTGTTGGCTGACACTTATATCTTGTCCTTCTCGAAGCCACCCAATGTTGTATGGTTATCGGTGTGGTGTTGTCGACAATCCCAACTATTTGAAGACCTTTGTTGAGATGAGGTTCTTCTGGATTCTGTTATCAACAATAAAATGCAGTGGGGTCCCATTCACCCACATCTATGAATTAAAAAGGAACTCCCCCTCTTCAAGATCTTTTGCTTCTTCTGGTTGAATGGCTGCGATAGAGACAATAGCAGTGGGGTCCGTGTCAATGGTCTATCCTTTACCATTATTTTCATAATCAGATTTTGAATGAAGGTTTGGCTCTTTGTCTTTGATCTTAGCCACTATTGACTATTTTGAGTGACATTCATCGGTGTTGTGACAGGGGCTTTTGTGGAACTCGCACCATTTTTGGGTGTCCTTCTTTGCTTCTTGTGACCCTTCTTTTCCTGTGTCTTGGACTGGTTTTCAGGAAACTGTTTGTTAGGGCCATCTTTTTCATACTTTGGTTGTTGTGTATTTTCAGAACCAAACTCTTGTTTGTTCTGGTGCTTAAATTTCTACTCAATTTTAACATCATATCGATAAACAACACCGAGTGATGAGATGTCTAGAAAATTCATTTCAGTCTGGATGTATCTGTAGAGAGCCCCACGGTATTTTAGAACCAAATGTCACTTGGAGTATTTGATACCCAGCTTGATGTGCAAGGTATGGAAGGTATTGGTGAACTCCAAAACTGCTTGGACCCTCTCTTGTCGCAGTGTTGTCCATCTCATGTACTGGTTCTCATAGTTGCCAACAGGGTAATACTGTTCCTTTACCGCATCCAGAAAAAAATCCCAAGTGGGATCGACCCCATATATTCTAGACTCCTCTATGGAACTTTTATCCCAGTAAGTTTCCCATCAATTTTTGACATGAGGGAGATCTTTAAGGAATGTGATTGTGATCTTTTCTTTGTCGGAAAAATTGTGAATGGAGAAATAACCTTCTAGCAGAATTAACCATTTTTCTAGGGCTTCTCCATCTATCTGTCCTTCAAATACAGGAATATCAAAGATAACTTGTACCTTGAAAGGTGAGGTGCCTCCAAAGTGGCCTCTTGATGAATATGTGCCTGATGCTATCGACAGGCGTTGAAGGATGTGGGAAAAATTCTCCATCATTTCGTCCCTCTGTTATGTGAGAGCTTTCTTAAGAAACAGATTAATAGGATTATCTGCACCATCATTTTTCTTTTCTTCTACCTTTGAGGGTTTATTGGGTGTGGGAAAGCGATTATCTTCAAGAGAGACAAGCTCGAGACCCAAATTTCTATACTTGGACCTCGTTGGGGACATGCATTGAAAAAACGATCAAGAGTAGCCTGCTATGATACCACTGATCTGGATTATTTTCGGAATGAAATGAGAGTGGAGATATAATAAAGAAATGCATAGAGATATTGCAGATATTCAATAATATAACAAAAATGTATCAGAGATGCAACCATTAACACATATATATAGTAATACACGATTTATATTCATCAAAGAAATGTACAAAGACTATAAAAATACAGAGTGAAAGACTCGCTAGAATGGTGGCAGCTCATCTCTGAGAAGAGATGTGACAGCTACTCGCATTCACAAGAAGATGATTACAATGAGTCTCTGAAGGAATTTTTACAATAAACAGGAATGCCAAAAGTCCTAGACATCCAAAAACCTAACCCTAGGAGATGAAGCGCCAAAAGTCATGTGGGCTTTGTTTGGGTAAGTTAGTACATCAACTTCTCGGGGTTGTAACTCTTGGATACGATTTCCGTTGTAGGCGTATGATAGCTTGTTAGAAAGGTATCATCAAGGGGATTCACATTGATGGCTCAATGATGCCTTCGAAATTCATTGAGAGCCTTAATCATGAATATGTGCCTGATGCTATCCGCAGGTGTTGAAGGATGTGGGAAAAATTCTCCATCATTTCATCCCTTTGTCATGTGAGACCTTGCTCAAGCAACATATTAATAGGATCGTCTGCTCCATAATTTTTCTTTTCTTATGCCTTTGAGGGTTTCTTTGGTGTTTGAGAGCGATTTTCTTCAAGAGAGACAATCTCTAGACCCAACTTGCTATACTTGGACCTTGTCGGGTACATGCACTAAAAAAACAGTCAAGAGCAGCCTGCTCTGATACCACTGATCCAGATTATTTTTTGCACGGAATCAGAGCGGAGATATAATAAATAAATGCACAGAGATATTGGAGATATTCAATAATATAAAAAAAATGTATCTGAGATGGAACCATAAACAAAGATATATAGTAATACAAGATTTCTATTAATCAATGAAATGTATAGAGACTGTAAAAATACAGAGTGAAAGACTCGATAGAATGGTGGTAGCTTATCTCTTAGAAGAGATGTGACGGCTACTAGCATTCACAAGAAGATGATTACAATGAGGCTCTGAAGGCCTTTTTACAATAAACAGGGATGCCAAAAGTCCTAGACATCCAAAAACCTAACCCTAGGAGATGAAGTGCTAAAATTCATGTGGGCCCCATTTGGGTAAGTTAGTACATCAACTTCCCGGGGTCGTAACTTTTGCATAGGATCTCCATTTTATGCATATGATATCTCGTTGGAAAGGTGTGATAGCATATGATAGCTTTTAATATGCCATTTACTATCATTGAGAACCTCAATCTCAAAAAACCTTCATTTAGGCCCTCAAAATGGCCCCAAAAGTTAAAACCTGCTAAAAATAGTAAATTGTTAGAAAGATGTTTTGAGCCAGTTGGAAAAGGTGGGTGACCATCGATATCCACCTGGACCAATCCTCCCTCCTTAGAAATCAATGGTTTCCATTGCGTTAAGTTCCTGGGGGAGAAGTAAAAGTGTTTGTTGAATCTGCATCTTGGTGAGCTGCTTGTCTTGCTGAAGACGTCGTGTTGCTCAGTTTGTGGAAGTCTATCATGAACCTGTTGAGGTTGAGGCTATTCAACAAGTTGAGATACATGAGAGGATGGAGTGCAAAAGGAATCTTTTCACTTTGTGTTAAGAACCAAACATCAATATAGCATACAAAGACCTCTAGAAAAGTACTCAACGCCTTGGAAAAGAGATAATATCAGATAATAAGCCTCTTCGAGGGGGAAACCTCCTTTTACCCCACTTAAATGTTCAAGTACAAGATGATTCAAAATGAAAATGTATCCTTGGTATATATCGGAGACTAGGAGGTATAATTACAAATAATGGCCTAAAGCCGACATAATTAAAATAACATTACTAATCTAAATTACAACTAATAGCCTAAGCCCACACAAATAAAATAGCATTACTAATCTAATATGCCCCAATTAAGGGGTAATGAGCCAACATTAGGGCTTAACATGCCCCTCCACTTGAGACAAGTGTTGTCCACAATGCTTGAGTAACTCTGGATGCTTCTGTATAAAAGACTCATCTTCCCAAGTGGAATCTTCAGCTAGTAGTTTCCTCCATTTAATGAGATACTCTGAAATGGATCTATTCCTTAGCTGGAAAATTCTTGTGTCCGTGATGGCTTCAGGCTCCAATATGATTTTTCCTTCCTCGTCAAGTTCTGGAAATATAGTTTGAACTGGGATCTTG
>ML785085.1:711166-725592 GCA_009831015.1 Picea engelmannii | reverse complement strand
CATGAAACTTGAGGAGGTGTTCTGCAGGATTATCATCTTTCTCCTCTCGGAAGACAGGTAGAAAATCTCCCCATTCTGACATATCAGGTACTGGATGTGGGAAACCAGGAACTGAAGAGAAGTCGAGAGGCGCAAACCTCCGATCCAAAAGAGAAGCAAATGCTTTTGACATCTGAATATTGTGGAGTCGCCACCGAATTCGTCTTTCATGGATTCGCCAGATAGATGATTACAACCGAGGTAGTGTCCAACCTTTGTCTATCATCAAATATTGGATCTATGTCGTCTCCCAAGGAAGCTGAGCTTCAATCTCCTCTCCCCGGCAACGGCGCCAATTTGTTATCTCTCTAAGAAACCCTTTGTGGTTGCAGACCAAAGGTGCTTGGTAACTTAAGAAATGAATGTTTTTTTTATTTTGTAAAGGTGGATCAATGGGATAACTCAATTCAACTTATGGCATTCAGACATCAAATGATAAACAAATAGACAGTGCTCTCCAAGATTGGTTAAACAGTAAAATAGCTTTCAGTGGATGAAGAAAAGATTGTTTATAAACCAGTGCAAAGCAGGGTCTAATAAACAACTAAAGGAACTGATTATAATGTCATGAACCAAACAATAGGATAACAGCTATTCAAGGTTTGACAACAATATAACAGTGAAGAAGAAATATGAAAAAACTGCCACCAAAATGGAAAAAAACTTGTGATCTATATTAGCAAATGAAAATTCTGAGTACAAAGAGCATTATTGTATCCAGAATCAAACCATCTATCAAACTGAGTTCCTAGGATTTATAGGCTTTACAAACAGTTTTCAGATCCTCAAAACGTGGATCAAATCAACTAAAAATAGTAAGTAAAAATCTGTTGCAAAAGAAGTGGGATACTTCCTCAAAAGGAGGTCAATCCCTGATTTTCCTCTGTTGACTGTTGGTGCAGTGTAGAGAAGCCTTCCAAGGCTAAAAGATCCTTCTCCCATGGAGACCAAGTCGAGCTGGCTGATGTGGCAAAATACCCTTCTTTTTAATTCAAATGAAATTGTCCATATACCTTTGAAATAATTCATTTCTTCACCATATATCAAAAATGACTGTTGAACTAAGTTTGATAATTCATTAGACATGCATTGGAAAAGGTTCCAAACATTTTCATATCAAAAATCCCTGATCTGTGCAAAAACTTATTCGAATTCTGGACACACAGACTTTCGGTGGTTGACTGGAACAGTTCCTGGGTAATTTAACCACCGAAAGTCAGAATTTTTAGAAAAACTGCCTTTGGGAAAAATCAATTTTCTCAGCCATGGAATATCCGTTTTGTAGGTTCCAATAGTCGATCGACATCTACAGATCGTAATATTTCCAATGGTACAATCATATTTGTATTTGGAGCTATGGAAGCTAGTCAAAAATTCCCTACAAGATTAGGCATATTTCCTTCAAAAATGCCGGTACGTTTTTGAGAGTTAACAGTATGGTTGCAGGTGTGGTGTTGTCAACAATCCCAACTGTTTGACGACCTCTGCTGACATGAGGTTCTTCTGGCTTCTATTATAAATAATAAAATGCAGCGAGGTACCCTTCACCCACATCTGTGAATGAAAAAGGTGCTCCCCCTCTTCAAGATCTCTTGGTTCTTCTGGTTGAATTGTTGCGGTAGTGACAATAGAAATGGGGTCCACGTCAATGATATGTCCTTTACCATTATTTTCAGAATTAGAGTCTGAATCAGGGTTTGGCTCTTTGTCTTTGATCTCGACAACTAATGACTGTTTTGAGCGACATTCATTGGTGTTGTGCCAGGCTCTTTTGTGGAACTTGCACCGTTTTCCAATGTCCTTCTGTGTCTTCCTATGACCCTTCTTTTCCTATGTCTTGTACTGGTTTTCGAGAAACTGTTTGTTAGGGCCGTCTTTTTCATACTTTGGTTGTTTCATATTTGCAGAACCAAACTCCTATTTCTTCTGGTGCTTAAATTTCTACTCAATTTTAATACCATATCGAATAGCAGCACCGAGTGATGAGATGTCCAGAAAATCCATTTCAGTATGGATGTATCTGTGTAGAGCCCCACGATATTTCAGAACCAAATGCTGCTTGAAGTCTTTGATACCCAGCTTGATGCACAAGGTATGCAAGGTATTGGTAAAATCCAGAACTGCTTGGCCCCTCTCTTGCTGTAGTGTGGTCCATCTCATGTATTGGTCCTCATAGTTACAAATAGGGTAATACTGTTCCTTTACTGCATCCACAAAAAAATACCAAGTGGGATCGACCCCATATATTCCAGACTCCTCTGTGGAACTTTGCTCCCAGTAATTTTCCCACCAATGTTTGAAGTGAGGGAGATCTTTAAGGAGTGTGAAGGTGAAATTTTCCTTGCCAGAAAAATTGTAAACAGAGAAATAACCTTCCAGCAGAATTAACCATTTTTCTAGGGCGTCTGCATCTATCTGTCCTTCAAATACAAGAATATCAAAGTTAACTTGTACCTTGAAAGGGAGGTGCCTCTAAAGTCACCACTTGATGAATATGCACCTGATGCTATTGGCAGGCATTGAAGGATGTGGGAAAAATTCTCCATCATTTCGTCCCTCTGTCGTGTGAGAGCTTGCTCAAGCAACAGATTAATAGGATCGTCTGCTTTGTCATTTTTCTTTTCTTCCTCCATTGAGGGTTTCTTGGGTGTGCGAGAGAGATTTTCTTCAAGAGAGACAAGCTTGAGACCCAACTTACTATAGTCAGACCTCGTCGGGGACATGCATTGAAAAAATTATCAAGAGCAACCTGCTCTGATACCACTGATCCGAATTATTTTTGGCACGAAATGAGAGCGGGGATATAATAAAGAAATGCACAGAGATATTGCAGATATTCAATAATATAAAAAAAATGTATCAGAGATGAAACCATAAACATAGATATGCAGTAATACATGATTTATATTAATCAAAGAAATGTATAGAGACTCTAAAAATATAGAGTGAAAAACTCGCTAGAATGGTGGCAGCTTATCTCTGAGAGGAGATGTGACGACTACTCGCATTCGCCAGAAGATGATTACATTGAGGCTTTGAAAGCATTTTTATAATAAATGGGAATTCCAAAATTCCTAGACATCCAAAAACCTAACCCTAGAAGATGAAGCGCCAAAAGTCATGTGGGCCCCGTTTGAGTAAGTTAGTACATCAACTTCTCGAGGTCGTAACGTTTGCATACGATCTCCGTTTTAGGCGTATGATAGCTCATTGGAAAGGTATCACTGAGGAGATTAATTTTGGAGTATAAATAATGCCTTTATTTATAATTGAGAACCTCTATCTCAAAAAACCTTCATTTAGGCCCTCAAAATTTTCCCGAAAGTTAAAACCTACTAAAAATAGTAAATTGCCAAAATTGCCAGAAAGTTGTTTTAAGCCAATTGGAAAAGGTTGGTGGCCACCGATATGCACCTGGATCAATCCTCCCTCCTTAGGAAGCAATGGTCTCCATTTCATTGAGTTTTCGGGGGAGAAGTAAAAGTGTTTGTTGAATCTGCATCTTGGTGAGGTGCTTGTCTTGCTGGAGACGTCGCATTGCTTTGTTTGTGGAAGTCTATCATGAACCTGTTGAGGTTGATGTTGTTCAACAAGTCAAGATACATGAGAGGATGGTGTGTAGAAGGAATCTTTGCACTTTGTTGTAACTTTTTCAACCTTCCTCTGTTGGATAGAAGGTGCTTGGGGCAAGGATGTAGTGGTTGCAGTGTCCTTTTGTTCTCCTTTTGAACAAATTGTGAAGAAGCTGAATTTTGCAGTATCAGATACTAACTTGCGACACCTTTTAGGTGGAACAGTAGTTGGAACTACCTCTAGTATTCTGTAGACATGAACACCCAAAGTAACAATGACACTACAGGGTCGAGACTCATAAACAACATGGCATCTACACATATATGGTTGGCCCAAGAGCACATCACAAACATCCAGTGGGGAAAAATCACATAATACCTCATCCTTGAAGGGTTGGATTCCGTATGATAATCGACACTGTTGGCTGACATGGAGATATCGTCCTTGGCGAAGCCACCCAATGTTGCATGGTTGCACATGTGGCGTTATCGAAACTCCCAATTGTTTGAGGACCTCTATTGAGATGAGGTTTTCCTGGCTTCCGCTATCAACAATAAAATGCAGTGGGGTCCCCTTCATCCACATCTCTAAATGAAAAATCCACTCCCCCTCTTCAGGATCTGTTGGTTCTTCTGGCTGAATTATTGCAATAGCGACAATAGTAGTGGGGTCCACATCAATGATCTATCCTTTATCATTATTTTCATAATCAAATTCTCAATCGGGGTTTGGCTCTTTGCCTTTTATCTCGGCCACTAATGATTGTTTTGAGCGACATTCATTGGTGTTGTGTCAGGGGCTTTTGTGGAACTCACACCATTTTCTGGTATCCTTCTTTGTCTTCCCATGACCCTTCTTTTCCTGTGTCTTGGACTAGTTTTCAGGAAACTGTTTGTTAGGGCCATCTTTATCATACTTTGGTTGTTGTGGATTTGTAGAACCAAACTCCAGTTTGTTCTGGTGCTTAAATTTTTTCTCAATTTTAACAACATATCAATAAGCAGCACTGAGTGATCAGATGTCCAGAAAATCCATTTCAGTCTAGACGTATCTGTGTAGAGCCCCACATTATTTCAGAACCAAATGTGGCTCAGAGTCTTTGATACCCAGCTTGGTGCACAAGGTATGGAAGGTATTGGTTAACTCTGAAACTTCTTGGCCCCTCTCTTTCTGCAGTGTGGTCCATCTCATGTACTGGTCCTCATAGTTGCCAACAGGGTAATACTATTCCTTTACCACATCCACAAAAAAATACCAAGTGGGATTGGCCCCATATATTCCAGACTCCTCTGTGGAACTTTTCTCCCAGTAAGTTTCCCACCAATGTTTGACATCAGGGAGACATTTAAGGAGTGCGAAGGTGATATTTTCTTTGTCGAAAAAATTGTGAACAGAGAAATAACCTTCTAGCAGAGTTAACCATTTTTCCAGGGCTTCTGCATCTATCTGTCCTTCAAATACGGGAATATCAAAGTTAACTTGTACCTTGAAAGGCAAGGTTCCTCCAAAGTGGTTGCTTGATGAATATGCGCCTGATGCTATCGGTAGGCATTGAAGGATGTGGGAAAAATTCTCCATCATTTCGTCCCTATGTCGTGTGAGAGCTTGCTCAAGCAACATATTAATAGGATCATCTGCTCCATCATTTTTTTTTCTTCTACCATTGTGGGTTTCTTGGGTGTGCGAGAGAGATTGTATTCAAGAGAGACAATATTGAGACCCAACTTGCTATACTTTGACCTCATCGGGGACATGCACTGACAAGACAATCAAGAGTATCTTGCTCTAATACCACTGATCTGGATTATTTTCGGCATGAAATGAGAGCGGAGACATAATAAGGAAATCCATAGAGATATTGCAAGTATTCAATAATATAACATAAATGTATCAGATATGCAACCATAAACACAGATATACAATAATACATTAATTCTATTAATCAAAGAAATGTACAGAGACTGTAAAAATGCAGAGTGAAAGATTCGCTAGATTGGTGGCAACTTATCTCTGAGAAGAGATGTGATGGCTACTCGCATTCGCAAGAAGATTATTACAATGAGGCTCTGAAGGAATTTTTACAATAAACAAGAATGCCAAAAGTCCTAGACATCCAAAAACGTAACCCTAGGAGATGAAGTGCCAAAAGTCCTAGACATCCAAAAACCTAACCCTAGGAGATGAAGTGCCAAAAGTCATGTGGGCCCCGTTTGGGTAAGTTAGTACATCAACTTCCCAGAGTCGTAACTTTTGCATACGATCTCTGTTTTAGGAATATGATAGCTCGTTGGAAAGGTATCATCGAGGAGATTGATTTTGGGGGCTCAATCATGCATTAGGATATCATTTAGAACCTTGATCTCAAAAAACCTTCATTTAGGCCCTCAAAATGGCCCCAAAATTTAAAACCTGCTAAAAATAGTAAATTGTCAAAATTGCCACAAAGTTGTTTTGATCCAGTTGGAAAAGGTGGGTGGCCACTGATATCCACCTGGATCACTTCTGACCATGCATAAGCCACAATTTTTTCTGCCTTAAATTTACAAAACTCAAGAAATCGATCCAGCTTGACATTACTCCACTTATGCATGCGATGACGATTTCTGGGAGTAGAATAACGCCACCCATACTTGAATATCTATAGTTATCAAGTTCCAATCATTAATCACTGGCAAGTTTATTTGTAGGTACGTTGATTTACCATAATCGGCCAATCCATTTCAAATGATTAACCTTTTAGTTCGTTATCTGGCGACATTCTCCTGACATTGCATGGTCATGAAGTACTTGAATCAGTGGCGTGCGGCGATTTGACCAGTTGTCTCTTTCCCCTACATGAATAGTTGATTTGACGTATTAGAACACGTGACATTGGGGCTTTTGCGAAAATGGATTTAGGAAGAACACCTTTCACCCCGATGTATCTCTGAGGGCAACACGCGTCTATGACTAACACCATTGTGGTTTTCCCCAGCCCACCCTCGATGAATTAAATCTGGTGCTGCTTCATTGCATGATATGGGTCTTAGCCATTGATCCAGGTTGCCTCACGATCAACAGTCTGTAGGACTCCCTCCTTCGCATTCCCGCTATATTTTCCCATATCGCCACCTGTTGGCATAGGGGAAGACCCAGGGTTCAACACTACAATAGCCCACCAACAAAACCCTAACTACTAGCCCTTTCAGAAACACCTGCGAAGAAGATGAAGTCTCACCCGAGGTAGAGGTAGGGCTGGTTGTAGGACTCAAGTATCTACAACCTTAGCTGGGATATAGATCTATGATTACACACTTAACAAAGCACTTAGCATCAATAGTTCACCTAGAATTAACCCTTATCTCACGCTACAGATAACACAGAGCATTGCAATATACACTTAGATCTAAGATGATTCAACACTTAGCAACATACAACAGACCTGATATGGTAGAATAATAACTTAGCAACTTCATACACATCAAATCTATCATCTATACACATCTAATAAGAACAAAGCATAAGTAAATCTATCTAAACATGTCATAGCACTTAGCAAAAGAGGGAAAACACATGTAAGTAACAACACAAAGCATGACACACAAGCTTACATGGTTCAACCCCACCTTGGGGCTACATCCACTAACTCTTCTTCTTTATTAGCTTTAGTCAATCCAGTTACAGCACAGAGTTATCAAAATCCTACTCCACATAGGACAAGCGATTTGCGTGCACCTCACAAGATCCTCCTTCCTCGAGTAGATCTAGCACAAAGCCTCCTTACAATCTGTGCACTCAACACTTACAACACTTGCACTCAGCTCTGCAAGTCAATCACATAGATCAATTCTAGAACTAAGCCCTTGGCTAATATTCTTCTTTACTTACATCGCCTAGATATCTATCTATACATTACAAAAGTGGGCCTAAGCATGGGTAAACCCATGGGATGACATCCATTTCCTGTTATATATTCCCAAAAACCCAAAAAGGACCCAAAGTGGGTCGAGATCCCATGATCTCTGCTTTGTCTCACGCGCCTCCTTTGACAGGCTGTCGAAGTCCAAAAAATGGTCAAATATGACCAAGTATTCCTCAAAACTTGGTCAAGGGCTAACAGGCTCCAACGCTCACCTGTGACTCATCCCAAGTCACTCGGGTCTGGGTAAATTTGCCTCAAAGGTCTCGAGCTTTTCTTGAGCTGCTTCGACTTGTCTCTATGCTACTACTTCTTTCTTAGTGAATTCCTGAATAACCGGTTCGCTGATAAGTCCTTCTAGTTGTTTCTCGACTGTAACAACTACTTGTTCTAATACTGTTCCTTGGCCTTCAATTTCTTCAAACATTAGATAGGTTGCCTCCTAGCTTGACTAGATTTTCTAGGTGAATTCCATCACTCTTTTCTGTGTGGTAAGAATGAGTTGTTGGGCGGTGCACTGTTCCTAGGATATCTTCATCCTCTCAATGGGTGACAGGAGCTTTAGTTGTGCATGTACTATATCTGCGTGCTGCTTTGCTTCCTGGAGTTGGGACTCCAATTTCTTCAACTCTTGGTCTTTGGATAGTTGTTCATATATCTGCGTGCTTTTGCTACTTAACTGTTTGTAATCTGCAACAAGTGTTTTAATCCTCTCGACTATGTTTTGAGCATTCAATTCTCGTTACTCGCGCACTTCTTGGGGGGTACTTGGTATAGTTTGAATCTCTAATTCCATGACCCTTTGCTGAAGTTGTTGAATAACCTCAGCAAGCTTCATCACTTGACATTTGAAGGGTTCTTCTCTCTTTTGTTCTAAGCCAATGACAGAGTGGAATTCTTGGTTAACTGCTTCTTCCATCCCAATCTGCTTCGCGATCAGTTTCTCTTTCTCCTTTTGGATCTTCGCTCTATCTTCTTCAAATTTTGCTTGGAGAGCATCCTTCTCTTGTTGCATGGCTCAACGTTGTTATATGATTTCCTCTTGTACTTTCTTTAGGGCTTGAGTAACCTGCACTTTTTCTTCTTGTGCATGTCGAAGGCATACTTCGACTGTATCAACAATCTTGTGGAGTTGAACTGATTCTTCTCCCACTTCTATTGTTCCTTCTAGCAGAGGTGTAGTAGAGATTACGCAGCTAGACTGGAGTGCCTACTACACTTCTTAGAGCCCAATTTCAATCCTATTATATATCTTCTCCTTCTTCGCTTCCTACTTTCTTGTTATCTCTTCTATGGCTTCCTTCATATTTGTGAGGAGGAAACTGAAGTCATCCGAAGTGAGCGTGGTCTTCATCTTAGTTACGATTGCTTTCGATTTCTTCCAAGAGGGAGACTTCAGAGGTGACCCTTTTCTCTTATTTATAACTTTGACTTTGTCTTCCAGTCTCTTTTCGACTTCCTCTAGGTATTCTCCATTACCTCCTTGATCTAGTGTGATGAAATTCATCATTACATATATGTTATCTACATCCTAAACCTCTTTAGGCTTCTTCATCTTCTTTGTCTTACTGGGCCCAGGTGTGTCCTATGCAGCTTCTGAGTTGTTGATGTCTGAAATGTCTGTTGGATATTTTGCAACAAGGAGATATGTCGACCATTCCTTGGTGATCTCTTCTAGGTCTTCTTCTGTCAGCTTATAATAGGACTGAAGTTGTTCCTGGTGCTCATCGACGTGTGGAGTTAGGTTTATAAAGTGGCAGTCTGCACTGAAATTTATTAGAGGTAAAAACCTTTGTAAAGTGTTCAAGGTTATGTGAGGTTCACCCCCTATAGCTTCTTTCAATTGGTTATGATACGTGTGGAAAATGACATTCAATTGTCATTGCTTTTTCATGTCAGTCGAGTACCACAATGTACTGAACTTCACAGCTAGTGGCTCAAAGGGTTTGAGGTCCAGGAAGGTTGCACCTTCTGGTAGTTCCAATGCAACAAAATCAATCAATATTAGAAGCTAGCTAAAATGGAATTCATGCCCCTGATCCTGTGCTTCTCTGCAGTCAATCTCTAGTTGGTTTACTAGGTACTTCACCTAGTTCATCTGTAGTCCCTCTGTGCATTTTCCTGTGAGGTAAAATACGAAGCCTGGTACTTGCATAGGTCGATTCTTACATACCATCTTTCCTACAATCAGTTGACATGCAAGGCACACTATGCCACTTTCAATAGAGGCTACTTTGTAGCCTCGCACGCCCTTCTCGACATTCCCATAAGATTCTTTAATCTTCTGTGAAAGAGCACGGTCTGCAGTCTTTCGAGGGTAGTAATCCTGGGGATCAGGCCCCTACATGCCAAGCCCGGTGTTTCTATTGATCAGTGTCGGATCAACAATTATGCAATGGTTTAACCATAGGTATCCTCTGTGGTAACTTGCTAGCAACAATTTTACACAAGCATTCACCTCCTAGTGTCTGCCGAAGTGCGGTATTTTCATAACGTTGAGCAAAGTAGACTGTGCGAGGTTCATCATCCATTACTGAGGGAAAATATTTGAATTCTTTCTCTTAGTTATTGTCAAGTATTTATATGGGGCAATCATGTTGTAAACCTTACGGTCCCCCAGGTTGAAGTCACAAAAATTCAACAATGTAACCTTGTCTTGATCTGTGTGGTAGGTGTGTACACCTTTCAGTAGATATCCAGTGACTAGGGTGTATTCAAAGTCTCTAGGGACACTTTCCCTATTAATCGCACCGCTCAGAGGGGGTATGTAAGATGGTAGGATGGATGGCACTAACTTCCCAGCAATGGAACCATTTGTTGGCACAGGGGCATACCCAGGGTTCAACGCTACAACAGTGCACCAACAAAACCCTAACTACTGGCCCTTTCGGCAACACCTGTAAAGAAGATGAAGTCTCACCTGAGGTAGAGGCAGGGGTGGTTGCAGGACTCAGGTGTCTGCAACCTTAGCTGGGATATAGATCTGTGATTACACACTTAATAAATCACTTAGCATCAATAGTTCACCTAGAATTAACCCTTATCTCACTCCAAAGATAACACATAGCATTGTAGTATATAATTAGATCTAAGATGATTCAACACTTAGTAGCATACAACAGACCAGATCTGGTAGACCAAGCACTTAGCAAATTCATACACATCAAATCTATCATCTATACACATCTAATAAGCACAAAGCATAAGTAAATCTATCTAAACATGTCATAACACTTAGAAAGAGAGGTAAAACAGATGTAAGTAACAACACAAAATATGACACACAAATTTACGTGGTTCACCCTCACCCTGAGGCTACATCCACCAACTCTTCTTCTTTATTAGCTTCAGTCAATCCGATTACAACACAAAGTTATCAAAATCCTATTCCACATAGGACAGGAGATCTGCGCGCAACTTGCCAGATCCTCCTTCCTTGAGCAGATCTAGCACAAAGCCTCCTTACAATCTATGCACTCAACACTTACAACACTTGCACTTAGCTCTGCAAGTCAATCACATAGATCAATTCTAGCACTAAGCCCTTGGCTAATCTTCTTCTTTACTTACATCACCTAGATATCTATTTATACATTACAAAAGTGGGCCTAAGCATGGGTAAACCCACGGACCAACATCCCTTTCTCGTTACATATTCCCAAAAACCCAAAAAGGACCCAAAGTGGGCCAAGATCCCATGATATCTACTTCATCTTGCGCGCCTCCTTCGACAGGTTGTCGAAGTCCCAAAAAAGGTCAAATATGACCATGTATTCCTCAAAACTTGGTCAAGGGCCAACACCACCATATATGACCTAAGCCTCCAAACAATGCCATGTGTCTACAATGATTTAGTCACCTGCTAATTTAAACTCATATTTGAAGCATGATCATCATGGTGATAACAAGGTCAATATATCAAATCTTCTTTTATTTTGAAGCACCATGTAATACCCCTAGTTAATCCCTAGTGTAATTGTATGTATGTTTTATAGGTTGGTGAGCCAGGATATTATAGGCTAGAGTGCCTATGTGATTATTAGGATGGAGAGTATGGATTGCTAAAGGTTAGCATTCCTATTATTTTAATTTTTAATCATACTTATATATTAATAAAACTACAACATTATTGTAGACCTACCAACAAAAGAGTATGGGGGGCTAAAATCCACTCGAAAGGGTAAGGGGTATAGAATTCTAAGGTTAAGGGACCAATTCAAGGGACTTAGGCTTAGGAATAAAATAATATTATTTGATCCAGGATCTTTTCGTCTGGTGACTTATTAAAGAATTGTATTAAATGAGCATAAACTAAAGTACACCATAAAGAAGGAAAATATCAAAAAAACAAAGACATAAGCATGAAATATGAATGCAAAAAATTCATAACGGAGTTCATCCCTGGTGGACTATGTCTCTGGGTTCTGCTCTCAAATGGGTAGGCCTTTTTATTAACTCCACAAAAGAATTGGGAAAAACACATAAGTATACCTCATTCTACAGTTATGCTATAGAAGATTTGCACAGATCATAAAACAAACATCACCACTACATTTGTGGCATCAAATTACCTAAAAATGACTATCTCCATGCCTCGATCCGAGTCTGGCACTTTTGGACCGAAGAAAAATCTCACCTCCGTTTTCGTGCCTGCACCTGCAATTAATGACTAGAAAAATTTCTTGAAATGCATTCCCTTCCCATACGGTCATGCCCTTGGTTCTTCTCCCTCATACACTGGCTAAAACCCCCTTTTTATAATATAATGTGGCAGTTGTGTAATAATGGGTTCGTTGGCGAAATCGTTAGGGGATGCTATATTAAGGCTTTGGTTGGAGGAGGTCCTGGGGTCAAAACCGCGGGCCTCCATTTTGTTTTGTGTATCATTTAGAGGTTGGATATATTTGGCGGAGGCTTGAAATCCTGAAACTTGTGGAAGCCCGAAGCAATAGTTGTAGAGCACACGAATCTTGCAATCAAAAGAATCATTATCTTTACAAAAATCCCTAACGAAGTTTGGACCAAAGTCAAACTTAGATGTCCCCGATGAAAACCATACAAAAGGACATCTCACAGAAAGTAAAAAAATGAACATTAAAAGATGGATCTGCTTGCCACATATTGCTTCCCACTCAGCTCTGCACAATATCCTTTATTAGTCATGAAATTTAATTCATAAACAGACAAGTCTACACATACTATCAAAGGTAGATCAACATCTCTGAAAAACAAGTGTCTGAATGATGTAATTCATCCTTGAATTTTGTTGTCTACAGTAGGACCCTGCTGTCATAAAAGAGAATTAGGCTTTCAATGAATTAAAGAATGAATGAAAACTAAACTATCTCAATAAAACTCAAGAGCATACCTTAGTATGCTTTCTCCTTCTATTCTCCTCTTGTTCCTCCTTCTCTTTTTGCCTTCAAGTAATCAAACTTAGTTGAAGTAGTTAAACTACCTCTTTTAGTTAAGTTAACTAAAACTCAACTAACTTTTAATTTAGGGGAATAATTAATATAATGATAATAAGGGTCTTAATAAATAATAACTAGTAGGTGGGACCCCTTGTGACTTCCTTTAGTTTCTTAACAAAAATAAACACAACTAGTCAATCAATCAAACACATCCCTCCTTGTGGCTCCCATCATCATTCTCATAATTTGAAAATTAATATCAATGATATTTTAAACCATATCCAAAAAACATAATATCCAAAATATCCAAAAATATTGTGTTGTCCAAAAACTTCAGCAGTCAACTGTTCTCAAGAATCAATAAATAAATACACTCAAAAACCATATTTTCCACTTTGGGAGGCAATTTTCCCTTTTTTTCTATTGTCTCCCTTTGATTTCTATGAATTGGCCTTAGGTTGTGTGGATCCTTTAGGCCTGATCTCACTAATAACATGAGAGAAATCATCTCTCAAGTGCATGTAGGATGAAACAGATTTGGTGGAATCACTTGATGGAGAGGAGGGGGAAGCATCAACTTTTCCTTTATCATGGACATGGTGGGATTACGTTTTGAACCTCTTTCTTGTGTGGGAATAGTATACAGGTGAGTGTGCAGGGGAAAATTGGACAATTGGGTTAATCGGTGGAGGATATATTGACATCCATCATTTTCAGGGACTTCAAATTGTAATGATACATGAGGAGGAACTGGGATACTAGGGACATGTTGGGGTTGGAAAGGAGGCATTTATGGCCTAGGTTGGACCACCCCTTGTCCAATCCAATTGAAAAATCCATCTTGGAAGAGTTGTTTTAACTCTTGTGGATCTGCATCAAAATGTATCGAAAATATTGGCCTTCTAGGGCCTCTGTTCCAATTTCCTCTTCCCCTTTTATTTCGGCCATGGATTCATCTGCTTAAGAATCTCATTCTTGTATGCAATGTTTATTAGAAACTAGCTTCTTAAAAAAACCATACATGACATCTCTTTAAATATGAAACAAAGTTTGGCTCAACAACACATCAGACTCGTCCAATCCAATCCATAAAAATCATTTAATAGTTGTCAGTGAGCAGGGGGTGAATAAGGGTTTTGGGATATATAAGGGGTTGTATTGAGTGAAAAGTGATAAAATGAAAGGAATTAGATCATGATTACTTCTCAACAAATCATCAAACAATTAACTGTATTGAAATAATAAAACATATCAATTATAACTCATCTGTGTGTCATCCTTCAATTGCTATAATACAGAGTTTTCATTTAATTATAATTTAATTTTAAGAACATGGAATGCAAAGTGAAACTGGGAATGCGATGTTAAGCCCTAATATTGGCTCATTACCACTTAATTGGGGCATATTAGATTAGTAATGTTATTTTATTTATGTCGGCTTTAGGCCATTAGTTGTGATTTAGATTAGTAATGTTATTTTATTTATGTCGGCTTTAGGCCAT
>ML785085.1:596176-660308 GCA_009831015.1 Picea engelmannii | reverse complement strand
TCATCTTGTACTTGAACATTTAAGTGGGGTAAAAGGAGGTTTCCCCCTCGAAGAGGCTTATTATCTGAAATTATCTCTTTTTCAAGGCGTTGAGTACTTTTTTTGAGGTTTTTCTATGCTATATTGATATTTGGTTCTTAACACTCTACCTCCCCCCAAACTCAGATCTTTGAGGTGAATGCAGTTCAATCTACCCCTTCACAACAATCTGGAGGTAAGAATAAGACAAAGAATAAATAAAAAAATAATAATGAACAACCAAAAAATCAAGCTCAAACACCTGCTACCGAAAAGAAAACACAACAGAAACTGAAATTCTCGTGTATCATTTGTGGTGACGATCACTACACTCGAGACTGTCCACTTCACAATGAAGTAGCCAAAATTTTCCAAGAAAAGTCACAACCCATTATGCTTACTCACCCTTTTCCACAACAACAATCCATGGTTGCTCAAACCCCCTCTCCTGGGGGTAGTTCTAGCCATCCTAATGATGAGGCCTCATCGAGTGCACATATTTATATGTTTAATGGGATTAATTTGAACACTTTCTCTAAGACATATGACACACGAGGTAACCCTGACAAAGGAAAAGACACTAACGGTACCAGTACTTTACCGGATCCATCACCATCTTTCGTTAGTCTCCCATCGGTTACTCCTCTGTCTGGACCACTTCAGATTGAGAAACCCACATTCGACTCTATCTTATTCCCTCCTAAGAGCACTATCCGCAAATATACCTTTAATCCTAGTTCACGTGCCGCCTAGAACTACAACATTGTTGAAGATTTGGCTCAAGCACCATGTGCTATGTCTACGTTAGAAGTTCTACAGTACTACCCCAGTCAACGTAGAATGCTCTTGGATTCTATTGGCACTGCTGATCCTGAGTCGTCCAACCATATCATGTTTAACCTAGACAATTATGCGTCTTGGCTCTCCCACCAACTTGATTTCCAAGTTGATGTTGTTGTTCACAATCAACAAATACACCGAACTATTTTCGATGAGGGAGCCTCGACTTGTGTCATGTCTTTAGTGTGTTGGGGAGATTTTAAATCACCCGCATTTAACAAATCCCCAATGATGTTACGTGCCTTCGATGGGAAAGTTTTTCATCCCAAAGGGATTTTACAATCTTTGTCCATCCAATTGGGTGGAAAAACTATTACTGTTGATGTCAAGGTGGTCGATGCTCCCCTCGATTACAACTTGTTACTTGGAAGAAGTTGGTTTTATGCTATGACTGTTGTTGCCTCATCGGTTTTTCGATGTCTACAATTTCCTCATCAAGGAAAAATTGTCACTGTTGATCACTTGGATTTCTACACAACCGATGCTCACGCTCCCGCTACCAACAATATTCCTTTCTTGGGAGACCACAAGATCACATATGAAAGAATTGGTGTTGGCTTACTGAAAGATTCTAGCCTCATGGGTACCTTCCCTACACCACTTCCACTGACTACACACCATATTGCCACTGTCGATATGATTTTGACTGTGACTTATCAATCTTCGGAATCATCTGACTCTTGGATTGTACCTCGTCCATTAGAATTCGATGCACTAGGTGACACCATGCCACTTATTCCATCCAAACCATCATACGTTTATATCCAATCCACTTCTCCCTCATCGGATGACCAACATCTATTGGCACCTGATGTTTCCTCGATGCAATCACAATTGAGTTCCTTGCCATATGTGATCGATTACATTTCCCCAATTTTTCCCTATGATGAATCTATCATGGAAATGTTGAGCATTGACGAGATACCTTGGGATGATAACCATCATCGATCTTTTTTTCTTCCCCCTCGTGAAGAAATTTGAGAAGATATATAGTCTATATCCATTTCTGACGACAAGTTTCTATCATCTCCCATGCCTTCGACTTTTAATGATTTGGATCCGGTAGTTGACATGGTGATCTCTTTGGTAGGGTTATTGGAGCCTGATCTCCTTACCCCTGTCACGGCCCTCGACATGTGTTCCTTCCAGCATGATTATATTCCATCCATTGAATATCTCTTGGAATCCATGATTGATTTTTGTCCCTTGACATGGAATCCTTCCAAAGCATTATTCTCTTGGATGCCATGATCAAGCAGTGTCTACGAGCATAGTTTTCCTCTCTGTAGCAAGCTCATTAAAAAATGAAACAGAGGCTACGAGCATAGTTTTACTCTCTATAGCAAGATCGTTAAAAAATGAAACAGAGGCTACGACCATAGTTTTTCCTCTCTGTAGCAATCTTGTTAAAAAATGAAATAGAGGCTTTGAGCATAGTTTTCCTCTCTGTAGTAATCTCGTTAAAAAATGAAACAACAATCTGGGGATTGAACCCAGAACCCTGAGCATAGTTCTTTTCCTGTGTCAATCTCATTAAAAAATGAAACAGTCACCTCTCTTGAACCTTCTTTTCATCCACCCTTCTCCTTTTTCTCATCTACTAGAGAAATTGGTGACAACCTCAAAGTCATTGAATGAATTGAATCTTGGAGGGCATGTCTCTAGCCTTTGATGATCAATCTGGAGTTAAGCCACTAGATTTTCAAGCTGTGGGCATACCGAGCTTAGTCTTTGTTCTTTCTTGTGCTCGTAAATACATGAGAATGCATCCGGGTAAACGTTTATCTCTTTTCCAAACCTGTATGGATACACAAAAAAGGAACCCCCTGGAGTCGTCTTCAAGTTCTTTTCAGACTCTCTAAACATGAAACGATTGTCGAGTGATATTGCTTCCTTTCCCACTCATTAAAAGGTTTGAAAGGGCGTCTTTCGAGTGATAATTTATCTCCTTTTTGGCCTCGCAAGACTAACATTACAAAAAAGGACAACATTGGAGTCATCTTTAAGTTCTTTTCAAACTCTCTAAACATGAAAAGATTGCCGAGTGACCTTGTTCTCTTCACGCTCGATAAAGTATTTGAATAAAATGTCTGTTGAGCAATAGTTTATCTATTTTTTGGTCTCATTAGACTACTTTACGAAAAAAGAACTGAGAGAGTTCTCTTTTAATTTTTTTTCCAAACTCTATAACCATGAAAAACCTTCGAGTTTTCTATCTTTGGACTCGTTAAACAAACATTGACAGGCCCATATGGGACCAAACTCTTACTTCTTCCGGTTCGTTAAACAAAGGAAGAGGAACTTACCAAAGGTGAGTTATATCGAGCATGTCTTACCCTCCTCAAGCTCGTTAAATCAAAAAGAGGTACTCGTCTATCTAGATGGGGGGAAAATTGAACGAAGCAAGCCAAGCAGTTTTTGAGAACATTACCAGTAACTCTTAGAGTCTCCCTTGAACTTGGCACTTTGTCCTTGTGCACATATTAATCCACTGAACCTCCAAACTGAACCAATCCTCTAAGTTTTTCTTACTCCTTTGGGTCACCCGACGAAAGTCACATTATCCACTGCATCATTGTGTTTTGGTCCATGTCATGTTTATGTTGTTGTGCCTCAGTGTTCAAGGGAAGTATATGCCTTGAGAGTCAGCCATCACAAATATCTTGTTTCAATACCTGTGTCAGTCCATGTTCATTTAATATACCAATTACATCTCTATGTTTGTTTCATGTCGTTGATGGGGGATACATCAAGGCCCTCCTTCGACGAGTCTATTCCTGTCGACTTCAACCCATTATCCAAGAACTAGACTTAGAAACCAATTAGTACTTTGGGACCTACATGCCTCAATGGTAGGCCTCCTCACATTCGACAGTGGGTTTACATCATTGACATCTGATCGAATGATTCCACGGATGTTCGACTTCAGCTCATCCATTCACATTCATTGGAATGTACTAGGTTAACTTGGGAATCATTGATATCAATGGTGATTTACCTCGTGTTTGTTAATGGTTTACATCATTGACTAGTAATCGAGTGGTTTCTTCCATGTTCGACATCAGGACATCTATTCACATGGTTAGATTTGTACTACATTAAGATCGGTAAGAAGACCCTGGGTTGAGTGATCACTCTGATATGTACTTTTTCCAGGTTGTGATGGAGTTTCTCTTAAACAATGACACATATATTGTCACATAGATCCACTTTGTATTGGTCATGGCTAAGTCTTGTCATCTCATAGATCCACTATGTATTCTTCATGGATATGATCAATTCATGTCATGGGAGTATAGATCCATAGTGTATCTTCAGTGGCTGTACCATTTTGTCAATATAATTATGGATTTGCAGTGTATTTTATGGCGGCCATATCTTGCAAGTCTTTATCACCCAAGCATAGGTATGCCTACCTTGGGTTTGAAACATGTCATAATATTTGTTGGATGTTTGTGTGCAGCTTCTATCAAGTTCTTTGTGTATACACCCTTTCTTTAAAGATTTGTAAAGTGTTTCGACCATCATTCTCTCTTTTGACCTCACACTTTAGGGGGCATTCTATTACACATGAAATTTGCACACCTAGGTACCTCGCCCTAAGTGTTGTAAAGTGTCGTATAAGTGTTGCATACACCTTGACACCATGGGATAACCTATGTCACAATCCCTAGTCAATGTGGAGGAGGGATATATTACATGAAGGAAAAAGTACTAAGTACACATGAATTATTATTAATATTCATGGAAACAAAATGGATTAAGTGTCAGAATCAAGTGCACATGAATTATTATTAATATTCATGAAAAATAAAGTAATTAAGTGTGAGGATCCACCTCACATTTGGTTTCCTATTTTTTAGGGAAGGTGGAGGACCTCATGGATGGTTGAAATATTTCCTCCTTAAAATCCTTGAGAGATATTTCCTCCCCAAAATCCTTAAGAGATATTTTCTCCCTAAATATCTTAGAGATCCCTTTCTTAGTGGATCTGATGAGAGATTCTCTTCATGGTGGTTAAGTCTCCAAATCTTATATAATGAGGGATTTCCATGGAGGAGGGGAAATGGAGATTTAGAATTATACCAAACTTATGATCTCATGAGTGGTATTGGAACATCAACATTATGTTCATGGATTTTTTAAGCAAGGGTTTGGACAAGGGGAACTTGATGAAGCTATTGCACTCACATCTATGGTTGTAAGTTTTCTTCATTGTTGTTCTCATTAATATAATATGCTTGGCCTATTTCTTTCAAGTCTGTGTTTGAGCTCACATGAATTTGTCTCTAATAGATAGATCTATTTTGAGCTAATCTCAGAAGAGTGGGAAGTTGGTTGTATCTTTGTTTTTCTACAGGGCTTATCGAGGAGTTTAAGATTGGATCTCAACTCAGACTGTGAAGGGACAAATAACGGTAACAAGGTACTTCTTTTCTCCTTCCTCCTCACACATTAGTTTATCTAGACCTAAAAGGAAGTCAGTGTCCATGTTAAGCACCTTTTGTCTTAAGAGTTAAGATTCTAGCTCTCAAGAGGAGATCTACCTGTCCGTAGGGAGATTTTCCTTCAACATTTTATTCTTCAACATCTGCTCGTAATATCCATACATTCGTTCGACCATTTTTAACATGCGATAAAAGACCATGTGAAATTTTTTCTCTTGTTCATCACGCTTGTCCTCTTCTACCATTTTCTTCCTTCAGGATGTACGACCAACTTCGGGATTGAAAGTATTAAGAGTTCCTTAACCCTACTTATGCTTGGCCCTAGTAAGAATTCATACTCAACAATTCAAGTCAAAGACGACTTCTCTGATACCAACATGATCTGGGATCTTTTCATCCGGTGACTTATTAAAGAAATGTATTAAATGAGCATAAACTAAAGTACACCATAAAGAAGGAAAAGATAAAACAAAAAGAGACATAAGCATGCAATATGAACACAAAAACTTGATAATGGAGTTCATCCCTTGTGGACTAGGTCTCTAGGTCCTGCTCTCAAATGGGTAGCCCTTTTTATTAACTCCACAAAAGAATTGGGAAAAATACATAAGTATACCTCATTCCAGGGTTAAGATACAAAAGATTTTCTCAGAACAAAAAACAAACATCACCACTGTGTTCGTGGCGTCTAATTACCTAAAAATGACTATCTCCATGCCTCGATCTAAGTCTGGCACTTTTAGACTTGAGAAAAATCTCACCTCGATTTTTGTGCCTGCACTTGCAATTAATGACTAGAAAAATTTCTCCAAATGTGTGCATTGTTCGTAAGGTCGCACCCTTGGTTCCCCTCCCTCGTACAATGGATAAAACCCCTTTTTATAATATAATGTGGTGGTTGTGTAATAATGGGGTCATTGGCCAAATGGTTAGAGGATGCTATATTACGACTTTGGTTGGAGGAGGTCCCGAGGTCGAACCCACAGACCTCCATTTTGTTTGGTGTATTGTTTGGTGGTTGGATATATTTGGTGGAGGGTTGGAATCCTATAACTTGTGGAAGCCCAAAGCAATAGTTCTGGACTATGTGAATCTTGGAATTGATATATACCATTCATTGGAGTGTGGATGCACAAATTAGTACATAACCAGGGGTTGGGCCAAGGGCCTAGCCCNCATAGAAGATTATTAACTTAAATAATATTTGTGACATAGAATAAATAAGGACTATGTAATGGCATGTGGTCTAGCACGGACTATAAGGCCTTTGTGCTAGGAGGTAAGGAGTTCGACTCTCGTCAGCTACAATATAGATTTTAATGAACTGTATTGTAAGAGGCCAATGGGGGGTTGCCACGTGGAAACCTCTCATTGGTTGTCCTCTACCATGTGTCAAATGGAGAATGGAACACCTAATCTTCCACATGTACCTATAACATTGTGCCACATCTCCCTATATGAACTTTCCACGTCTCACCCTTGCAGTGGTGACACGTGTCACCTTGACCTTTGATTTTTTGACCAAGTTTGACCTGAACTTTCATCACTTGTAACTTTTTCATACAAGCTCTGTTTGGGGAACCATTTGCACCATTATAAATATTGTGATGTGCTCTTCGTGATAATGTCATTTTTACTGAGTTTTGGAAACTTTGAATTTTTTCCCTTTCTCTGTCTCCTGAAGCCATTCTGAGCGTCGTGAGTTTCCTCTGTGAGTTTTGAGTTGTTCTTAGCCTTCTCTGGATCCTTTTTAGATCATTATTCCTAATTAATAAGGTCAAATAACATTATGTTATGTTATCCTAAGTTTAAAAAGTGGGGACAAGGGAGTCCCTTATGTGTTAAGTGTCACATATGACACATGAAACATATGTGGGGGAATTTAGTACTTACTCCCCATCATTCAATCATTCAAAGATTATTCTATCATCCTTCATCATCCGTACCATGGAAGTGAAATAACACATCAATACATGTACATGGAAGTTGTATCTAGCTAGTGACTAGAAGAAGTGGGTTGTCAGGATTGTGGTTGAAGTAGAGGGTTGTTAGGCATGTGGTCAAAGAAGCATGTTGTCAAGATCGTGGTCGAAGAAGTGGGTTTTTGGGACTATGAGAATTATCTCCAATTGAGAAAACTATTGGGAATTAATTCCCAAGGTGCCAAGTTATAGCTATAGGGCTCTGGGACGCCTTGTTCGACATGTTGTTGAAATCCCATAAGGTAAGTGGGGAAGCCAAAGGACTATTGAGAAAAGAAGGGAAACACTTCTTGGGGTGGGACATGCATGTCGGGGATGTGGGAATGTAGGATGGTTGCTGGAGTTGGAACCTGAATATGATAATTGTTGTTGATTGGAAAACCTTAGACTAGCTTAAGACTTCCTTTGCCCGGGTAGTGTTTATCCCCATCTTGGGGGTGACCTACTATTGATATTATGAGTAGTGTGGTCTATGGATGGAAGGAATGTGGAAGGTATGAATGCAATTGGTGTTTAATTCATAAGAGATAAGTGTCTCTTATGTGTTATTTTAATTACTTTGTGTGTAATTATCTATTTTCTATTATGGAATCTTTGTCATAATTATTATTTATGAACCATTATTGTTTGTTGCTTAACTATGTTCATGTGCAGAGAAATTCTATATAATTAAATGGTATCAGAGGTCATAAATTTTGAGGTGGTATTTCCTAGTAGGGGGTCTAGGGATTCTACAAAGTGGTATCAGAGCCCATTTTACAACATTGAGCTTGCATGGGCCAGAAAAAAAATCACATAATTGAAGTTTGAATACTATGAACACAAACTATTTGAAAAAATTATAGAAAGAGTATGCCTGCAACTTGTTCGATAAAATGATTGCAGTGAAACTATGATAATTTCATGAGAAATATGGGAGAACTGAACCCAAAATTTCAAATTAATCATTTATAGTTTCTAATTTGGGGAAATTCGGGCCTATGGAAGGCCAAATTTGGAAATGACATAGTAGCCATAGCACCCATGGAGAAGTTGAAAGAAAATTTGGTAAAAGACCCAAATTTTGTAGTTAGCTTTATGGAAAATTCAATGGGAAGGATGTTGAATTCATATGAATATGTTAAAATGGGTATGTAGGTATGATTTTGGAAATTACAGGGTGTCATGATAAAAATGGGTGAAATTGGGTAAAAGCCCCAATTTCTGCAACGAAATTCATGAGAAACTTGACATGCAAAGAGTTGAATTATAGGTGTCAGAGCTAAATTTATGGTTACAAGGCTGAAATTATCCCTATAAATCTTAATTATGGAGCTTCAATGTTGGCTTTAGAAATAATTTCGAAAATTGGGTGCTTTTGGGAAAGGTGTGAAAATTTCAAAAAATGGGAAATTGGGAATTTTTTCGTACTGTGACGTCAGCCTAAAATGGAGAGTACATTTAAAATAACATGGAAATATGGTTAAATTTACTACCATGTTGGAAATTACTTGGTGTAAGTGGAAAGTGTGAGTTGTCATGAGAACTGGCACCACAAAGGCAGTGCTATCCTACCCGGTGGAATCTCAAGCGTAGGACACGCATATACCCTGTGTTGATTTTTTTTTTTTGGGGGGGGGGGTTTGTCAAGTGGTTTATACTAACCTAATTTGAGGTGGATAAATGAATGGATGTGATACATGTTTCCCCAACCCTAAATATGCTTAAGTTTTTCCTCCCCTCCCAGCTACATTAAAGTTCGGTGGGGCATGGGGGGGAGAAATGCGATGTGGATCATCGATCCCCACCGGTGCCCATCAAACGATGGTATTTATATTATGTTGGCATGAAAATTCATGTGTGCATGGTAAATTGGTGTAGGATGGGACCCTACCATCCCCATTACCCCATAAAATATGGCCACATGGTAGCCAAGTTGTGGGACCGGAAAGGTAAGATGAATGCGTCAAGTAATAAAGGAGTAACAAATAGAAGAAGAAGGTGGAGGAAAATGGTGCAGAGAAAGAGTGGCTAGGATCTGAAATGGAATCCTTCTAGAGGTTCCAGGTGGACTTGGGTGCCATGTCAACATCACAATTAGCTTAATTTCAGCATATTTTAGAATATTAATGAAAATTACTGGAAAAATTTGGTATTTTCCAGGTGTTGAATTTGCAGGGCATTTTTGAAGACCTAAACAATGTTTTTAAGACTTATAATTTTCGATATTGCAAGTTTCGTAAGCACCACATAGATTCTCTATATATAAAATGATAAATCTCAGAGAGATTTCTCTAATGGTGTAAATTGTTCTTCAAATGGAGCTAGGATGAAGAAGTTAGAGGCCAAATAGTGAGGGGTAAATTTTAAGACCCAGTTAACTTCTTAGGGCCATAACTTCATCCTCGCGAATCGAAATAAGGAATGGGATAAATAAATGGAAATATATTGAGGCATAGAAAATATTCATGGAGCTAAATGAGAAATCTGGAGACATAAAATGCACAATAGTACTTAGAAGATACCCGTAGCTTTCAAGGCTAAAAGGGTAGATGGGCCTCAAACTTCAACATCCTATATCTAGTAGTCTATAGCTCAAGTAAAGATAAAACTTGGTTAGAATGACCAAAATATGATCATTAAGGAACCCAAATTATTTCTTGTTAAATTTCATAAGGATCAGGTGCAAGGGTGCATAAGCATAGTTAAGAAACATCTGCACCTGGTTGAAGGAATTTTGGGGTAATAATCAAATGACTATAACATTCTTCTCATAATCCAAAATTGAACAAGAGGACAGTCATTGGGAAGGTATTGGACCAAGGATTCCAGGTAATCACCCATAATTATGAGATGAGTAACAAAATTCACAGGAAATCAAAAAGAATAATTATGGTAACCATGAAGGGAAAAAATTGTACATATGTTACCAAAATGGTGTATTGTGTGTTTAACTAACAATTGTTGTTGTATGCTTACTTCCACCGGAATTTTTAGAATTTTTATCTTATATAATAAATGTGTTACAAGAAGAAATTAAGGTTGATGATAAAACATATCAAATTTTCTTTAGCAAAGGGGTATCTTTAGGTATGAGGAACAAGTCAGGGCCAATTCTTCAAAATGTAGAATGATTTCTTGAGGAAGCTACTAGCTAAATATGTAATATTCCATATATAATATAGTGTGAAGAACATAAATATTTAGCAATAAATGGAAGAATAACAATGATATATCTAGAACAATATTATAATAATACTCGAATAACACCAGAAATAAAACCTTTATTAATGATAGCAATGTCCAGTTGCTTCTTTGAGGGGAAAACCTCCAGCAGAGAAGGGCTATATTACAATAATATCCAAGAAAAAAATATCCAATTCCTCCTACTCTTATTTGTACTAATTCTACCTTCTAAGGAAACCTCTATAGGAATATATTTCTATAAGTAGAAGCTTTTATTAGGTCTTCTTACATTGACTTCTTCTCTTTTATTTATTAGGCCTTATTAACTAATGTCATCCTTTATTACATATAAAACATAGCCTACTAACTAATGACCCATGGAGAGGGGTTAGGATTGGATCCTAACATTCCCTCCCCCCTTAAAAAGAAGCCTTGTCCTAAAGGCTACAACCCCATAAATTGTTGGAGTATGGACATTGGCTCCCAAGTCGCATCCTCTAGTGATGTGTCCTTCCACTTGATCAAAAATTGCTTAATAGTTTTTTCATGCAGATGATGTTTATGGTGATTAAGGACTTCTTCTGGTTGGAGCCAAAGGGATCCTTCTTCATATAATTATGGAACGATGGTTTGGACCCTACAATGTTTTCCCACCACTTTCTTCATACATGAGACATAGAACACCGGATGGATTTTGGAAGTAGCGGGAAGGGCCAATTTGTAGGCCACTAAACCAATACGCTTGATGATCTGGTAGGGCCCATAAAAATTGGGTGACAACTTGTGATGTCTTTGGGATTTGAGAGATGTTTTCTTGTAAGGTTGGAGCCATAGAAACACCTTATCACCTTCTTGAAAAACCCTTTCTGAATGATGTTGTTGCTCCTATTGCTTCATGCAATTTTAGGCCAAGTGGAGGTTATCCTTCAAAACCACTAGGGTGGTTGTGAAACCTTGCAACATTGTATCAATATATTGGATCCTTTATGTGTTTGGAAGATAGGTAGTGACTATAGGTGGGTGTTGGCCATACACTGCTTCATATGGGGTCATTTTAGTGGCCATATGATAGGAATTGTTGTACCACCATTATTCTAAGTGGAGCCATTGCACCCATTGGTGTTTTTTATCTGAAGAAAAACACCGCAAGTAGGTTTACAAACATTTGTTGACCACTTCTTTTTGGTTGATAGTCTTGGGGTGATAGGTTGTGTTCATGCTCAATTGGGTGCCCTGCAATTTAAACAAAACTCTTGCAAAAATGTGTTGGTGAAATTTGGGTCCCGATCATAGATAGTAGAGATGGGCATGCCATGTAACTTGAAAATATGAACAAGGAAAACTTGTTCTACTAGTGTTGGTGTGAACGGGTGGGGTAATGCACAAAAATTATCATACTTGGAGAGGCGATCAACCACCACCATGATGACTAACTTGTTCCCAACTTTAGGAAATCCCACTATAAAATACATGGATATTTATGTACACATAGACGCTAGAATGGGTATGAGTTGTAGGGTGCCTAGAGACTTGATAGCTTCACCTTTATTAAGTTGGAACAACTCACATTCTATGAAAAAGTGAAGGATATCCTTGTTCATGCTTGCCCATAAAAAAGAGTGATGGGAATGAGAATATGTCATTTGGAACCCTGAGTGACCCACAATAGCTGATGAGTGAAACTCATTTAAGAGCCTCAACTTTAGTGCTGAAGAGGGTGATAGAACTAGGAGATCCTTATATATTGAAATATTTTCCTACCAAGTGTATTCGATGGGAACATTAGGGTCCTCCTGAAGGTGTTAAATGATCTTGGAGATATTTGGGTGTGTTAGCCACTCTTGGCATACTTATTCAATCCAATCATGGATCGGTAAGGATAAGGAAAAGAGGGAGTCTTCCTCCTCATGTTGTCTTGAAAATGTAATGACTACTATATTATCTTTTCCATTTTTGTATATTATTCCATAATCATAACCCAAATTTTTTTTCAACCACTTATTTTATTCTGGGGAGGATAGTCATTCTTCCAAAAAATATTTCAGACTATGGTGATCTTTTTTTATCTGAAAAATGGCATCCCAAGAGATATGGCTTCCATGTGTGCACTTCATGGATAATGGCCATAATTCATTTTTCATACATATATTTTCCCTCATTGTGACCATTCAACGCTTGGATGGTAAAGGATAAAGTTTGACCATCTTGTGTGAGCATTGTGATTATACCGGTTCCAGATGCATATGATTCCACAACAAAGATTTTGTTGAAGTTAGGAGTTTCTAGGACATGTGTAGTACAAATGGCCCTCTTTAACTATGTGAAGGCTTGCTCAGTAGCACGTGTCCAATGAAATGCATTCTTCTTAAGGATTTTTGTCAAGGGCTTAGTAATTTTTCAATAATGGTGGACAAATTTCCTGTAATATCCTATGAGACCAAGAAAACCCCTTAGGCGTTTTAAGGTCATGGGTCACAGCCACTCCTTCATAGCTTGTATATTTTTGGGATCCACTTTTACCCCTTTGGGTTTGACCATGTGTCCCAATTACTCCACTTCGCTTGCTCCAAATGAACATTTAGTATTTTTGACAAACAATATTTTTTCCTACAGTAAGTGAAGGACTTTGTCCACATGAAGAAGGTGGATATTCGAAGTGCGGATGTAAATGCGGATGTCATCAAAGAAAACCAAGAAAAAATTCTAAAGGTAAGGTTTCAATAATGTATTCATGAGACTTTTAAAGGTGGATGGGGAATTAAAAAGGCCAAAAGGAATGACAAAGAATTCATAATTTCTTTCATGAGTCCCGAAAGTAGTCTTTGGAATATCTACCTCCATCTAGATCTAGTGATAGCCAAAGAAATGATCTAATTTGGTGAATACACAGGAACCTTGGAGTTCATCCAACATATCATCAATGACCTAAATGGGAAAATTATGTTTGATAGTCATTTTATTTAGGGCACGAAAAGGGCACATGTGCCAAGTACCTTCTTTCTTTAAGATCATTTCCACTAGTGAAGAATATGGGCTAGTACTAGGGAGAATTACCCCCTCCTACATTAATTCCTATACCATCTTTTCTACTTAACTTTTTTGAACTAATGGATATATATAGGGACGTACATTGGGTGGTTGACTACCCAGAAGGAGAGGGATGTTATGATCATTCTCACCCCTATAAGGAGTTAGGGTTGTGGGAACCTCAAAGACCTTAGGGTACTTTTCCAAGATGAGTTGTAGGCTAGGAGGAACTACCTGAAATGATTGTTTAATGAACTAAATGGAATTAAATTGAGAAATCACACCATGGTGGATTTTCTTCAACAATTTTTCCATCCTGTGAGAGATGATGATTTCAGGAGAGCCCGCTTGAAGACCTCATAGGGTATATGGGTGAGTGTCTTGGGTGAAACTCATATATAATTCCTAATAATACATTTTGATTGGCCCTAGAGTGTGAATCCTTTCCACTCCTAAGACAATATCACAACCACCCATGGAAATAGAGAACATGGGGGTTTTTATATGATAATCACCCATTTGGATTTTAACATTCTCACAACACCCCCCACACTTCATAGTACCACCATTATTGATGAGGATTAGAAAATAAAAAATAAGGAAGACAAAGAAATGGATCTCATTAGCAAACCTGTGATGAATAAAATTATGGGAACTACCACTATTAATAAATACCACCACCTGTAGATGTTTTATGTATCCCTTAAGCTTCAATGTTTTCATTATTGAAATACCAAAGAGTGCATGAAGCAATATGAAGGGTTCCTCTGGTTCCACAAGGGTTACAACCGAAGCTTCTATGTGATCACTCGATTTAGTATATTATGGGTTAGGAGCCTCCTCTGATGGGATGTATTCATAGGGAGAGGAAGCTAATGTATCAATCTGGAAGAACTTGTGTTTTCTACATTTATGCCTCGGGGAATAATTTTCATCACAATATTAGCAAATTCCTTTCTTGCGACATTCAACCATTTATGTTGGAGATACCTTTTGGACCTTCAATGTTTGTGTTGGAGCTGGGTAAGCCCCGGGGCAAGGATGGTTGAGAACTAGAGCCTTCAAGGGTGGGGCATGAATGATGAACTCAACTTCCATCACTAATTGACATTCCTGCAACCAGGTAGTAGGATGATGCATGTTCGTATGACCCCTGATGGATTCGTTTAAGACATTGATAAAGCATTCAAGGTAAAATGCATTATATAAACCCTTAGTCCTAATAGCCAACTATTCAAATGTTGTGATGAAATATTTGACTGATCCAGTTTTGCACAACTTGGTGGGCCTACCCAAAAAAAGTGATTCCATATCAAAATGGGCACAAACTTCTTCAGTGAACATATTCCAAGTGGGTATTTCTAGATAACATTATTACCACCACTACCATCATTCTTGATCCAGGTAAAAAAAATCTACATGGATTTTGGTCTCATCATCCCAGATATTATGGAGGGAGAAGTATTTTTCCATTTGACATAACCCCAAGGGGCATGGGAGGAATGACTATTTTCATAATGGGAATGTTGAGGGTACTCTACATTGGGCTCTTCCTACTTACCTTTTCTAAATTGTTGCATGGATTCACGGATGGATACTTGGAATTTTATTTGGATGGACTCTTTGACTTCTTCTTGTATGGTAGGGGTGATGGATGCAATTTTTGTTTGAAGCTAGACAAACTAGTCTCCTAGTCTTCTTGGGTATGAGCTCTAGTGGTTGGAATGGTAGTGGCTTAGGTAGTAGATGAGGTGTCGAGATGGAAATCAGGGCCAAAAAAAATGAGATGTACCAGAGTGATTAGGAAAAAGAGAGGATTCCAATGGTATATGTGTCACTATTAAAAATGAGAAGTACTCGACCCAATATTTCAGGGCACCAACTAAGGAGGCTAGACTGTACCCTTAGTTGTACTACCTGACTACCCAGATACTAGAGAATATCTTCTCAAGTGTTATTCTCGGTGACACTATAACAGTCAGGAAGTTGATCAGTTTATCTACAAAGGGATTTAGGATGCCTAGGTTGATCCATATACAATTTTTGTCTAATGCGCTACCACTCTAAGGGGTACGAATAGGTTTTACAAGGGTGGCCAAAAAATGTGTGCTTAAAAACTGCTTGTGTTTTCTGCATGTATTACTCCCTGACCGTGGGTTTATGCATGTAACAACAGATCCCTGTAGCTTAAAGAAGCCATAATATGTCTCTACCTTGAGAACAATTACCCTACAAGTCTTTCCCGAGAAATAGATCTAATACCACTTGCAATATTCCATATATAATATAGTATGCAGAACAAAAATATTTAGCAAGCAATGGAAGAACAACAATGATATATCCAGAACAATATCAGAATAATACCAGAATAACACTATAAATATAACCTTTATTAATGATAGAAATGTTCACTTTCCTATTCGAGGGGGAAACCTTTAGTAGATTAGAGATCTATTACAATAATATCCAAGAAAAAAATATACAATGCCTCCTACTCTTACTTATACTAAGTCTACCTTCTAAGGAAACTTCTAGAATAAGATATTTCTAGAAGCAGAAGCTTCTATTAGGTATTCTTACATTGACTTATTCTCCTTTATTTATTAGGCCTTATTAACTAATGTCGGCCTTTATTACATAGAAAACATATCCTACTAACAAATGACCCATGGAGAGGGGTTAGGATCATATCCTAATAGAAGATGTCTATACTTAGTGAGTAAAATAGAAGACTCTCAATGGAACTAGGATTTGGAAAAATACTTCAATATGAAAAATATGGATACCAATTTGGGATGTTGAGTAAAAAAGAGATCATCCATGTTTCTTTATAAAGAAGCAGTAATGGGTATGCATGGAGTTGATATGATGTAATTCTAGAGAGATGGTTTTTATAATAGGTGAGAAGATTGGAATTTGGTTAAATATGAACATAGGTACTCAAGGAAAAAGCGTTACGACAAGGATGAATCACAAGATGATAAAAAAACATGACTGAATAATATTAAGGTATGATTCTAGGTGAAGCCATGAAGGCTTGGGGATCTCCTACAAAAAATAATATCCACTCATGTTAATCAGAATGCTCAGTGGAATCTTGGGGTAAGATTAGATCATGTAATGTATGAAATATTGAAATTTCATTCACTAAAAAGGGTTTCAATGTACAAATAAGGTAATACATTGTGGAAGAGTTGTTCTCAAAAGATTTATCTATCATGATGTTAGTTTTATGATAAAGGAATAGATAGTGTATACATGGAAATAATATGTAACATTTCCAAGGGTTGACCCTACATTTTTTTAGATAGTACATCCATGATTGTTATAATATTAGTGAAGTGGAAACATGGTTGTATGACAAAACTTCAGGGTGAAGTAATGTAGGTGTGTGCATACTAAATAAGTGTCAGTAGATGCATAAGAAATGCATCATGTGCATATTGGTTCTGGAAGTATGTAACCATAGTTTTGGGGAAGGAATTACATAAATATTATATCATTCCAAAATTGGATAAAGTTCAAGAGTTACCGAAAGATAGTGGTAAAGTGTACCACTAGGAGAATTACAAGTTATTTGAGCCTACTGTAGAACTCAATAACTATGACAACAATGAAGAGGGATGTTGATTACATTCCAAAGGTGTTGAGTGCATATCCAAGGTACAATGGGATGACAAGTCAAAGGGACCCAAGAATGGAAGTGAGTTCTTCAAAGGAAATAAATAAGGAACCATGAAGAAGAAAATGATTTTATGCTTGGTATAGAATGAAAAACAGATAAAATATGAGGAGAACCCATATCAATTCAAAAAATGGATATTTGGGTAGCATTGAAACATGCTAGAGAATTGACTACGCAAGTCATGTTTGAGGCTGGGTGGCTAAAAAACAAAGCGGGGGGGGATGTGTAAGAAACCACATGAGTTGTAGTGACTTATAAGGGGAAAGATGAAACAATTTGTTCCAACAAAGTGTATGAATGTTGAATAACCAAAATCATTAATAGAACATAGTTGAATATGTAATTATCCATGGATATGTTGGGACAGAGAGATCCAGAAAATGATGAATTCTTAAAATTAATATCAGCATAGTATGTGGATGGAAAAGCAAATGTAGCCAAGAATGGTTGGGATAAAAAGGTACTTATTATAGAACCAAACATGTGCAATGATTTCAGCAAGAGTAAAAAGGGATACAAGAACTTAATAATACTCGAGATATCCAAAAGAAACAAGGAAAAGTGGTATAGGAAGAAAGAGGTAGATGCAATTATTGTAGCAACAATTATGATATGGCTTGTTGGACAACAATACATAGCACAAGAAAATGAAATGCATGTGAATTTATGATCATGATAGTGATGCAATATTAGTGCATATAGATATGCTTTAATGAATGTAGATTTATCAATATCTATATAACATGATGATGAATAGAAGTAATCTATTGTTATATATACGATTATGGAAGTTGCTAATGACAGTTTTTGTGCTAGGAAAGAAATAACTATTTCATGGTTGAAAGTGTTGTTGATAAGGTTGATAAATATGGAAGACATCCATATGAAGGAAGCTCTTACTAATAAAAACTTGCCAGGTAGCATTCAATTTATTTAATGGAAGCTATACGGGTATGTGTTTATGTAATTTTATTTCATAATTGTTGAAGGGAATTCAGGTAAGAATTTCTGTAACCAGAGTTTATTTTATAAAATCACATTATTGTATGATTTGAATGCATTAATGGAAATAACATACTGTTAGCATCATAAGTCACTCTTGGATTGCTTGCAGGAGCAGAGCCCAACGCCCATTAGTTTTATGTCACAATTGGTTTAATGGGGTGATCAAATGGATAAAGACTCAAGAAGATATAGCTTTAACTCAGGAGACCGGGCCTGGTATGTATACAGCAAGGGAGGTCTTGATCCAAATTTCATCAGTAAATGGGTTAAAGGTGATAGATCGAAGACTTGTGAGAAGGGTGAGCACGACTGTCTCAGGTGACGGGCCCTCAGAAGCTTGAGGATGAAAAACTCAGAAGCCAAGATCCTCTTGGTCCAGAGCCTCAAGGAGATGATGGGTGACTCGATTGGATTCTCCAATTACAAGTCGTTCAGCGCTAAGAAAATCACAGGAGTCGATTAGAAACAATGTAATTGTTACAGTGATCCAACCTACATCATACTATAACAACTACAACTTGACTGGATCCTCCAATTTCGAGTTGTTCTAACACGGTAAACAAAGAGATGGAAAGAAGCTGACATCCATAAAGTAAGAAATCTCAAATGACTTATACATTAACCAGAGCGACCAGTGCTTCATCAAAACTTTACAATCAAGAGCCTTGTTCAACCATTGATCCTTTACAAAATACAAAGACTGAGTTTATATACTCAGAGAAAATTGCCTAACATCGACATGCTCATTCATCCAAGGCTTGGTGTCCCTTCAACCAAATTGTGATGGGTATTCTTTGTCAGACGCCATTTTAACTAAGCGTGGCTCCGGCAAGGGGAGTAGCTGAGCCATTAAGTGCTAAGCTAGCGTGTGCATACCTCCTTCGACTAGTCGAGAACTCGGCATGGCTTCTCTGGAAAAATGGGTACACAGGACCCTCTCGAGCAGACCGCTTGCCATACCCTCCATACCTCACACTTAATGAATGAGGAGAGGTTTCAACCAACCCTTCTTGCCTTCATTTACTCCAAGCGAAGACTAGGATCGAGGTCGGGTCTGATGGAAATTGGAGGTCGTGACGGGCCTCCCTGTGACTGAAACCCGATGCCTTTGGCCCCTTTTGCACAGCTCCTTTCTTTCCCAAGTGACCACAGGCTGTGACCCTGTGTTTTCTCTCAAAGGTGCTTTCGATGTTCGTGAATAGGAGGGGGCTGATCGTTGTTCCTTAAAATTGCGATGAGAGAAACATTGAGATGGCTTAATCTGGCACCACACGTCCTTCTAGATCCGACGATTCTGAACTCTCCTGACGATGTTGTGGGCCTGGGTCCTGGACTATCTCAGCACCTCGCACATAGGGAATATGACAATGCTGCACCTTGCACCTCGAAATTGCGATGGGAAAATCGGCGAGGAGCCTAATCACATGTCAGGTGTCTCCTATAGATGGACGACTGAGATTGCTCTGTAATACTGCAGGCCCGACTTTGGGTGCCTTTGGCACTTTCAGGGTTTGGGGTTTCGAGATATAAGACAACATGGAACCTTCACCCTTCGAACTCCCGAATGCCAAAATGCCGACGCGATTAGATATCGCGCCACACGTCCTCTGGATGGACGGATGTTATCCTTCCCTGCACACAATATGAGCACTATGCATTGTGCTAACCCCAACGCAGCTCCGCTAGCTGCGATCTTCTGCCAACCACTGATCTGCTCCTATGGATGGATCCTGACCGTTGAAAATATGATCTTTGCCTGCTTACTTGCTTGTAAGCCACAAATGAGATTTTTTCTGTGCTGCACTCGGGCGCTTCTCGCGCCACTCGTAGACCTAAACACTCTTGTGCCTCGGACGAGAAATGTTACGAACATTAGGCTCCATGGGGGATAGATTCATCCCTGTGATTCTCTAAGGACTCATTTTGCAGTTTCAGTGCCTTGTTGTTGGGCTATGGGGTCATTTACTAAGCTGAAAAATAAAAATAAACAAGGAACCAAAAGGACAATATTTACAAACAAAGGAGCCATCAAAGGCTCAGAAAAAACATTTCTTTAGAAAATTCCCATTTACTGGGCTATTGAAAACTTTGTCACCCTCCAAATCCTACAGCCGATATGTGTTATTTGAGAAAACCTCTGATATTTTGAAGGGACCGATCCACAGGGATTCAAATTTGTCATGCTTGCCCTTATCTTGTTTAGGAGCATCCCATTTCAGCACTAGGTCTCCTATCCAAAAGTATTCCTTCTTGGCCTTCTTATCGAAAACCTGCTTGATCCTTTGCTGATGGTCCTGAATTCTATCCATTGCCTGCTCCTTGGCCTGTTGGACCTCCACTAGCTGATGAATCATTTTTATCATGTCATCAGGCTCCTCCTGATGATCCTGGAGGAATTTTGCTACAGGAATGGATAAATGAGAAGGGAAAATAGCCTCCACTCCATAGACTAATTGGAAAGGAGAGACGCCGATAGATCTCTTCGTGGCCACTCAATTGGCCCATAGAGCAAACTTTAATCTTGAATGCCAGGCCTTCTTATTGTCTTCCAACAATATTTTGATGATCCTTATCAGGATTTTGTTGGAGGATTCTGCTAAACCATTTCCCTATGGATAATATGGGGTGGAGTGAATCAGTTTGATCTCGAACTGCTCACAGAACTTGGCTAATGGCTCAGACCCGAAAGTAGTTGTGTTATCAGTGACAATCTTACTTGGGCAGCCGAACCTTGTGATGAGGTCCTCCAGGAACCCAATGATTACCTTGTGGGAAGAACTCCTAGTAGGGATAGCTTCAATCCATTTGGTAAAGAAATCTGTAGCAGTCAGGATCCATCTGTGTTGCCCACTTGAAGTGGGATGAATTTCTCCAATGAAATCTAGGCCCCACTACTGGAAAGGTCCCGAAACAACCACAGGATTTAGCGGCAAGGACTTGAGCTGTTGTTTTCCTGCAAATCTTTGACATTGGATACAGGCTCTAACTCCTCTATGGACATCAGCGAACAAGGTGGGCCAGTAGTACCCGACTCTGAGAATTTTTTGGGCTGTGGCCTTCTAGAAATGGTGCCCTCCACATAGGCCACTGTGAAATTCATCCATGATCATATCGGCCTCTTGTGAATTCATGCATTTTAAAAGCACCCCAGGGGGTCTTTCCAGTATAAAATTTGATCGATAAGGTAGTATCTAACTGCCTTGAGATTCAGAGCTCTTGCTTTGTTTCTTTGCAGGCTGTCTGGAGGCCGCAGCTCTTGCAAAAAGTATATGACATCCTTATACCAAAGACATCGAGCCAATGGGGGCTCCCTTTGAGGGTCCATGTCAGATAGTCGATCCTGCTAAATTCCTGAGCATTCATTGATGAAACTTACCCCCAACACTTGGAAATTGGCTTCAGCCAACAACTTGGCTAAACCTTGACCTTTGATCAATTTGGTAGGTTTTATTTCCAGGTCAAACTCAAGAATATTGGCTATCCACTTACTCCTCCTCCCGTCTATGTCCAGCTAATTAATAATGTCTTTAACAACAGCTGAGGGGACATAAGATATGATTTTTGACTGCAGGACATAGATTCTAAATGCCTTGAGATCTTTTACCAATGCATAGGCTTTCTTCTCCATAGTGTCATACCTGATTTTGGCATCCCTCAATGCTCGGCTGAAATAGGCAATAGGTTGTTCGACTCCGGCCCTGTTTGTTTGTAATAAGATGGCATCTACCATGTCAGGTGAGGCAAAGGAGAAAATGAGGAAATCCTTTGAGTAGTCGAGACTGAAAAGCACAGGGGCTTGAGTCAGGGACTTCTTTATTTTCTCAAAGGAATGTCGCAATTCATAAGTCCACCTTACTTCATTTCCTTTCCTTAACATGGTTGTTATAAGTTTTACCTCCTCAACAAAGTTAGGAACAAACCTCCTCAGAAAATTAATCTTACCAAGGAAAGATTGGACCTCCTTCTTGGACCTCGGGATTGATAATGCTTGTATTGCCTCAACTCTGCTAGGTTCAATTTTGACTCCTTCTGCTGATACTATGTGGCCTAGTAATTTTCCCTCCTGCATGGCGAATAGAGATTTCTTGGGGTTTAATGAAATGCCAAAACTCCTGCATTTCAGGAAAACCTTCCTAAGATGACAACAATGTTCTTTATCAGATTTTCAAAATACTGTGATGTCATCCAGATAGACAACCACAAATTTATCCCTTTCCCCAATGAAAGCTATGTCCATGGCACATTGAAACATTTCCCCTACATTCATCAATCCAAAAGGCATCGTAGCATACATGAATGTGCCCCATGGAGTGGTAAATGTCGTCTTTTCCCTGTCTTCAGGTAGAACAGAGACTTGATTATAGCTAGAGAAACCATCAATCATGGACATCCTGGATGCTCCTATTACCCTCTGCAGAATATGTTCCATATTTGGTAAGGGTTAGTTATCCTTTCACGAGCTCCTGTTCAGGTTTCTGAAGTCTACACAGAGTCTGATTTCTCCATTCTTTTTCCTTAATGGTACCAAGTTGGCCACCCACTCTGAATATCTCAGTGGTACAATGATTTGAGCTTGAAGCAGCTTCTTCACTTCCATATCCATGATAGGAAACAACATAGGATTGATCTGTCTCATCTTCTACCTAAATGGCTTTGCGTCCCCTTTCAATGGGATTTTATGCTCGATGACAGAAGTGTCGTATGTTTTGAGGTCTGCTCCTTTGTCATACTTCTTGATATTTTGACGAACTTGGGCTCACTCTCGGTGCCAATGTTGCACTGAATAGTACCAGCATCATCCTCTGAGATTTCCCCTTTTAATGACACATCATTTCTATCAAAAAGCCTTTCTAAAGGAACCAGTCCCCTTGGAATATGGTTGTTGGGGAGATGCACAATGTTATGCTCTGCAATCTTATTCAGAAAATTACCCCCATCAAGATTTTCTTCAGAGATAGAGTCTTGGTCAATATGCATCTCTAAAAATTCTTCGACAGTCTCCAAGAACTTATTGATCTCAAGATCATCCTTGAATACCTTCCAATGTTTGACGTTGTCAGGTATGGAGAGCCTGTATTTTACCTCTACATCATATCTGAATTTGGGCGGCAAGGGTACTTTGAAATTGCTTGTTGATGTAGCTAAGGAATCTGCCATTGTCTTCTCCTCTCTTGGGATGAAAGAAATGTTAAATGCTAAGAAGAAACTGTCAATTAGGTCCCATACCTCATTTCTGTAACTCCTGAGTTGAGGATGCTTAGCCTGATAAGTGCTTCTGATCTGTTGGACCACCAACTCTTCATCTACGAACACTGCTACTTCCTGAATTCCCATTTTCCTTGCGGTTCTTAATCCTAGGATAAGAGCTTCATATTCTGCCACATTGTTGGTAGCTTCAAATTCTAATTTGTATGACAGAGATATGGTTTCATGAGCAGGTGACACAAAAAACACCCCAGCTCTAGCGCCTTCCCTAGAACAGGCTCCATCAAAGAACATTTTCCAAACGAGGGTGATGGAGGGAAGAAATTTATGGGAAGTGGTGGGTGACTTTCTGAGCTTAAGATGAGGCTCGGGAGCATGGGTGAGTTGTAGTAAACTAGAACCTAAATTAGTGTCCAAGGAAAAAATAGGATGGTTGGTAGGATTGGCCTCATCACTGATTATATAGGCCAGTTGGGCTTCCCTGTATAGTCTTCTATGCTCTCCTCCAAACACTGGGATAGTAGCATATGTGAGGTCCATCTGCAAGGTTCCCCCCAGTCTTTTTATCCAAGATCTTGATAACAACATACCAAACTTGGGGGGGACATCGACCACTACAATATCCATGACCACACTTTTCATGGGCAGCTGAAACAAGGTCACGACCAGATCTTTGATAACTCCTAGACACTGAACCTTTCTGGAGTCAAAGGAATAGAGGTCATGATAGGCTCAGGTGACTTCTATCCCTAACTCTTCCATGACAGTTTTGGGCATGAGTTTGTGAGAAGCCCACGAATCCATCAAGCAGTTATGCAGTACCTTGTCATGTATGTTCAAGAAAGTGTAGAAGGGAGGGGATGAGTCATTCCTGTCTTCTACCATAGGACCTAGAATAACTGCAGGCTTTTCATCTTGCAAGTTGATGGAGTCTTTGGGAAGGTGTGAGACCTTAGGCTGTAAAAGCTCAGAGAAGCGTTTCTTGAACCCTTCATGTTTAATCAACTCGGTTAGGGGTACAGGGATTCTGATCTTTTGAATTTCATGCTCGAAATTAAAAGAGGATGTAAGCTTTGGGATTTCTCTTATTTCAGGAATATGACTCTGGACTATGGGAGAGAGGGGTTGGTGCTTCTTACCTCTGTGACTGTCTACTACTTCATTAGCAGGTTTCTCTGCTCTAGGGAACTACTCAGGAACATTAGGTGCTATTGTCCTTTTCTTAGACCTCAGATCATACCTACCTTGGCTGCCACTAACCTTGTCTCCCTTGCTCAGTTCATTTAGCTGACTGTCCATGAGAGAATCCTCGTATGCTGATTGAGTGAGATGAGGAAAAGGAGGAGTGTCCCTGAAGCAATGGATTTCAGGATCAATCTCATCTATTTCCCCTTCTTCCCCCTCGGCCACAATTTTTTTTTGAAAAGGGGCCTGAATTTTCTGATCTTCTCTGTCTCTTCCCCTCTCTCTTTGCATAGTCGGGGAGGTAATGTTGTTTGGCCTCATGAAACCTCCTTTTTTTTTGGCATTTTGAGGGCCCTTGTATGCTTGCCTCCCCTCCACCTTCATTCTCTCCATCTCTACAGACAGAGACTTCACCATCTTGGTCAGTTCATCCACTTGAGGGTGGGGCACCGATGGTCCAGAAGTTGAGGTTTTCGATCTTCCCTTTCTTCTTTCTGCGTCAGCCTTGTTCCTTAGTCTATCAGCTGCTAATACATTGGATTCCACCTCTATGGACGCATATCGCATTTGAGCTAAGGAGGTGTCTCTTCTTTCTCTCAATAAAAGATAGAAATCGGGGCCAAACGCACTAGCATAAGAAATCTTGGCCGAGGCCTATGAGGGTTTGATTTCAGCAGGAATTTTATTATACATCCTATTGAATCTCTTGGAGAAGTCAGAGACAGACTCTCCATCCATATTCTTCAAAGACCCAAACTCTATCATGTAATACATGAAATCCTTCCTATCTCCCCATTGCCTCAAGAAAGCGCCATCCAGGGCTTCGATTCCAGTAATAGATCCGAGGGATAGTCCTCTAAACCATTTTCTCACCTCACCATCCAGGCTCTAGAAAAAGACTCTCATCCAAACATCTTCATTTTCAATGTTTAGGTTGTCTGCATAACTGTAGAAATCAACCAGGTGCTCTTCCATAGTTATGTCCCCTTCTCCAGTGAACTTGGGCATATACTTCAAGTAATCTCCAGCAGGGAGAGGATTCATAGGATGGGGTAGGACTAAGGGAGCATATCTGGTAGCGACTATGGCATCCATTCTATTTAGAGGGGGATTAGCACCATCCATAGGAATATTAGGTGGAGGAGAACTTGGAGGAGAAGGAGTTCATACAGGGGTTACTGGGAATGAGTCTCGGAGTGGAATGGGAAACAAAAGGGGATTTAAGGAGAAAGATAAGGGGCTCAAATCAGTAGATGCTCCTCTTTGTGCAGAAGTGGGGAAATATTTTGTAGTCTTGGCTCTACACCAAGGTATAGCTTCATAGGAGAGGGGAGCGACAAGGATTTCTCCCTCCAATCCCAGACCAGGAGGGGAAAACTCAGTAGGAACACTCCCAAAATTCAGGAAACGGGAAACCTTAGAAAGAGGTCTATTGAGAAACTGAGGAGGAGAAAATGGAGTTCCTACAGAAGGAGATGGTTGATTACCTGGTTCGGCGGTGGAAGTTTCTCCTTCAGAGGCTTTTCCTTTTCTGAGAACCACCTTTGGATCAGTCTCAGGGGTAGCTAGAGGCAGTTGTGGATGAGACCGCGTGTGTCTAACTCTTAAAGCCACAATTAACACGGCAGGTTCACCACAGTGGAGTCTTCACAATGGAGTCACCAGGTGCACATTAGCAATCTTCAAAGGCTCTGATACCCGATGCACCTTCAGAATTAGAGGCTCGTTGTCGTTCAATTCCAAGGAAAATTTTCAACTTCATCCCCGGAAACGGTGCCAGAAATGTTAGCGTCAGAAGTCACTCCTGGATTGCTTGCAGGAGCAGAGCCCAATACCCATCATTTTTATGTCATGATTTTTTTAATGGGGTGATCAAATGGATAAATCCTCAAGAAGATATAGCATTAACTCAAGAGACCGGGCCTGGTATGTATATAGAAAGGGAGGCCTTGATCCAACTTCCGTCAGTAAATGGGTTAAAGGGTGATAAATGGAAGACTTATGAGAAGGGTGAGCATGACTGCCTCGGGTGACGGGCCTTCGGAAGATTGAGGATGAAAAACTCAAAAGCCAAGATCCTCTTGGTCTAGAGCCTCAAGGAGCTGAAGGGTGACTCGACTGGATCCTCCAATACCAAGTTGTTCAGCGCTAAGAAAATCACAGGAATCGATTAGAAAAAATGTAACTGTTATAGTGATCCAACCTACATCATCCTATAACAACTACAACTCGACTAGATCCTCCAATTCTGATTTGTTCTAACATGTTAAACAAAGATATGGAAAGAAGCTGACATCCATAAAGTAATAAATCTCAAATGCCTTATTCATTAACCAGAGTGACTAGCGCTTCATTAAAACTTTACAATCGGGAGCCTTGTTCAACCATCGATCCTTTACAAAATACAAAGACTGAGTTTATATACTCAGAGAAAATCGCCTAACATCGACGTGCTCAGTCATCCAAGGCTTGGTGTCCCTTCAGCCAAATTTTTATGGGTATTCTTTGTCAGACACCATTTTAACTACGCATGGCTCCGTCAAGGGGAGTAGCTGAGCCATTAAGTGTCGAGCTAGCGTGTGCATACCTCCTCCAGCTAGTCGAGAACTCGACATGGCTTCTCTAGAAAAATGGGTACACAGGACCCTCTCAAGCAAACCGCTTGCCAAACCCTCCATACCTCACACTTAATGAATGAGGAGAGGTTTCAACCACCCCTTCTTGCCTTCATTTACTCCAAGCGAAGACCAGGATCGAGGTCGGGTCTGATGGCAATTGGAGGTCGTCACGAGCCTCCCTGTGAGTGAAACTCGATGCCTTTGGCCCCTTTTGCGCAGCTCCTTTATTTCCCAAGTGACCATGGGCTGTGACCCTATGTTTTCTCTCAAAGGTGCTTTCGGCGTTCGTGAATAGGAGGGGGCTAATCCCTGTTCCTTAAAATCGCGATGAGCGAAATGCCGAAACAGCTTAATCTGGCGTCACACATCCCTCTAGATCCAACGATTCTGAACTCTCCAGACGATGCTGTGGGCCCGGGTCCTGGACTCTCCCGACACCTCGCGCATCGGGAATATGATGATGTTGCACCTTGCACCTCGAAATCACGATGGGCGAATCGACGAGGAGCCTAATCATGCACCAGGTGTCTCCTATGGATGGATGGCCAAGATTGCTCCATAATACTGTGGGTCGAACTTTGGGTGCCTTCGGCGCTTTCAGGGTTCAAGGTTTTGAGATATAGGACAACATGGAACCTTCACACTTTGAAGTCCCAAATGTCGAAACGCCGATGCGAGTAGATCTCGCACCACGCGTCCTCTGGATGGACAGATGCTATCCTTCTCTACACAGAATATGAGCACTATCCATTGTGCTAACCCCAGCGTATCTCCGCTAGCCGCAATCTTCCACCAACCGTTGATTTGCTCCTATGGATGGATCCTGACCATTTAAAATATGATATTTGCCTACTTACTTGCTTGTAAGCCACAAACGAGATTTTTTCCATGCTGCGCTTGGGCACTTCTCGCGCCACTCATAGACCTGAACACTCTCGTTCCTCGGACAAGAAATGTTACTAACACATACCCACTAAGTGTGGTAAAGGATAAAGGCTTGCAATAATTATAAAATTTTCTTGGGTTTTGAATGCATATAAATTACATAGTATAATGTCATGTTATATTGGTTATGAGCTAATAACCAAAGAAATAAAAAGGGCATGACCCTGCTATAGGAATGGATTCCATTAAATCTAGTCATGTATGAGGCCATGACATGGATGGATATGGAAAGGCTTTAGTTCCACACAAATATCCAAGGAAAAACTCCTACTTTAGCTAAGGTTTGGACTACAACATTTTTTCTAACACTAATGAGCACCATAGAATTATATTCTTGGTGTAGTGTTCAGGTTGAAAGGGAAGACACCCAAATAGTTAAGAACATAATAGGAAGTGTATGGCTGATGTGTCGAGGAATTGGCCATACATTCCAATTCACCATGGTGGGATACATGACTTAGATAAATGGAATTATGAAGTCAATGCAAAGGTGCATTGAATAGGTATGCATGAAGAGTTTCATGCATGCATAGTGTGTAAGTGGTAGAGTTACACTTCTGCATGATAAAATTGTTATGCTTGAATGCATTTGTGGAATGCATTTTTGTGAATGCATGTATATATTATATTAATGGGAAATTATTATGCTAGCATCTAAAATGTTGTAGTTATTACTAACTCATGAGGTTGAGAACATTTCTGGAGCTATTAGATAATCCAACAAGGGAGCTGCAAGTTAAAGTAGTCACAAGAAATATTTGTTAGAGGAACAAAGTAAAACCTTAGATGTTGATAATATATATGCAGAGAATGATGTTTTCATTCAATTTAATAAATAGATTGATAGTGGTGATTGAATTGTTAAATATAAACAATTATAAGATCACTTTGTAAACTTTGGAATTGTTACAATGCAAGTATATTGTATATTATGCAAGAAGCACTAATAATATATTGGTTGAATGTAAGATGGAAGAATTGAAGGAAAATTAGTCTCTAGTATGGTTCTACAAAAGGATATAATAAATATTGATGCATGTTGTTGCAACGACCAAGAAAATATGAGATGGAATCTCATACAGGAAGAAGCTTTGGATTTCCTTATGAAATATACTTGAAGTTTTACTTGAAATTGATATGATATTGTCTCATGATGAATATATGAGTGTGACACAGATGAGATGATGGTTATTGAAGATGGGATTCTTTGGAAGAATGGATATTGTTGGGACATTGGAGCCTTAAATTGAAAATCCTTAGTGAGGTTATGGTAAAGAGTTGGTGCTCTCCTTATCTGTTAATGCCTTGGAAAGATGGATAGATGAAGGACTGTGTAGAATTGAAAGGATGCCTAACCCTAGAAGGGTGAGTGAAACAAAGAGGAGGCAACTAAATAATACTACAGTGAGCAGAATTCTTCCTAAAATATCTCTATGGAATAGAAAAGGTGACTTCTAGCTGAAGTATGAAAAGATGAATCAGGTGCTTGGAAAAAAAAAGCGCCAGAAAGACAAAAAGCTTCCAATAGTAAAGGCATGGCACTTTTTGAAGAATGTTGAATGTACATGTCTATAATGCACTAAGGATAGTGAATCAATAATGGGGGGAGGGGGGGAATTTAATATCCCGATTAATCCCTAGTAAAATTGTATGTATGTTTTATAGGATTATGAGCTAGGATATTATAGGATAGAGTGCCTATGTTATTATTAGGCTAGATATCCTGGAATGCTAAAGTATAGAGTGATTATTAGGCTGGATGTCCTGGAATGCTAAAGTATAGAGTGATTATTATTGTAATTTGTAATCATACTCATATATTAATTAAAGTACACTACTACTACAGACCGACCAACAAAATAGTATGGGGGGTGGTAAACTCCACTAGAAAGAGTAAGGGGGATAGAAGTCTAAGGTTAAGGGACTAAGTGAAGGGATGTAGGATTAGGAATAAAAAAATATTATTCCTAAGTACTAAGGTCACATAACATTAGGTTATGTTATCCTAAGTTTAAAAAGTAGGGACAAGGGAGTCCCTTATGTGTTAAGTATCACATATGAAAAATGCAAAATATACGGGGGAATTTAGTAATTCTCCCCCATCATTCAATAATTATAGGATTAATCATCATCCTTAATCATATGTACTAGGGAAGTGGACTATGAAATACATACCTATACATGGAAGTTGTATCTAGCCAGTGACTAGAAGAAGCGAGTTGTCAGACCCATGGTTGAAGAAGTGGCTTTTCAGACCGATGGTCGAAGAAGTGAGTTTTCATTACTATGGTCGAAGAATAGGGTTGTCAGGCCTGTGATAATTCTCTCTAGGTTAGAGAACTGTTGGGAATTAATTCCCAATGTGACAAGTTGCAACTATAGGGCTCTAAGACTCCTTGTCCGACCTGTCGCTGAAACCCAAAAGGGAAGTGGGGAACTCGAAGGATTGTTTAGCAAAGAAGGGGCACACTTCTTGGGGTGGGATGGGCATGTGGGGGATGAGGGACTGTAGGATAGTTTCTAGAGTTGGAAACTGAACCTGAGAATTTTTTTTTATTGACAAACCTTAGACTGGATTATGACTTCCTTTACCCGGGTAGATTTTAGCCCAAACTCAGGGGTGACCCATTGTTGATATTATGAGTAGTTTGGTCTATGGATGGGAGGAACGTGGAAGTTTAGCATGCAATTGGTGTTTAATTCATAAAATATAAGTGTCTCTTATGTGTTATTTTAATTATTGTGTGTGTAATTGTCTATTTTCTATTATGGAATATATGTCATAATTATTATTTATGAATCATTATGGTTTTTTTCATAACTTTGTTCATGTGCAGAGAAGTTATGTTTAATTAAATGGTATTAGAGGTCATAATTTCTTAGGTGGATTTTCCCAGTAGAGGGTCTAGGGATGCTACACAACATCTCTCCCTCATGAAGAAGTTCCAACCAATTCATCATAACCTAAAGTTCATTTTGATGTTGTGATTGATATGATTGAAAAGTTGAGACTTTATGAGAACTCAACACCCTCTCAATCAAATAAGAAACCTGGACCATCTCAGAAAGGCCCACCAAAATGGATCATAAAAACACTTGAAAGTGTGCATCCTGATGAGGTCGGAAATATAGGAACCATAATTTCCTCAAGACAATATGGAGGTGATGTAGATAATTCAAACTCAAGTGATGTAGATGACATGGATATTTCATATGATTTAGAGTTAAATTTACCTACTAAATTTCAACCAAATTCCTTTTAATAAATCACTTCTCATGATGAGTGGAAAGAATCCATGCAAAAGGAATATCATTCTCTCATCAAGAATGGGACATGGAAGTTGGTGTAACCTCCATTCAAAACCAAGCTAATCGGTTGCAAGTGGGTATTCAAGAAAAAGTACAAATAGGTGTTGGTAGCCACACATGATTTTTGATATTTAACACTATCGAAATACATCACATTTTTCTTTAGTTGCCATCACCTCAAATCTGTAAACACTTTTTTGAGTTTCGAAATGATTGTTGGGTTAAAGTCTACCTTATTAATTTTTACTGTTTCAATTTTCGATTGTTTTATTTTAATTCATGACTGTAAGCATGAATTAAACATAAAACTTGGCTTGTTTTAATATTTCTATGCCTTGGAAATTTCTTTTAACAAGCCATCCATGTGTAATTAAAATTTAAATCTTATTAAATGGTTGATTGATCCTTTTTTCAATTTTTTTGGTTTTAATATGGTTTTTTTATGGTTCGATAGTTCATTATCGAATTGTCTTGGTACATCAAAACCTTTGGTTTATTATTTTCTATTCTTTCATGATTTTAATGGTCGCATCAGAATTCATGCAAATGTGTATAGACCTGTTGTACTTGAGTCCTCACCTTATCTTGCTGGATCGAAATTTTAATGAAGCTATTCATTGTTTCCATAGGGTTTTGTACTTTGTAGTTTCGGCACTCATTGCAATATATGGTAAGGGATACAATGAATAGTTTAGTGTACATCCTCACTATCCAAGTTATGATAACCCACAGGATCTGTTATTTTCATATTTCCACCCTCTGTTCATACCTACTTCTCTTGCTTGCACGATTGGACTCTAAAACTATCTCGAGTAATCTATGTTGCGTTTTGGTTATAGTGGTCATGGTGCCAATCATTCACATAGAGTTGAACGGATTCCAGGATTTACTTTCCCATGACGATGCGATTGCGGACCTAAAGAGTCATGTATGGGATATATTCCTTAAGAAAGTTGAGGGTTATAATCTTCAGGTGGCATAAGATTTCGCACAAACCTTGGATGGTTTCAGAGGTAAAATTTGGGACATACAGTTAGAATTGACCAAGGAATTAGTGAGCAAAGAAATAGGGCTTCCATCAAAGGGCGAGAGGTGGTTCAAAAATTCCCAAATAGAATAAGTCCCATGGAGACTGTTTATGACATCTCGTAAAACCACTTGTTGCATCAAAGGTATTCCTATCGCTCTTTTAAAACCTAGATGGCATAGTTTGTTGTTAATTCTGAAACAATTTGTTACATGTGAGGGTCGATACAGACTAGTCTTTCTCTACCATATCCATTTTCTCATGAATTTCATAGGTTTTGATTTAGATATTCCATTTTACTTATTGATGAGTCTCTATAATATTTCCAAGCGTTACAAGCGACAAGCTGTCAATTCGAGCCTTTTCCACCATGGATTGGTTAAAATATTGTTGATACATCATCTGTCGACCATAGTTGACAGTTGGGATATATTTTTGATGAGGAATGGTTTCTCCCAGGTTGATCCTATAGCCAACCCTCTCTTAATTCCAAACCCTAACATGGAGGAGCCAGTGGTTAAAAGCCAGTTCATAAATTCAATTGACAAGCCATATTTTATTGATAAAACCCCTCTAGATAAAGGATTATTGCGTAGATCTTTTGAACAGGTGACTATCGAATTGGAGGGAAATTATCCTCTTGTTCCTGCGAATGATGCTAGCTTGAACACTAATGTTAAATCAGATGCTAAGAAACTATGTAAAGGAAAAAACAACAGTGCACATATTTAGGTTTCAAGATGGAGAGTTCAAACCTCTCTTGATATTGGAGGATTGTATCTTCCTTTTGGAGGTTTATCCCTCCCTTTACATTTGGAAGTTGTAGCTACCTTTGGAAGTCATTACTTCCCTTGAACAATAACTATTTATTATTTCTCATATATTGTGCATGGTGTATTGTGGTGTATTGGTGTAACTCTTATACTATTTTCTATTGCTCATTGGATATAATTTAATGGTTTAAGTATAAGTTGAAAAAGGTTTTTAAATTATTCTTGATACTGATTCACCCCCCTCTCAGTATCAACAATTGGTATCATAGTAGGTTACCTTTAGTACAATTTAACCACTGGAAGGAATATCCTAAGAAGAAATGGAAGACACAATTCCAAATGGGATTCCACCATTTTATGGAAGAAATTTTGAATATTGGAGTAATAGAATGGAAACTTACTTGAAAGCTCTTGGGGTAGATGTTTGGTTCTAAGTTGCTTCAAGATACAATGCTTTTAATAAACCAAAGACTGTAGCTCAGAAGGAAGCAAAAAGGCACAACAAATTGGCAATAGATACCATCCTGGACAGATTGACAGATTCAATGAAATATAAGGTGGGATCATGTGCATCATCGAAAGAGATTTGGGACAAGATACAAGACCTTTATGCAAGGGAAGAAGTAGCAGAAGAAGAAGAATAAGAAGTTGAAGCAAATTACAACATCTCATATTTCAAAGAAGCAAATAGAGGTCAATTCTTTTTCTTTAATTGTGAAGGAGTAGGACATGTTGAATTTGAATTTACTCGTCCAAGGATTGAAAGAGATGACACTGAAGAAGAAAATTCCAATGAAGAAAAAGAAAATCATTAAGCAGAAATTATTCAACAAGAAGATGAGAATCTTAAAAAATTGAAGCATGTTGAGATTGAAAATAGAAAACTCAAAGACACGCATAGAAAAATAAGAAGTGAATTGTGTAGTTGTGAAAATAAAGTTGTAATCTTGAAGAACCAATTAGGAGACTTTGATAAACTAAGAGAAGAAAACATTTTCTTGAAAACTCTACTCGAAGAAGAAAGAAGAATGGGAGAAGTAAGGAATTTCCAAATGATGAAGAAAGAAGAAGATTGTGAGAAACTTCAACAATAAGTTGTCTCATTGAGGAAGAGCTTAAGAAAATATCAAGTGCCAAAATACTTAACACATCTTGGATGCATGGGTGAAACTTCATACAAAGAAGATGAAAATACCAGCAAGAAGGTTGAAGAAAGAGCTACACGGACTGTTGATGAGAAGTGGACCAGGATACCAGAAAGAAGGAATGATTACAAAAGAGATGAATATCCAAGAATACCTCCTACCTTCAGGAATCAAAGAAGATTCAATCAGTATGAAGGAAACTACAGAAGAGTAGATCATGAATCTAGATGGACTACATCACAAATAAGTCCACTTACTCCAAGGTATCAAAATTTCTTTCTTGGCCATTGTTATACTTGCAAAATTTTTGTACATAAGGAAATTAATTGCAGAATCAATGAAAGGAACAAATACGCAAGAAGCATGAATGGTGTAAATAGAAGATATGGAAATAATCGTGTATTTGTCAACATAAGTTATAATTCATTTTCCCCATTGATGGACAAAATTATTGTATGCTACAAATGCAATTATCTTGGTCACAAAGCACAATATTGCAGATATATGAATGAAGATGTCCCTATGCCAACCACAATATGGAGAAGGAAAGAGATTCCAAACAATGAAGATTGTCGAATAGCATTAACCAATGAAGAATGTAAAGAAGAATATGAATGGTACATAAACAACGGATGTTATTCACACATGACCGGGGATCAAGAAAAATTCATCAGCTTGAAAAGAAAGGGTGGAAATGTTGCATTTGGAGATGAATCATCTGCCAAAATACTTGGAGAAGGTGTAGTATAGCTTGGAAGAAAAAATGTAAAAGCAAAGAATGTGCTATTGGTTGAAGACTTGACACATAATCTACTCAGTGTTAGTAAAATGTGTGATCAAGAATACACTCTTACGTTTGACTCCTGAAAATGTAAAATCAGAGAAAATAACTCAGAAAGATTGGTTGAAACTACAACAAGAAGACTGAACAACATATACATCCTAGACATGAAGAAGAGAGAGAATATAGAAGCCACACAAAAGGATTCTAAGGAATAAAAAGTCCCAAAGACCAAAAATAAGGATGAAGTATTATTGAGTGCCACATGTTCAGGGGGAGCAGCCCCAAAGAAGGTCACCTTATGCCATTGAACTTAGGGGGAGAATACCTACCCTTTGTCATTAATGTCAAAGGGGGAGAGAAATTGCGATCATGATGATAGGGGGAGCATGAGTGTTTCCATCAATGACAAAGGGGGAGATTGTTGGAAGATTGGTTGTTGTCATTGATGTCAACCCTAGTCATGGGTTTTGGACCACAAGATTAATGAAGGTATTTGGACATGAAGGAAAATGCACATGCAGATACAACACCCATGGACAGATAATATTCATCATGTTGTTTTCGGTGGTATGTGGCATGTCACGTGGATCCTCATGGTTGAGGAGAAATGAATGTTTGAATATGACAAAGTGAATTGAAGAAGGAAGTACATGTAGGCCCTGAAGATAATTAAAGAAATGAATTACAAAATAAGAAAGTGTCAGGTCGACCCTAATGTTAAAAGGAAGTGACATAAATGGTATAAATAAATATCATTATACATTCATTTTATACACAAGTCGAATTTCAGAGGAAATCATAAGTAAAGAAGGTCGGATTTCAAGGGAGGATGAAGTCTTTTGGTGATGTGTTCTAAGGTATGTTATTTACAGGTCATCTTACCATTTTCTCTATAATGTTTTTTTCTAGAACAACTCATACGGTGAAATTTCCATGGCATTTGTAAGACATATCAAGGTACATGTGCTAAAAATTTTAGCTCTTGATTCGCTATAATTATGGAGATACACGTTGTGCAAGATAGAGATTTTGATCAGTCCTTAAGCTAGTCAATAAACATGTGTTCCGGGTAAAACAATCATAACTTATTCATAGAGAATCCAAATGAAGTGAGAAAAATTCCATTGGAAATAGTACGGATTGTAGTTTCTTGTATGCAAGCTTCAAAATTGGATGTTAAATATTGAGCGCGGGGCATGTTGTGCAAGTTTGGTCTCCTCAATAAACTAGAATTGAATAAAGTCTACCATTATTTCTATAACTTCTTTTTGGGGAGGATTCAAGGAGTGAAAATTGGAGGATTTTTAGAGAATACATTGAGTAATATTATATATAGGATCATAGTGTTCCAAGAATTGAAGAATTTCAAAAATTGAAGAAGTCTCATGAAGAATTATTAGGTTCTATGTGATGGTTGGTTGATGGTGATGATTTAATGTAAAGTTTTATTATCTCTCATATATTGTTAGGTGGAAGGAAGGGGCAAGGGTGGAGAGTTCAACCCTCTCTTGATATTGGAGGATTGTATCTTCCTTTTGGAATTTTATCCCTCCCTTTACATTTGGAAGTTGTAGCTACCTTTGGAAGTCATTACTTCCCTTGAACAATAACTATTGATTATTTCTCATATATTGTGCATGGTGTATTGTGGTGTATTGGTGTAACTCTTATACTATTGTTCATTTCTCATTGGATATAATTGAATGGTTTAAGTATAAGTTGAATAATTTTTTTAAATTGTACTTGATACTGATTCAACCCCCTCTCACTATCAACAATGGTTATACCCGGACCCCAGCACCCATTATCGAAACACCTCGAGAAATGGCTGCGCAAATTTGATCCAGACTCAAATTAGTCTATTGAGGATCATATAAAAAAAATTATGTTGGTCATTAGACTCCAGAGTGTTTAACATGAGGATGTAATATGCAGATTATTCCCTTCCACTTTTGAGGGAAATGCCTCCACATGGTATTTCGCTCAACAACCCCAAACCATTGTCTTATGGGACAAATTTGAAACTTGTTTCTAGGAAAAATTCAGAGATGATAAATCTTTGGAAGTATTGATTATGGAAATTTCCATCTTAAAGGTGAATCCTAAGGAAAAGTGAAATATTTTAACCAAATATTTCTTACTTTAAAGAATAAAATCCCTGTAGATTCAATGCTCGTTGAAAGTTTAATTGTTGCATATTATGCTAAATCCTTTCACAATAATATAGCCATATGGGTCAAAAGGTCTAAAAAGAACACGTTTCTTGAATCCTTTGAGGAGGAAAGACAAATTGAAAAGGATATTTTCAGCCTGAAAGATAATCTTAGTAGTCAAGTTGAAACAACTTCATCCTCAAAAAAGAAAATAGAGATCCTTACTAGGCCTCCTCAAACTAAAAATCAACCGGAAACTTTAGACTTAGAAAGCTTTCCAAAAACTATCTAATCAGGTCGTTGACTTGAAGAGATAATTTGAGGAGACATCAACAACCAAAGGAAGTTTCAAACCTCCTTTCAGAAAACCTTTCCTCTCAACCAGCCAAACCCAACCACTGAAGGTCTAAATTTTGAAAGTTTACAGTATGCTTTGCAAACTATCTTAGAAGCACATGATAATTCTACCTATGCCGCTCCCAAAAATTTTGAAGACGTAGTTGAGAAAGAAGAACCTGAAAAAGAGGAATCATCTCCCAATGTATTTGGTCACTTCTCGAACAGTATATGCCAAGAAAATTTTGAAATTGTTCACCCCTGCAACATAAGGAGAAAAATGAAAAACAAACCCTCTTCCAAAGTCGGTAGAAATGTCTTTCCAAAATAGTCGAAGAAAGATGAAATTAAACAGATCTTAGCAGCTCCAGTTTTAGAATACGATTTAATTGAGGATCTAAACAAACTGAGAGCTAACATTTCTATCTTTGAGCTGCTGAAATTTCCCCTTATTTTTCAGAAAATGCTTTAAAATATCATTGAAAACAATAAAAACAACGATCATAGCATCAAGAAATCAGAAAAAATTGATTCAAATACTGCCAAAAAAATCCCAACTAAAACAACATCCAAACTTCCAGATAAAAGGGATTTAGCAAGAAAAACTATAGCAAATGTAAATAACACTGTGTTAGGGGACAACAACTAAAAATCAGCAGAATTATGTTGTTAATGATCGAAAAAATGTCCTGCCTTTTTTGTTAACCTTTGAAATTTTCAATAGGAATGTACATAATTGCATGGTCGATTACGGTGCATCGTTAAACATTATGCCTCTATCTGTTTTTCAAAAAATCAATGCATAAGTTAAACCTTCTAATCTCAAGATCATCCAGCTAGATCGAACAAACGTTAAGGTAATTGGTGAGCTTAAGAATGTTATGGTTAGATTATCTTCCAATCCTAGGGTTCATCAAATAATTGACATTATCATTGTTGATATCCCTGAAGTTTACGGTTTGTTTTTATGCAGGGATTGGTCAGAACAGCTGCATGGTTACTTTTCCACAGATTGATCTCATTTGTGGCTACCTAAAAAGGGACATCCCAACAAAAATAGTATAAACAGAGAACACTATCTTAATCATACGGTGACGGATATTAATGACACAAACAAACCTTTCACTACATCTGTTAATTCATTTGAAATTCAGGGAATGAATACCTTGTTTGGTAATTTCATGGCCGAAATTTCTCCTATTACTAATCCTGGGAAGCAATCGGAAGTTATGGCCTATACTCAGACATCATCTTTGCCAAGTATGCCAAGTACTATTGATGAAGCCCAAATCTGGTCATTGTACTTTGATAGATCCAAATCCAAAGAAGAAGCAGGTGCAGGTTATGTGCTCATCGATCATGTAGGTAATAAAATGTTTATTTCTTGCAAGCTAGAGTTTGAGTGCACTAATAACACCACCGAGTATGAAGCACTTCTACAAGGACTTAGGAAATCTTTGGATATGGACGTACGAAATTTGATGGTATTTGGTGATTCAGAAATCGTGGTTAAGAAGGTAAGAAATTCCATACATTTCTTATCACCACATCTGAAAAGCTACCAAACTAAGGTATGGAGTTTGATGCAAACATGTTCAGCATTTAGCATAAATTCCATCCCTAGATTAAGTAATTTGGAAGTTTATTTATTGGCCAATGTTGATTCTAAACTATTTCCCATAGAAGGTCTTTCCCCTAATGCTTTTTCAATTGAATTATTATTCAGGCCGTCGATCCCAGATAACATCACAAATTGGATAGTATTCAATGATGATCAACAAATTATCAACTTCCTACATATGGAGGATAATTTTCAAGTTGCATTCATTTATGAAAGAACTCACGATGAAAACCTCTAAAACTTCACAGTAATATCAAATCCTAGATCTCCTGAATCAACATCTGATCTAGTAAACTATATCCCCAGATCAGTTGTAAGACTAGAGAAATTTTATGACTTGCATGATAAATTTAGAGGGACAGTTAATTTTAAAACAAAAAATTCTTCTTTGATTTATGTGATGATTAATTTAGGAACAAAGGAAAATCCTCAAAATATCAATCTCAGAACAGGATGTTCTAAGCAAGAACGATCTGCTTTTATAAAATTGTTTAAAGAATTTAAAGATGTTTTTTCCTAGACGTATGATGACTTGAAAACATTCGACCCCAATATCATACAACATATCATCCCCATGAAACCCCAGACACATCCTTTTCAACGGAAATTGAGGAATATACACCCTAAATTGGAACCCACCATTAAAAAACAACTGAATAAATTACTAATTGAAAAGATAATATTCCCAGTAAGGCACATGCAATGGTGTCTAATCTAGTTCTTGTAAGGAAGAAAAGTGGTGAAATTTGACTCTGTGTCGATTTTTGGAACCTTAATCGAGCATCTAATAAAGACAACTACCATGTTCCTCCAATGGAACAAATTCTATAGCAAGTGTCTAGTTTCAAAAGGCTATCTTTGCTAGATGGGTTTTCGGGATACAACCAAGTCTTTATGTCTCCCTCAGACCAGCTTAAAACCACTTTTAATACTCCATGGGGTAGTTATTCCTACAGGAAAATTCCTTTTGGATTGATAAACGTTGGTGCCACTTTCCAGAAAGCAATGGAAATTGATTTCCATGGCCTTATTAACCAATCGGTCATGGTCTACCTTGATGATGTCACCATATTCTCTAAAAACAAGAAATATCACCTGTCTCACCTCAGGGCTTTCCTGGAATGATGTCGTAAGTTTAGTATATCTCTCAAGCCTAAGTAATCAGTCTTTGCAGTAGATAAAGGTAAACTACTTGGGTTTATAATGTCTAAAACCAGAATGATTATTGACCCTGAAAGAACCCAAGCTATCGCTAAAATTTCCCCTCCCTCTTCCAAAAATGCCATGCAGCCCTTTCTAGGCAAGATTAATTTTTTCAAAAGGTTTATCCCAAGTTTCTTGGAAATGGTAAGACCATTACATAATTTAATTAAGAAGGATGTTATGTACCATTGGGGACCATAGGAAAGTCAGGCTTTCGATTCAATTAGAAAAGCAATAATAGAAGCCCCTCCCTTGATGAGTCCTGATTTTTCTCAGGACTTCACTCTTTACACTTTTGCGTTTGACTGATCTTATGATGTTGTGTTAACACAGAAAAATGATGAAATCAATGAGATACCCATTGCCTTCATGAGATCATCTTTCAAAGGAGCATAGCTTAACTACCCTGTAGTATATCAACAAGCATATGTTGTTTTTAAAGAAGTGAAACACTTCTAGTCATACCTGCTGAAATCTAGAACCAAGGTTATCGTTCCTTACCCAGATGTAAGGAACATGTTAGTACAAAAAGAATTGGGTGAGAAAAGGTCAAATTGTATTATGTCATTACATGAATATGACCTCGAAATAACCCCTGTACAGATTGTTAGAGGTCAAGGCCTATGTAAACTAGTGGATATTCAGTTGAAGAACAGGAAAGTCAAGGCAACACCTTAACTGTAAATCAGCATAACAAAAAACAAATCAGTTGTGCACAAGTTACTATCAATTATTGGTATGAGAACATTAAATTTTATCTGAAACATGGATCTACTCCCTGTGATCTTGATCCTAAAATAAGAATAGCACTCAGGTTAAAATTTGCATCTTTCCAGTTAATAAATGATGTATTATTTCGAAAGAACTTTGATGGTGTTCTCATGTGTTGTTTGGAAAAGTAAGAGTCAAATAAAGTGCTCTTTGAACTTCATGTAGGTGAATTCAATGGTCACTTTGATGGATATACCATTTCTCACAAAGTTATTAGAGCTGGGTACTATTGGCCCACTTTCTTTAAAGATGCACATGCGTTGTGTCGTAAATGCATAATCTGCCAAAAGGTTGTAGGTCGGGTGAAAAAGGCAACATTCCCTTTACAACCTGTTACTGTAGATTTTCCTTTTCAACAATGGGGCCTTGACATCATAGGACCAATCAATCATTCTTCTTCACAACAACATAAGTATATCCTTACATCAATGAATTATTTTACTAGATGGTATGAGGCTATACCTTTGAAAGTGGTGAACAAAAATTAGGTAATATATTTCCTAAACTCTCATATCATCGCTTGATTCGGCGTTCCCGAATGTATGGTCTTTGATAACACCTCTTACTTTTCATCCCTTGATATGAATTTTTTTTCTTTGGAAAAATGGATCAAACTGAATTATTTTGCAAGCTAGTATCCTCAAGGAAATGGCCTAGCAGTTAATCAACAAAAAAAAAAAAAATCAAGATTATTAAGAGGAAATTTTCATAAAATCACAAAAATTAGCATAATGCACTGTATAATGCAATCTGGGCTGATCGGGTAACCCCTAAAGCATCTGTTGGTAATTCCTCTTTCTTTCTTGTATATGGAAGAGAAGAAATTCTCCCTCCACATGTTTTACTTCCCTCACTGCAACTATCGCAGAAAGTTAAAGAAGAGGAATGCCCTCCTCTAGAAAATCGAATAAACTCCTTATTGAAACTAGAGGAAATGAGAACACAAGCAAAGAAAAAACTAGATCAGCATCAACAAATTGTAAAAATATGGTTTGATTCAAATTCTTCTTCAGATAGGAATTTTGATGTCAGAGACTTGGTTCTAAAGTGGGACAAAGGTCATGAGGGAAAAGGGGAACACATCAAGATCCAAAATCTGTGGTTGGGGCCATTTGTAATTTCTGAAAAATTGGGTCCTAGCTCTTTTCATCTGCATAATTTGGATGGATAGATAGACACTTTCCCAGTGAATGGCCAGGCTCTAAAAAGGTATTTCACCTGATGATTCTAGATTCACCCCTTTGTACATATTTTGTTTTTTTAATTTTCTTTTATGTTCTTTTTAATTTTGGTTCTTTTCATTTTGCTTGTTTTTTATTTGTTTCTGAATAATTATGTTTGAGTCACCAATTTGTTTGTGGAAGGGAAATCAGATTTTTTATCCAAGATAAATAGTTGACGACTCCTCAAAGCACCAATGTTGTAAATGATAAATCTCAAATCAACAGAAGTAAAAAAAAATTCAAAACAGTGGTCCTGGTTTCTCTTTAAAATTACGAGACGACATGATTATCATTAATAAAACTCTTAACGATGTCTCTGTTTTTAAGGAAAACAACTCAATTATACCCTCATATCCTTGAGATGATTTATTAACAGAAATATAAATGTTCAGATCATGATGAAGGTCATCAAATGAGGAAATAAGTTGTAAAAGGTCAAGTTTTGTTTTCGAAATCTGAGATTTTCTGCATCACCCTGCTCGCTTGAATATCATAAAGTTTCTATGAAATTGTAAACAAATTATAGAGAGTTGAAAGCACTACAAGGTGTGGGAAGTGTCTGTAAACCCTCTGAGACACTGAACAGGTCTTTTAACAATGGGTAAATGCATGCATGATGCCAATGCAACTTTGTCGAGGTACTGAACAGGCCTGCTGGTAGCGAAGAAATGTCAGGTTGAAGAAAATTATCAGGTATGTCTTTTTGGAATTGATCGAAAGTAAAGATGTTCTTTATCTTGAATGAATGAATTTTGGATAGGATAGAGGTGTTAGAGTGGGTTAAATGATATCCCTGTCGAGGCTATGGATGCCTACTGGCAGCAGTAGCCCTATCAATAGTATCAGAGTCAGTTTCCTAAATGTCCTTTCGATCATAATCAAAGTCTGATACCAGATTGGATTTTTGACATAAACACATCTGACGCTAAACTATGATATTTTCTGAGTTTTGATCAGATTGCTTGACCTGTTGTCAACTGTTTCTTAAATTTTCATTCTTTCTGATTGATCCTAACATGAACTTTCTGGTGAAACAGAGATAATTGTTTCACCCAGTACGTCTCCATTGTTGGTAGCCACACATGATATTTTATATTTAACATGATTGAAAAACATCATATTTTTTTGTAGCTGCCATCACCTCGAAACTGTAAACAGTTTTCTGAGTTTCCAAATGATTGTTGGGTTAAAGTCTACCTTATTATTTTTTAATGTTTCAATTTTTGATTTTTTTTATTTTAATTCATGTCTGTAAGCATGAATTAAACATAAAACTTGCTTGTTTTAATAATTTTATGCCTTAGAAATATCTTTTAACAAGCCATCCATGTGTAATTGAAATTTAAATCTTATTAAATGGTGGACTGATCCATTTTTCAATTTTTTTGGTTTTAATATGGTTTTTGTATGGTTCAATAGTTCATTATCGAATTGTCTTGGTACATGAGAAACTTTGGTTTATTATTTGGTATTCTTTCATGAGTTTAATGGTCACATCAACATTCATGCAAATGAGTATATACCTGTTGTACTCAAGTCCTCACCTTATCTTGTTGGTTCGAAACATTAATGATGTTATTCATTGTTTGCATAGGGATTTGTACTCTGTAGTTTCGGCACTCATTGAGAGATATGGTAAGGGATACAATGAATAATCTAGTTTCCATCCTCACTATCCAAGTTATGATAACCCACAGGCTCTGTTATTTTCATATTTCCACCCTCTGTTCAGACCTACTTTAGTTTCTCGCATGATTGGAACATAAAACTATTCCGAGTAATATTTGTTGCCTTCTGGTTACAGTGGTCATGGCACCCGTCATTCGCATAGAGCTGAATGGATGTTAGGATTTACTTTCCCATGAGGATATGATTGAGGACCAAAACAGTCATGGCTGGGATATATTCCTTAATAAATTTGAGGGTTATAATCTTCAGGTGGAAGAAGCCTTCGCACACACCTTTGATGGTTTCAGAGCTAAAATTGGGGACATACAGTTAGAATTGACCGAAGAATTCATGAGAAAAGAAATAGGGCTTCTGTCAAAGGGAAAGAGGTGGTTCAAAAATGCTGAAATAGAAGAATTCTCATGGATTATATTTATGACATATCGTAAAACCACTTTGATGCAGGAGCATCGCCAACACATCAAGCGAGCCAACACATCAGGAGGGACACAACTAGATAAGAAACACACATTTTGAAATACTTTGAAATTGTTGTGTGATATTAAATGGTTCATTTAAGAGACAACGCACTTGTATTGTAATGGACTTTGAGCGGATAAGCTCTCGTCCTTAGGTAGATGAGGCATTTAAGATAGTTAATGCTGGTAGATAGAATAATTAAGTCTAGATTTGATAGTTTAGAGTTCGAGAGGGAAAACGGATATAGACACCCTCGTTGTATCATTGTAACATTAACATTTAGGAGAAAGAAGAGAAGAACAAGCAGAGAGTTGTGTGAATAACACCCAAGTACAGATATTGAATTAATAGAAGAAAGCTTTGATTCAATTCCATGGTTATGTGTCTATTCTCTATGTGTTAATGTTATGCTCATGAACATTTTCTTTCTGTCATACATTTGCTTTTATATGTTGTGTATGTGATTTCATGGTTGAATCGAAGTCTAAGAGGGAGATAGAATAAGTTTCAATTGTTTCTCTAAGTGAGCCAGAAGATTCCTGCAAGGAGTGCAGTTGAATTTGTCTGCAAGGAGTGCGTGACTGCAGGGTTCAAATAGAGAATGATTTTGTTCTCATTTCCTCGAGAGTGCAGATAGGTCCAGTGCCGTGCAAGGAGTGCATAGGCCAAGCGAAGTCTCAGAGTTGCGATTATGAGCAAATTAATGAAAGACTGCTTCTACAGGAGTGCGCAGGGTCGAAAGACTTCAACACTTAGACATTGTTAAATATTTTCCACAAGGAGTGCATGCAAGAAGTTCTCAGAAGGACTTGAGAAGTTGAGAATAAGCTCAAAAGGAGTAGGCCTTCGAATTCGTCGAAGGATTTCATAGAGATATTGTGCATCGAAGTGTTTGAGCAGGTGCTGAAACTTTGCGTGCAGAGTGACAAGTTCTGTAGAAGAACAACTCATTGTTTCATGGATAGTGTAAGGAAGAAACAGATGGATGACATTCTCTGAGGAGATTTTGCGAAGATCCGTGGGACATTGGATCTTGCGAGGCGCAAGGAGGCTACAGTGTAGGTGTGGTAAAGGTTCGAAGCTCAGGAGGGTAGGAGCCGTAAATCGGGATCACGAGCAGCGTGGTTCTACTCGTGGATCGTCATATCAGGAGTTCGTGAGGCGAGACTCCAAATATACGGAACGAAAGTCACGAAAGAGCGAGAGGCAATATTCCGACAGCCACGTAGGTAGTGTGGGCCACAGAAGATAGTGGAGGAAAAGTGGCATAACCCATCGGAGGTTCGGCGTCTCGGGCCTCGAAAGTCGAGGTAGGAGTCATTTGATCTCGCGAGTGGCGAAGTCATGAGGGAGAGAGATCGCGAGTCTCGGCCTTTCGGTGTATCATGTGTTGGGGTTTTGTAAAACCGAGCGTTTGGTGCCACGAGTGGTGAGGTCACGAGTCTCAGCACTTCGGACCTCGGGAGTCGACGGGGAAGTTGTTAAACCTCACGAGTGGCGAAGTCGCGAGGGAGCGTGGTCGCGATAGCATGGAATCTTGAGTGAAGTGACAGGTGTGGATGGGTCAAGTCACACGTGTGTATCGGAGTCTCGGTACCTCGGGAATCAAAGGTCGGAAATCCAAAACATTGGTATCGCGAGTAGCAAGGTCGCGAGCTACGATCCGCCGAGGAGTTAAGGAAGGGGATCGCAGCCGAAGATAACCTGTGGGGTGAGAAATTCCTGATAAGGGATCGGAAGAACCATTGACGTTCTTCGGGCCGAGAAAGTAAGAAGGTCCTGAGGAGAGCGATCGTGCTCTGAGGAGTGCGGTTGGTGTCAGAGTGGTATCAGAGTGAGATATCTTGTCTGTATATTTCAGGCAAGGGGAGTGAAGGAGAAAAGGATCACTCTGATACACATCAGAGTGGTATCAGAGCGGGAATACTCTTTTTTTTCTATAGCAGAGAGAGAGAGAGAGAATTTCACCATGCCACCCAGAAGAGAAAGACAGTCACCTGACCCAGAAGACAGGGACGTGAGAAGAAGAGGCAGGCCAACAGGGAATCCAGAGATGGAAAGGCAGATACGTGATCTTCGAGCGAGATTGGAAGATATGGAGGTAGCGCAGAGACGCACAGCCAATGCAGGAGATCTGAGTGACTCCGAAGGTGAAGCTAAAGTTGAACAACAAGGAGAAGTTGTAGCCGAAGATGCAGCCAATGAGCAATTGATTAAAGCTATCGCATGGATGAGTTCAAAGACAAAGATGGACATTATAGCTTACGAAGGAATCCTGGATGCAGAAGAGTTGCTGGATTGGATCAGAGCTCTTGACACTTACTTCGATTATGAAGATATCGAAGAGGATAAAAAGATTAGGCATGCTGTCACAAAATTGAAGGGACATGCAGCATTATGGTGGGATGAGCTTCAGGCAGAAAGACGTTTCAAAGGAAAGAAAAAGATCAAAATCTAGGATCGAATGATTGCGAAGATGAAGGAAAAGTTCATCCCAACGGACTACCAAATAAATATGTTCAAGAGGATGAAGAACCTGAGACAGAAAATGATGATGGTGAAAGAATACACTGAGGAATTCTATCGACTGAACATCACAGCAGGTCATCGTGAGAGAGATGATGAGAAGGTTTCCAGATATCTGAATGGTATGAGATATGACATTCAGGATGAGTTAAGCATGGTTACCATCAGGACGGTGGAGGATGCTTACCAGATGGCTCTGAAAGCTGAAGAGAAGATGAGCCGAAAGCAAGGTCAGTGAGGGCGAGGCAGAAGTTAGCCCAGAGGCAAGGCAGTTGCCCAGGAGAAATTCCATAAGCCCAAGGAGGAATGGAAGAAACCTCAGGGTAAAGTTGAAAGAGGTGGAACCTCACAGTGAGGACAGCAATATGCTGAGCAAAGAGGACAGCATAATGAGAAGAGAGGAGATTATGCTGATGCAAACACTTTTCCTCATACCAGAGGTAGGGGAAGAGGCTGAGGTGGAGTAATCACATGCTTCACATGTGGACAGGATGGGCACAAATCATTTGAGTGTCCAGAGAAAAAGAAGGATGGTGGAAAATCTCACATCGCTGAAGCGCAGAGGCGTGATGTTGAGAACGAAGGCACAGAAAGAGGAAGCTCACTTCTGATGCAAAAAGTCCTTTTGACGCCTGAGAAAGAGGTGCAGGAGAGTTCATCTCAAAGGAACGGGCTGTTCAGGACAACTTGCAAAACCAAGGACTAGAAATGAAAGGTTATCGTGGATAGCGGAAGCATGGATAATCTTGTTTCAACCGAGATGGTGGAAAAATTGGAGCTGGAGACAAATGATCACCCGAGTCCATACAAAGTCTCGTGGCTACAGAAGGGACATCAGGTGACTGTCACTAAACAGTGCTTGGTTGACATCAAGATAGGGGGATATAATGATAAAATACTCTGTGATGTCATTCCCATGGATGTATGTCATTTATTGCTGGGTAGACCATGGAAATACGACAGAAATGTGGTTCATGATGGGAGGATGAACACATACACTTTAGAGAAGGATGGGAGGACACACAAATTGCTTCCAATAAAGGATAAGGAATTGAAACCGGATGTAAGCAGCACGATACTTCTCATGAGTGGGAAGGAGCTTCTTACGGAGATTGAGAAAGAGGAAGATCCACAATTCTTTGTTGTCAAGAAGCCGAGGATTGTCTTGACTAGCACAAGAGTGGATGACCTACCAGATGAGATTCAGGAACTGCTGGGAGAGTTCACTGACATCATAGTAGACGAATTACCTCATTCGTTGCCACCGATGAGGAGTGTGAGTCATCACATAGACCTCATACCAGGATCCATTTTTCCGAAGAAAGCTGCGTACAGATTGACGCCGCAAGAAAATGAGGAGGTCAAGAAGCAGGTCCAGGAGTTATTGGACAAAGGATTGGTCAGAGAAAGCTTGAGTCCATGTGTTGTTCCAACAGTGCTTAGTCCGAAGAAGGATGGGGGTTGGAGAATGTGCACCGATTCAAGAGCGATCAATAAAATTACCATCAGGTACAGGTTTCCACTGCCGAGAATGGATGATCTGATGGATTATCTAAGTGGGGAAAATTATTTTTCAAAGATTGATCTGAAGAGCGGATATCATTAGATTCGCATGAGGGAAGGTGATGAATGGAAGACAGCATTCAAGACAAACGAAGGTTTGTACGAATGGTTGGTCATGCCATTTGGCTTGACGAATGAGCCAAGTACATTCATGAGACTGATGAATGAAGTCTTGAGGGAATTCATCGAAAAATTTGTAGTCATATATCTGGATGATATATTGATCTTCAGTAAGACAAAGGCTGAACATTTGAAGCATTTGGCCATTGTGATGAGGAAGCTACAGTAGGAGAAGTTGTTGATCAATATGAAGAAATCTTCATTTATGCAGACAGAGTTCATTTACTTGGGTTTTGTTATTTCGTCGAATGAGTTGAAGATGGATACGAGTAAGGTGGAAGTGATCAAGAATTGGCCATCACCGAGAAACATTTTCGAGGTGTGGAGTTTCCATGGTTTGGCTAGTTTCTACTGAAAGTTCATCAGGAATTTCAGTGGAACTAGCGCAGCGATGATGGACACAGTGAAGAAGAGACATAAAACTTTTCACTGGACAGAAGAGGCATAGAAGAGCTTCAATCTACTGAAGCAGAAGATAACAGAACGACCAGTGTTGGTGTTGCCGGATTTCAAGAAGACATTTCAAGTGAAATGTGATGCGAGCGGGTATGCCATAGGAGTGGTCCTGAGTCAGGAGGAGAGACCAGTCGCATACTTCAGTGAGAAGCTGGATAAAGCAAAGATGAAATACTCCATGTACGACAAAGAGTTCTATGCTATCATACAGGCATTGAAGAAGTGGAGGCATTATTTGATTCTGAAAGAATTTGTGCTGTAAAGTGATAATCATGCATTGCAGTTTGTGAGTCAACAGGAGAAGTTTAATCAGAAACATGCAAAATGGGTAGAGTACATGCAGAATTTCATGTTTTTGATCAAACACATTTCGGGTATTGCTAACAAAGTGGTTGATGCTTTGAGCAGGAAGTTTTTGTTGCTACAGGAGTTCCGAGTCAAAAAATTGGGTTTTGAGAATCTCAGGGACATGTACGCAGGAGATGCAGATTTTGGAGAAGCATATGAAGTAGTTGAGAATCCAGTTCTCAGGGATTGAAGCCTGTGGATAGATTACATGATCCAGGATGGATTGTTGTTCAGAGGCAACCAAATATGTATTCCAAATTGCTCCATGAGGGAGAATTTGCTGAAGGAAAAACACAGCGGAGGATTGTCAGGACACTTTGGTCATGAAAAAACATTCGCGAAGTTGAGCAAATCATATTTCTGGCCAGGCATGTGAGCAGATGTCAAGTGATTTATTGATAGATGCAGAATTTGTTAGCATTCGAAGGGGCAAAAGAAGAATGTAGGATTTTATCAGCCATTGCCCATACCAAAGCAGCCATGGGAGGCGATCAGCATGGATTTTGTATTGGGATTTTCGAGGACACAAAGAGGACATGATTCTATCTTTGTGGTGGTAGACAGGTTTTCAAAGATGGCACATTTCATTCCATGCCAGAAGACCAGCGATGCGACCCACATCGCAAACTTGTTTTTCAAAGAGATTGTGCGACTTCATGGATTTCCGAGAAGCATAGTCTCGGACAGGGATACGAAGTTCATAGGTCATTTTTGGAGGATGTTATGGAAGAATCTAGGGACTAACTTGGCGTTTAGTTCAGCTTATCATCCGCAGATGGATGGGAAAATGGAGGTGGTGAACAGGAGATTGGGAGATTTACTGAGAAGCTTGGTGACGGAGCACCATAGCAGCTGGGACAACATATTGCCACAGGCAGAATTCGCATACAATGATTCAGTGAATCGGAGTACAGGAAAAATTCCATTTCAGGTTGCATATGGGATGCAGTTGAGAGGAGTATCTGAACTGAGGGATTCAGAGCAGATAATGACTAAGAGCGCAAGCACTGAAGAATTCACAGAGGTGATGGAAGAACTTCACAGCAGGGTGAAGCAGCGATTGCTGGAATCAAACCAGGAATACAAGCACAGAGAAAATCAGCATCGGAGACAACTTTAGTTTGAAGTGGGTGATCTGGTTCTGGCACATTTAAGAAAAGAAAGGTTCCTGAGAGGAACATACAATAAGTTAAAGATGAAGAAAATCGGGTCATGCAAGGTCTTGAAGAAGTTTGGGGACAATGCTTATGAGATTGAGTTGCCGGACGACATCGGAATATCTCTTATATTTAATATTTTAGATTTATACCCATATAGGACTGGAGAAATAGAGACTGGAGTTGAGCAGCCAGTGATCGAGTGGATGAAACAATTGCTAGTAGCAGAAAAAACACAGATGGAGTGCATACTGGACAAGCGAGTGGGTAGAAAGACCAGACGAAAGCAGTGTTTTGAGTATCTGGTCAAATGGAAGAATCACCCAATGGAAGATGCCAGCTGGGAGACAGAGGCAAAAATAATAAATCATGGATAGACCGTGCAGGAACTCATGGATAGGAGCCCATGAAAATTTTCAAGCCGAGGAGTATGATGCAGGAGCATTGCCAACACATCAAGCGAGCCAACACATCAGATGGGAGACAGTTGGATAAGCAGCGCACATTTTGAAATACTTTGAAATTGTTGCGTGATCTTAAATGGTTCATTTAAGAGACGACGCACTTGTATTGTAATGGACTTTGAGCGGATAAGCTCTCGTCCTTAGGTAGATGAGGCATTTAAGATAGTTAATGCTAGTAGATAGAATAATTAAGTCTAGATTTGATAGTTTAGAGTTCGAGAGGGGAAAAAGATATAGACACCCTCGTTGTATCATTGTAACATTAGAATTCAGGAGCAAGAAGAAAAGAACAAGCAGAGAGCTGTGTGAAGAACACCCATGTACAGATATTGAATTAATAGAAGAAAGCTTTGATTCAATTCCATGGTTATGTGTCTATTCTTTGTGTGTTAATGTTATGCTCATGAACATTTTCTTTATGTCATACATTTGCTTTTATATGTTGTGTATGTGATTTCATGGTTGAATTGAAGTCTGAGAGGGAGATAGAATGAGTTTCAATTGTTTCTCTAAGTGAGCCAGAAGATTCCTGCAAGGAGTGCAGTTGAATTTGTCCGCAAGGAGTGCGTGACTGCAGGGTTCAAATAGAGAATGATTTTGTTCTCATTTCCTCGAGAGTGCAGATAGGTCCAGTGCCATGCAAGGAGTGCATAGGCCAAGCGAAGTCTCAGAGTTGCGATTCTGAGCAAATTACTGAAAGACTGCTGTTGCAAGAGTGCGCAGGGTTGAAAGACTTCAACACTTAGACGTTGTTGAAGATTTTCCGCAAGGAGTGTGTGAAAGAAGTTCTCAAAAGGACTTGAGAAGTTGAGAATAATCTCATAAGGAGTAGACCTTTGAATTCTTCGAAGGATTTCATAGAGAGATTGTGCATCAAAGTGTTCGAGCAGGTGCTGAAACTTTGCATGTAGAGTGACGAGTTCTGTAGAAGAATGACTCATTGTTTCGTGGATAGTGTAAGGAAGAAACGAACGGACGACATTATCCGAGGAGATTTCGCGAAGATCCGTGGGACGTTGGATCTTGTGAGGCGGAAGGAGGCTATAGTGTAGGTGTGGTAAAGGTTCGAAGCTCAGGAGGGCAGGAGCCGTAAATCGGGATCACGAGGAGCGTGGTTCTACTTGTGGATCGGCATATCGGGTGTTCGTGAGGCGAGACTCCAAATCTATACAATGGAAGTCGCGAAAGAGCGAGAGGTGATATTCTGACAGCCACGTAGGTAGTGTGAGTCACAGAAGATAGTGGAGGATAGGTGGCGTAACCCATCGGAGGTTCGGCGTCTCGGGCCATGGAAGTCGAGGTAGGAGTCATTTGATCTCGCGAGTGGCGAAGTCACGAGGGAGCAAGATCGCGAGTCTCATCCTTTCAGCGTCTCGTGTGTTGGGGTTTTGGAAAATCAAGTGCTTGGTGCCACGAGTGGCGAGGTCGCGAGTCTCAGCACTTCGGACCTCGGGAGTCGACGGGGAAGTTGTTAAACCTCGCGAGTGGGGAAGTCATGAGGGAGCGTGGTCGCGATAGCGTGAAATCTCGAGTGAAGTGACAGGTGTGGACGGGTCAAGTCACATGTGTGTATCGGAGTCTCAGTACCTCGGGCATCGAAGGTCAGAAATCCAAAAGATTGGTATCGCGAGTAGTGAGGTCGCGAGCTACGATCCCCCGAGGATTTAAGGAAGGGGATCGCAACCGAAGATAACCTGTGGGGTGAGAAAGTCCCGATAAGGGATCGGAAGAACCATTGACGTTCTTCAGGTCAAGAAAGTAAGAAGGTCCTGAGGAGAGCGATCATGCTCCGAGGAGTGCGGTTGGCGTCACACTTGCTCCATCAAAGGTATTTATATCGCTCTATTAAAACCTAGATGGCATAGTTTGTTGTTAATTCTAAAACAATTCATTACATGTGAGGGTCAATGCGGACTGGTATTTCTCTACCATCTCAATTTTCTCATGAATTTCATAGGTTTCAATTTAGATATGGAATTTTACTTATTGATGAGTCTCTATAAGATGTCCAAGTGTTACAAGAGACAAGTTGTCAATTTGAGCATGTTCCACCATGGATTGGTTAAAATCTTGTTGATACATCATCTGTCAACCATAGGTGAAATTTGGGTGATAATTTTGATGAGGAATGGTTTCGCCCAGGATGATCCTACAACCAACCCTCTCTTAATTCCAAACCCTAACACGAATGAGCTAGTGGTTAAAATCCAATTCGTAAATTCAATTGATGAACTAGAGTTTATTGATAAAAACCCTCTAGATAAAGGATTACTACGTAGATCTCATGAACAAGTGACTGTCGAATTGGAGGGAAATGATCCTCTTGTGCCAATGAATGATGCTAGCTTTAACGCTAATGTTAAATCATATGCCAATAAACTCTGTACAAGAACAAAACAACAGTGCACAGATTTAGGTTTCAAGAATAAGAGAATGGGTCGCCTAATCTCTAGGAAACTAAGGAACCGAAATGATACTCATCTGAGCTCGATTGATCTTATCAAGATCGATGAGGATTCAGATCCTGAGATAGAGGATTTTCTAGTTCGATAAGATCCATAAATTCAAGGTTCCACGAGGGAGGTTATCATTCATTCTGAACCTTATGATTTCGTGACAAATTTACCACCATGCCTTAAAGGTAAAGAAGGATTCTCCAGTATTAGGCAAGATATGAAGAAAACAATAGGTAAGACTGAAGCACCCTTGGTTGATTGCCACCTTCATCGACTTTCCATCTCCCATGTACATTGTGATGGTTGTTTCTAGTGGGTTGAGCATTAATATACCGACATTCCTCTCTTACAAGCCCGAATTAAAACTCTGACTACTCAAAATTATTTTTCGAGGCAAGAAAACCTTGATCTCAAGGTGCATGCAGAGAGGGAGACTAAACATATCAAGAAATATGAAAACTTAGTCATCAAGAATGTGACCAGTGTCAAGGCAATAATAAACTCTAAACTATCTGGCCCCTCTTTAGTTAACTTTTAATGGTAAAACAATCTTATTTTCCTTTCATTTTTATTTATGTTATCTAATTTGAAATAAGTAGATTTGAAGTTTGATTTCATTTACTAAAATTAAGACTGGCTACAGAATCTTCGATTTTGTAGCCAAGTCTCTTTTAATAGAAAATTAGTTATTAGTAAGTGTTTTTCTAATTTATCAAATTGGTTTTGTTTTTCTCAGGAAATGGGAGATTATGTTGCTGATTATTTGGAGGAAACATTTTCAATCATGCACCTAAATAATTAGTAGTTTCTCCTTCTTTATGTTTTATAAAATCTTTGATTTAATTTTTGAGTAAACCAACTCTGTTATGAGTGGTTTCCAATCCACTATTTTTGTAATATTACTTGATTTTGGGAGATTCAACTCTATCCTGTGAGATATGAGTATTTGGATCCTGGGTTACTTTAAATACTGTTCACTTTGCTAGTGAAGGACATCTTTGCTTGAAACAGATTATGGACATGTAATTCTCAGAATTGAATGGACAAGTTGTTCACATTTCTCTTTAGACCAGCATGACATTGTATCATTTATATTTTGCCTCTTATATTATGGGATATTAATATGTTACATAGCTTTAGCCTCAATAACATATAATGTTTCATTTTATTCAGCGCTTTAAAGTTTGTCTATAATTTGTTGTTTCGGATATTATATCTATGATCATTATTTCACTTTAATATAGTGATTTACACTTGATGTTCAGTTGATATATCATATGAATGCTACACATTAAAATTTCTTTTACTGTAAACATTCATCATTACAAGGTCACTAGATCTATGTGTTTATTCTTCTGGTCTTATATCCTTGCTCCCAAAAACACTTTGAGTTCACTTAGGAGATGTTAGCATACACCTGTTTCAGTTTTCTCTCACAGGCAAGATAACTGGAAGTTTGGATTGCACAGGGACATAAACACAGTATAAGGCTAATCTCAGGTTAGTTTTGTTCACATTTAATTTATGTTATTAGTTTATTTGTAAATGAAATGAGGAAGTATAAATTGGCTATGGCCCTTATTCTGTTCTTGTTTCAGACTAAACTTTATTAGTATCCTTAGAATTTTTTATTTTAATTATAAAACAGAAAATATAAAATTATGTTCTTTCTTTATCTACTTCGCCAATAATTAAAAAAACATCGATTTTGCAAGACATCTACCAAAACTTGCAAATTGTAAATATTTTTTTCATAATCACATGTTCGTATTTATGTTTTTGTTTAGTATTTGTAAATAATTAGATTCGTATACATAGTATCGTAGTTATAGATTTAGGGTAGCTTATTTTCTTTCATTATTTTAGGACCTTAGTTGGCTAACGGAGCTATTAAACCCATCAGGATAGATCACACCAAATGGCTTGGGTTAATTAGAAAACCCCAGACCGGATCTATCCTTCTAGTTGACGGTGTGTCACTTATGCCCGTCAACAATAGGATGGTTCACTTGACAAGAAAAAATAAAGGCTCATGGAAAAATGATTTTCACATAAATAAGGTATTGGCTATGAGGAGACTTTTGCTCCCACAACAAAATGGGATACCATATTTACTATATTTTCCATGGTTGAAGGGAATGGATGAAAACATCGACAAATGGATGTGAATATGGATTTATCAAATGGAGACTTGAAAGATAATGTTTTCATGTCTCAACCAGAAGGATTTGTTGTGAAAGGACAAGAAAAAAAGGTATGCAATCTCATAAAATCCTTATATGTCCTTAAACAAGCAACACAATCCTGATATGAAAATATAATTGAACATCTTCTAAAATTTAATTTCAGGCACTACAATATTGATGATGCAACTTTGTTTGTCAAGGAAGTTGGAAAAATTGTTGTAATTATTGTAGTATATTTAGATGACTATTGATAATAGGGAACAATGAAATCTGCATTGCATCGATAAAGAACGAGTTGAAGAAAGGATTTGAGACGATATATTAAATGGGAAATCGTCACTACTATTTGGGAATTGATGTGATTTAAAATCCAAAGTACATATTGATCTCCCAGAATACATATGTTGGAGAATTGTTGAAAAAATTCAACATTATTGAGTTTAATCATCTTTCCATTCCAATGGAACAAAATTTGAAGCTCACATCAAAGGATGGGAATGCATTTGAGCCTACAACTAAGTACAAACAACTTGTAGGAAGTATTATATATCTTACTAACACTAGACCAGAAATTTCATTTGTTTTTGGGATTCTTTCTAGGTTCATGGAAAATCCTTGTGAAGGACATATGTAGTTGGGAAAAACGTTTTGCCCCTTTTTTGACAAAAAAACTACAAAATTTTATGTTTTTCAACTTCAATCCCTTCAAACCCATATCTCCCTTAGAAATTTCACCTTGAAGTAAACACAAGAGTTCTAGAGAATTTTATTAGATTTGTAATCATATTTGTTTTAATGTTTTTTATGGACATATATTTGGACAAATTTGAGGGGCACCAATGAAATATACTTTAAAATTTTAGGTATGGGTAATGAGTGACCTTCCTGTATGCCCCTCATTTTTTTGGAGATGGTTATTCATTTTATGGAAACCAAACGTATGCTCATAATACACACAGATCGTACTTGGCAGTGGAATATATGTTGAGTATTTTCAAACTTAAGCACTATTTTTTTATTATTTATCGAAATAGCATATGTTTAAAAAATGCTTCCTTATTGACAAATGTTGGTGTCCTCTCATTTTATTTCAAATGTGACTCTTATCAAACAAGATAAAACTACCCTTTTGAAGAGGACAGTGCAAGGAACATCCTTGTGAGTTTTTACATTTTTTTGTTGTTTTCATTCTTATGATATTGAATTTTCATTGTGACTGGTTTTTAGCTCACTAAATTTCATAGTGATAAAGTTTAGAAAAAAAATATTAAAAAATAGAAATCCCAAATGAAATTAAAAAATTATTATACCATGAGAAAGTAGACTCAATGATGAATCTACCGGTATAAAATCCGACATGTAATTCTCAAATTTTGCATGGTTTCCACCTTGCTCAAGTGAAAATTTTCAGAAAATTGTAGAAATGCTTGTTGTATTCATTGACCAAAAACTCTCGGGCGAGAGTTTTTTGGCCCAAAAAGTAACATGGGGTTAAAAAAAACTCTTGCTCGAGAGTTTGTTTCAAATCTCGGCCAAAATAATGGAAAGAAATATATTCTTGTTAATCACAAAGTTTGATACCAAAAATTTAATCATACTCTCGGCCTAGAAACTGAAATGTTCTTGGCCAAAACATTATCTAACCACAGCTAAAATCTCGGCCAAGAAAAGTTTTACCTTGGTTAAATTCTTTTCTGAAAAATATTAGAAGTCTCGGCCGAGAAAATATGTTGACATTTTTCTCGGTTGAGAAATTGGAAATTATAACCCCAAAACACTTAATTCTCAAAATATTATGTTGCAAAAACAGTTCTAAAAGACTTGAAGGTAACTCAAGGTTTTGGACTTGGGTACTTGAAGGTGGATGACTTCAACATGATTATATACTCTAATTCAGAATTTGTTGGGGATAAAGAAAATGGAGTATAAACTTAAAGATATCTCGTGAGTCTTGGATCAATAGTTCTATCCCATAGATCACAAAAAATGTTAAGTACCTGAGTAGATCTACAAATATACTTTATAAATAACCCTTAATCTCAACAAGAATACACCAAATATTGAACACAATAAATATACAAAACCCTTCAATTAGGGAAACATCATATATTAATCCTTAAGGAAGGATAACACTCCTCAAGCAGTCCCCTCTTTTTACAATCACAATATATTTCATTATGCTTCAATACATTGCTTACACTTTTGTATATAACATTGTCTCTATCTCCTAGGAACATTCTAGAGAAGAAATATTATAGAAATCCTTCTCACATTTATTATGGTCATATTGATATATATAAATACCATAGTGGGTCTTATTTAATAATATAGTGGGCCTAGTCCACCTTACATTGAATGGATTTCACTAATAACACACAACCATATTCCTATTGGGTACCTCCCTAGGTATACTACATTACATCCTCCTTCACATGTTTCATCATTGAAACATGGGAAGAAACCATACAATATGATTGGCTAAGAAATGTAGCCAATTGGTACCAAGTACAACCATCCATCCATCATAATAGAAGACGAACATGATGTCCAACTTCTTCCTTTCCACCCTCATCTTGTTCATGACTGTGCTTACGGTGCCATGGGATTGTTTCTCTATCCTAATATTGTCCTGTAGTGTTAGTAGTCCTCCATACACCTCTTGATTGGCTTCCTTTTTGGTTCCATGCTGGTTCATAATAAGAGTGTTTATGCTCACACCCTTGCCTTGATGGTTGTTGTTTCTCTATATGGTGTGGATGGTGATATACAACAACTATAGGAATTGGTTCTTGTTTCTTAAAATCTGCAACATATTTTTTCTTTGAGTCATTGACCTCCTTGGATTATTCATTGTGTCCTTTGGATTTTCTTCATATCCTTTTGTAGACTCTTCCTCTAATTCAACTTCAGACTCTATAATAACTTCTTTGCTTTCCCCCATGGGCATGTCTTTATTAGTAAGAGATACATCCTGAAATGCAAGTTTCTTTTTCTTTTACTAGAGCTCTATAAACTTTTATTTCACATTGAGATTAATTTCACCCATTGATTCCATCCAAAGATATCCAAGAATATCATCCACATCATTCATATCTACGGAAAAAAAAAAAGAATGCAACACATATTTTTCCATAGTGAGCTTCAAATATTTAAAAAATTTAACATTTTTACCCTCAACTTGTTTTCTTTGAATATTCTTTTCTATAAATTGCAATCTATTAACCAACAAAATGTTGAAAAATTTTTGCTAGAAACTAGGGTTTATAGAAACATTGACTTTCTCTTGTTGAATGCATCCATGAAATTGTAGTATAGAGTTACCATATGAAAATAAACCCTTTCTTATTTATTCACTTTTGGAATGAGACCACTTTTCTAAAAACACTTTTTGAAATTCTTCATCGGAGAGTGTCATCATTTTTCTATAGTTAAGTGAATTTCATCAAATGGTTGCATCACCTTGTAAATTCAAACTTATCAACAATTTCCAATGCTCTTTATTGAATAACTTCCTATATTTTATGAATTCTTCAATACTAGAGCCATCATCGTTTCCTATAAAAAACATATATCTTGGAAGCAATATTCAACAAAACTTAGGGTTTATAAAAATAACTTACTACGCAAATTGCGTAGCTTTTTTTGGAAGAAACCCTGAAAATTTGTCAAATTTAAAATGTTGATAACTTCACTTCCCGGACTCCGTTTCGGCCGAAGGTTTTTTTGAAATTGTGTATTTTTATGAGAGGAATTCAAATATCCATTTTTTTTTTAATTTGGTTTATAAAGTTTCAGATATGAACCTTAAGTGCGTCGCCCCATTTTTTGTTAAAAACAAAATATGCCAAAAGAACCAAAATTTTCTTCCTTTCTTTGGACGAGAAAAGAGTTATGATACTAAATGTTAAGTGCCTGACTAGATATACAAAATACTTCATAAATAACCCTTTATATCAACAAGAATGCACCAAATCATTCAACAAATATTGAACATAATAAATAGACAAAACCCTTAAGGTAGGGTAACACCATATATCAATCCTTAAGGAAGGATAACACTCCTCATGAAATCCTTTCTTGTTACAATCACAACATAATTCATTATTCTTCAATACATTGCTTACACTTCTTTATATTAAATTCTCTCTATCTCCCAGGAACATTCTAGAGAAGAAATATTCTATAAAGCCTTCTCAAATTTGTTATGTTCATATTGATATATATAACCACCATAGTGGGCCTTATTTAATAATATAGTGGACCTAGTCCACCTTACATTGAATGGATTCCATTAATAATTCATAAACACGTTCTCATTGGGTACCTCCCTAGGTACCCCATATTACCAGGGAAACTTTTAGGGGCTAAATTTTGCCCATGGGATAATTTTCCATGCTTTTTCCAAAACAAATATTCGCCACTCTAAAAATGATTCTCCCAAATTCTATAGGATAAAATTATTTTAACTTAAAAATAGCCAATATTTTATACAAACTATATAAAACCCTTATAAATTTGAATATTTATACAAAAATATTGACATTGTATAATTGGCATATTAATGACTAGTAAGATTCGCCAAGGTTTCTACATTTTAAAATAAATTTCCATCCTTAAAATCATCTCTGCATATTATCTCCCTAGGTATAATACACAAACAGCTAGTTCCAACATATTCCACAATAGAGGCATAATATGTGGTAGTTGCAAAAGAAACAAAATGCATTGTCTAGTTGAAGAAAATACTTGAATATTTGTATGAGAAATAAGTGAATTCTACCCCTCTTCTAGCTGAAAATATTTTTGCAATCAAGTTGTCCAAGAATCCCATATTTGATGATCAAACTAAGCACATCAACACAATTTATCACTTGACTCGATATTGTGTAAAGGCCAATACTATTCACTTGATACATTGTTCCACAAATGAGAAAATTCTAGACATCTTCACCAAATCCCTTGGAAGAAAAACATTCAAAAAGTTTAGAATGATGCTTGGACTCACAAAAACCCCTTCAGATTAAGGGGGGAATTTTAGACATGTAATCCTTGGGATTATGTTACTTGTATCAATCACATTGTAAATTTCATTAGGAGAAATATGAAGAATCTTAGATGATAGGAAGAGTCACCCATTGGGGAAGGCCAATGATCATTCATTCTATATTTATTGAGCTTCATGGTAAGGGAATAAACAAGTCTGGAGGTAAAAATTATACCCATACCTTTCTTGTCATAATGGATAGATGAGATTGTGGTGTACGATATCATTCTCTCTCCCAAGGAACTAGAAGCCATAACAACTTTTTCCAAACACCAATGCCCATTATATCATTTCACTTATTTCTTCAACATTATTTCCAAATCGATGGTTTTCATTTTAAAATTTATTAATTGATTATATTTTTTCACATTTAAAACCTTTATACGTAATATTTTTTTAAATTCATAACACTTGGTTATATTGTTACTCATTGAAAAACCCTTATATATAGTATTTTTCTAAATCACAACATTGTTTGAGAGAGGGAAATTAAGCATTTATAATTATAGTAGATCATTGTTTGAGAGCTTCACATCAATCATTTATTTTATCATAGATATCTTAGGTGCTAATTTACTTTAATTATGTGATAATGTATTTATTGTAATTCTCTTTTGATTTTATAAATATTATTTGTTAATATTAACTTCTCCTCTTTTAATATTATAATAATAATATATTTTCTTCTAAATACAACAAATTAACAAAATTACAATTATTATTTTTTTGTTTCATTTCATAATAATGAAACACAATTTTATAATAGCTTTCTTTCCATGTATTTTACATCTATTAAATACAAAGGAATTTTTTTTGAATAACTAAATAAAATATGCCCATTAATCTCTCTTCTTTGAAATAGGACTACATAGAAAAATAGTATGCAAAATTTTAAAATAAGCATCGTCCTATGTATATTGCAAATGTATATGAACAAAAATCTTTGGAACAAATAAATAAAATATTTTCAATGGGGAGAGATCATTTCCCAAATTCAATCCATGCAGAGTAGGTACCATGGTATAAATTTGGCATGCACTCCTATCTAACAAGTAATTTTTTTATGACGGGTTTCTTTTCAAAAATTCCCTTCATATGATACTTTATATTTATTTTTGTTTTTCATTATGTTGACTAAGATATTTAGGAATAAAAGAAGAGAGAATTAATTTGATTGGTATAATATGCTCTTATACTGTCACAATTTCCAAGACCCTTTCCATTCGAACAACAAAAGCATGACAATTCTCATTTCAAAAAACATCGTGCAATTGAAAATTTACACCAAATATACATGAACCTTACCTATTTCAGTTTGATAATGAATTTAGGTGATTACATGAGGGAACCTAACAATATTGAAAATGACATGGATATAGGGTTTTTCTAACACACCCAAAGACCCACTATAGATGTAGTCTATGAATCTATGAAGTGGGACTTACAATTTATAACCCCAGGACATGATCTTTTCTTCATTCTCATGCTTCATCCTGCAAGATTTGTGATTGCATTATCATGGATCAAAATGAGAAGAGAGCCTCTACTCACTCAATCATATATTAATTGGGAAGGGTTCACTCTGAAAATAATAATTGAAGAGAAGTAATAGATATTAAACCTATTGAAATATCTCCTCTTCCTTTATACCACTTGAAAGTTGCAAACCAAGAATAAGTGAAGAGTAGTGAGAGACATTAAACCTATTAAAATATATCATCTACCTTTATGCCACTTGGAATTTCCACACCAACGTCAAAAAGATAGTTTCTTTATTCAACCCTCCCAATAAATGTTGGATCATGAGTGTTCTCATTAGTGTGAAATTGAATACAATCCACTCATTGACCTATCCATATGATCAAGGCACATGAAAGTGAATTAAATATTGAATATTAGGTCACTCATTTGATGAAAAAAGGGTTAGCTAGAGACATCTAAATTTCAATCATAGAATCAAGTGACGTTGAGGAAGGATCACTAATATGGGAGACATGTAAGTTCCAATTTTCATGATGGACATTATACATTAGGAATCATGGGATGGAAACTGACTTTTTCTATCATTTCATATCCTCAAATACCCAACATGAGGTGAATTCATATGTGTGTGTGTTCTGTGAAAATTTTCAACTTGTCTGATGGTTTTAAAATTAAGTGGACTTCAGTATTCACATGTAGATTTTAAAATATCCAAAACTTGACAGTTAAAAAATGAAAAAATGGATATTTACCCATCAAACTTAACCCCTAGTAGAAACTAAGCATGGTGTGGATTAAAAAATTATTTATATCCAAACACCATGGCTACACTTGTATAATTGTTGTCAACTACTGAATTTGAACACAGCACACAAGTGTAAATAAAATTCCTCATGGCACCATGTGCCAAGTGTTAAACTGGATAACTTTAAATCACACATGATGATAAGAAGGAAAAACTATAGGTAGCAGTGAATTCATTGAGAATTTTAATTTTCTCATCTCTAATTACAAATCATTCACTTAATGAACCTCCACTATCAATTATGCTAATACTAGCACATACAACCACACTATTTCTATTTGGAAAATGATAAATATCCATAACAAAAAGAGAGATTAATTCGCAAGGAAGGGCATCATTTAGATATACATTTCACACTCCATAGGTTAGCACACAGAATATTCAAAAACATAAGGGAATGGTGATTTTTGTTATAACATAAGATTCCACACCTATGCATTTGTGTCATGGCCCAACCATTTCATAATGCTTGCTAGAATCCCCCCCCAAAAGATCTCTCAAAAATCACTTAAAAAATATTCCCTAAGAGAATATGTGTGGGTTTTCCCAATGCAAAACATAGACATCTACAACTTTCAACACTGCAACCTTGTTGTAGGGATTTTGTGCCCTGCAAGAGCTGAGCTCCCTTAGGTTCTACCAGTTATTAATACATGAATAGAGACATAAACTAAGGATGTTCCTAGTTCTGATTCATACATGAAAACAACCAAATAATATGAAATCCTCCCAAAGATCAAAGCAATCATGCATGGATTGACAACAGATGTTAAGAACCAAACATCAATATAGCATAGAAAAACCTCAGGAAAAGTACTCAACGCCTTGAAAAAGAGATAATTTCAGATAATAAGCCTCTTCGAGGGGGAAACCTCCTTTTACCCCACTTAAATGTTCAAGTACCAGATG
>ML785085.1:558599-572818 GCA_009831015.1 Picea engelmannii | reverse complement strand
TTTGGTTTTTCTGAAAAAGACAATTATCCTGGTTTGGTATTCAGATGATGATAATGCCACTCACTAGAGTGTAACTTAAGTGAACAAGTTGGCTCGTGATGAGACCTCTTGTCCTTTGACAAAAAGAGAATGTCAAAGGCCATTTCCCTAGTGTGGTAGCCATAGTGGGAATATCACTTAGGTTATTATCCTGTGATCGTGGTAGGCTGGCTCATGATGAGACCCCCTATTCTTTGTGGAAAAAGAAAGAAATTCTATTGATTTATTATATTATTGTATGAAGGGATTCTCATCTACTCCTTAAGAGTAAGGGATGGCGTAAAGAAGTGTAAGGATGCCAAGTAAAAGTGTGTCGCAGATTCCTTATTAGTTATAAAGATGAGGTATCATTTAAGTGTAATATATAAAGGAAAATAAATGAATTCTGGTGGTTACATATTATGAACAAGGTTTAAGATATTTTGAAGGAAGTGATCCAAAAAGCAATTTGATAAGGTATGGGAGACAGTCCACAAAATAATGATGGATCATTAGAAATAATGCTGATGAAAAATTATTTTGGTGAAAATTGTACCCCAAAAGAAAGGTTTAGTGTTTTATTAGCAAGGAAGGAACGCCAAAATGAACAATAGGTGTACATAAAAGAATAGCAATTGTTTCATTCAAAGGAACAGAAGGTGCGCAAAAGGAACAACAATTGTTTCGTTCAAAGGAATAGCAGGCGTGCAAAAGGAACAACAATTATTTCGTTCAAAGGAACAACAGGCGCGCAAAAGGAACAACAATTGTTTCGTTCAAAGGAACAGCAGGTGCGCAAAAGGAACAACAATTGTTCCATTCAAAGGAACAACAGGCACGCAAAAGGAACAACAGGTGCACAAAAGGAACAACAATTTTTCTGTTCAAGGAACAGCAGGCGCGCAAAAGGAACAACAATTGTTCCATTCAAAGGAACAATAGGCGCACAAAAGGAACATCAATTGTTCCGTTCAGACCATTTGAATTTGTAGAAACCTGGTATGTATTTTTCTTGAATTCAATGTTGATTCCTGGTCAACTAAGTTAATTTATAAGTTGGTTTATTTTAAAATTAAGTAACGAATGGTTTGTTAATGTTATAAATTTCATTATAGTTGCCCAATTGTCACTGCTAAATCCTGACATATTCATTTATCTACAGAAGACGGGGTATGGGTAATGAGACGAAGCGGGAGTTCGGAACAAAAAAGGGTGCTAATTGAGTTCATCATGGTTATCCTCCATAGTTTTGATTTTCTGGAATGACTGTCGAAAAAAATAAAAAATAAAATAAAATAACTAAACAAAATTATATACAGTATATACAGTGTTAGCAGATTTCAATATTTATGGAGTTGGGGTGGCTGGATTACCTTCCCATCTAGTCAAAATTTGAATGGTAGGGTCCTTACTTACCTCCTGGTAGAAAGATTCTTTGACAACGGTCGATGATAGAGTCATAGACGGTGTCCATTGACCCGAAATGGAGATCTGGACCCGTCGATGGTGCTTAACATAACTGTGCCATTATCATGGACTTCACTGATTTCATATGGTCCTAGCCATCATGTCTATAATTTTCCCGGAAAATCCTGAAATCTGGAATCATAGAGGAGCGCCCGATCTCCTTTTTTAAATAGTTTTTTCTTTATATGCTTATTGTGCCAGGTTGATCTCTGTTGTTGAATAACGGTTGTGCGCTCTACAGTAGACAAGTGTTCTTCATCCAATTCGTTGAGTTTTTGAAGGTATTGTTTATGTCCTTTTGTAAGATCCAGTCTGATTTCCTGGGCCATCCTTAGAGTCTTGATTTCAAAATCGAATGGGAAGATGGGTTCTTTTCCATAGACTAAATGGTAAGGAGAGTAGCCAGTGGTATTACACCATGTTGTGCAGTAAGTCCATAAGGAGTTTGGGAGCTCAGAAGCCCAATTATGTCTGTTTGTTGGGACAGTATTTGTTAGGATTGCCTCCAGGACTTTGTTGGTGCTTTCCACTTGCCCATTTTCTTGTGTATGATACAGAGAAGTAATTTTGTGTTTGATATGATTATTATCCAGGGTGGTGGTGATTCTATAAGATGTAAATTGTGACCCCCCATCAGTAATCACCTCTCTTGGTAGTCCATAGCATATGAATAATTTGAAAAGAAATTTGATGACTACTTCTTCTGTTGCATTTGACAAGGCTTCTACCTCTACCCATTTAGTCATGTAGTCTGTTGCAACTAGAATATAGGCCTTCTGATTTGACTTTGGGTTGATGGGGCCAATGAAGTCTAGTTCCCATATCTCAAATGGTTCTGCGACTACTTGTGCTTTCAAAGGAATTTCATCAGCCTGACCTGGTTTTCCCATCCATTGACAACTATCATAGGTTTGGATGTATTTATTTGCATCTCTGAATATTGAGGGCCAATAATAGCCCATCTGCAGAATTTTGTGTTCAGTCCCACAGTCTGCAAAGTGACCACCACACTGCAGTCTGCAAAGTGCCCACCACAAGGCTCATTATGTCTAGATTTTAATATGTCATAGATTTTTCCATCTCGTATGCATCTGTGGATCTGGAGATCAGCTCATGTATGGAAGAGATATCCGTTGATCCAAGCGAATCGTGCGCTACGATGGATGATCAACTTTCTTTATTTCGATGAAAGATGTGTCGGTAATCTTCCTGCTGCCGGGTAATTTTCCATGTCAGCGTACCAAGGTGGCTTTGTAGTAACAGCAAACAGATGCTCATCTAGAAATCGGTCTTCAACTATTAAGGAGTCATTTGTTTTGGGTATGCGGGATAGGAAGTCTGCGACAAGGTTTTCTCTCACGGGTTGATCTTTGATGGTGATATCAAATTCCTGCAATAATAACAACCATCGAGTGAACCATCCATTAGTAATTGGTTTATTAGCGAGATATATGATAACAGAATGATCAGTATACAGAATGACCAGATAGCCTGTTATATAATGACGAAATTTATTGATGGCATGTATAACAGCTAAAAACTCTTTCTCTGTTACTGTATAATTAAGTTCAGCTGGATTAATATTCTTGCTAATAAAATAAATTGCATAAGGTTTCTTCTCCTCCCCCTGTCCAAGGACAACACCTATGGCAATATCTGATGCATCAGTGGAGATGTGGAATGGTATTTTCCAATTTGGCCCCCTCAACACCGGTGTTGTTGAGATCAACTTTTTGAGTCCTGCAAATTCCACATCACACTTGTTAGACAACTGAAATTCTACATTACCAGTCAAAGCATGTAAAGGTGCAACGGTTTTTGAAAATTTTTCCATAAACCTATGATAGTATCCTGAAGCACCAAGGAAACTACGTACCTCAGCTTGTGTGTGTGGTGTGGGTAGATTAAGGATTACCTCTATCTTTGTTGGGTCTACCCTAATTCCATCTGCAGAGATATAATTCCCTAGTACCACACCTTCTGTCATCATCATGTGATACTTTTTGTGGCTTAAACATAACCTGGTCGTGATACATCATTCTAGTATTTTCTCCAGTTTATTCAGTGCTTGATCAAAGTCGTCGCCATAAGGAGTGAAATCATCCATATAGAATTCAAGTCCTTCGTTGATCAGATCACTGAATATGCTTAGGATGGCCCTTTGAAAGGTGGTTGGAGTGTTACAAAGTCCGAATGGTAATACTTTGTATGCAAAAGTGCCCCAGGGACATGTGAATGTGGTTTTATCTTGATCATCTGGGGCGATCTGAATCTGATTGTACCTACTAAAACTGTCTAGGAAAGAAAAGAATTTCTTTCCTACCAAAGTTTCCAGGACCTGGTCAATGAGTGGATTTGTTAAGTTCCTTATAGTGGCTTTGTTAAGTTCCTTATAGTCAACATAGATGCACCATTTCCCATTTTTCTTTGGGACGATCATTAGTGGGGAAACCCATCGACTATCTGAGATGGGATATATAAAATTTACGTCCAACAGTTTTTGTAATTCTTCTTTAACGATATCCCTGAGGTGAGGATTTAATATTCTCTATGGATGGTGGACATGTTGAGCTTCTTTTTTAACATAAATGTGGTGTGTACAGAGTTGTGGATCAATACCTTTCATATCAGAATATTCCCATGCAAAAGCTTGCTGGTATTTAGAGCGGACATGAATTAACTTTTGTTGTTGTTGTTCATCTAAATTGGCATTGATGTTTAGAGGCCTCCCAGGTGTGATCTCGACGGGTTTGTTATTATGAACGGACGTAGTTGGAATTTGTTGTTCCATTAAATCCTCCAATAGGTCCCCCTGTGCTTCACAGTCTAGAACAACTTGGAGCATCTGGCAAGCCGGGTTTCTCATGGTGGCCGAATTATTGATAAACCCACTGATTACATCATCTTCTAACTGATTTTTAAGTTTGAGGGCTTCTTCCTTTGTAAGAGGGGCTCATAAATCCCTCTTTGGGTATCGTGTTGGTGGAAATTGTGGATATGCAAAAGTTGGACTAGGTTTAGCAGGAGGATATAAAATGAGGTTCTTCATGATACCCCCTCTAGTGATTGTCATATTTCATGTTTGACATCCTATGTACGCATATGTTTTTGCAAGCCATGGCTTGCCCAATATCAATGGATTCCCCTCAAGTCCACCTTTTGGATTGATGATAAGGAAGTCCACCAGATATTCCCAAGAGTCAACGGAGATGGCTATATCAAGTAATGTGCCAACTGGTCGAACTACCGATCGGTCTGCCAACTGCAACATTATTGATGTGGGTTCAAAGGAATTAAAAACCAGGGTATTGCAAGTTTCCATAGTCAAGATGTTGATGGCCACTCCCAAATCAACTAGTGTATTGGGAAAAGAGAAGCCCTGGATCTGAACTATTACTATGGGATTCCCCGGATCTGCATATTTAACTAGTTCTTGTCTACCTAAAATTAGATCAGATAAGGCTCCTACCATACGGACTGTTGATGATGATTTTTTAATTTTTCTGACGGGTTTTCTCCCACATAGCTCTTTGATTGTTTTTGCATAGATGGGGATGTCTTGAAGATCTTGCAGGAGTGGAATCTTGATATATAAATTCTTGAGTTCCCCTACAACGTCGAAATTGGGATATACGATCAGTTTTTCTATCATCAATCTTTCAGGGAACGGAGGGGAGAGCGTTGTATCCTTATCAGGATCTTGTGATTTGATTGTCTTCCCCCTGCTTGATTTCTTCTTCTATTTCCATAGTCGAAGGTGTTATTGTTGATTGTTTCTCCTGGCCTTGAAAAACATCATTTTCTTCAGGGGAGATTATTCGTCCTGACCTTAATCATAGTTCATTGCACCCTACCGAGCTGATCTCTCCTTCTCCATTTTCCATAATCTGGATGAGCTGAGCGGGTCTATTATTTGGATTTGGGTGAGGTTGGTCTGGTAGTTGAGGGTGCATTTGGGATTGTGGATTTTGGGACAATTGAAGTGGGGCTTGTAACGTAGGTTGAGATTGAGGGGCCATCCCCATGGGTTGATTGTTTATCCCCATGAGGCGCTGCTAATTCTGATTCCAATTTGGGTTTTGGGTAGTCATGTTGGGCCACTGTGAAGGGTAAATGTTGTTATTGGATTTTTTCCAGGATGAGGTGGGATATTGTGAGTTAGGCTAGGTAGAAGTTGTAGTTGGTTGATTCTGCCAAGCAGGGGTTGCAGTGGGCTGGTTTTTCCAAGTGGGGTTTGCAGGTGGATATTACTCGGGTTGCCAGTTTTGATTAGTAAATGGTTGACCCCGCCATGTGCTACAAGGAGCTTGCTGGTTATACTACCCAAGGAAGGAAGAGAAAGGCTCCTGCAATGTATTTGGGGGTCGATTATGCCATTGACGGCGTTGAGCCATTAGATATAATGGTTTTGTTTCTTCTTCTTCTTCCCTAAAGACATCTTTCAGTCCAGGAAGTGATGGGAATTGTTCCATGTCATGATCCTTGGCCCAGACAGCGCAAGCCCGGACCGTGTCCAAAGGGAAATCCCTTGGGCCATGTTTCCTTCTACACCTGTGGAAAAATATGGCTAATGTTTGTTTTGTTTCTATTTTTTTTTGTTTGGCCTACAACACATCCAATTGTGTAGTCAGAGTTCTCAGAATGTTTGTTTTAAAGTTTTCTAAGAGATTACCAAATTCAGCCTGAGTAACACCCCCACTGGTAATATTGTTATTTTTGGTGAAGGGGGTACGTATCCCTGATCTGGTCCATGAACTTTCTCTTGAGCACCTGATGCACAATAGGACAATTTCATCATAAGGTTCTTGATATATATCACCTTTCCCCATTAAATTCCAAATTTCTACCCATTCATCTTTCATACCTTTAATCAAAGTTGCCTTAAGTACTTCCCCTGGTAGCGTGCCATAGGATGATATTTGTAAATTATATTGAAATCTCTCTACATATTCTTGTAATGATTCATTTTCTTTTGCAATCATTTGAAAGATTTCATCTTTTAAGTCTCTGGTTCTACAATAATCCTAATATTTTTCCAAGAAGGCTTGTTTCATTTCATCCCATGAGTTTATAGTTCCTCCCCCTAATCCCATGAACTAGCGTAGAGTTGCTCCTTTCAAAGTGGAGGGGCACAATTTTCATTTTTGGGGTTCAGAGGTGTAATCATATCCTCTACATAGGACATCAAATTCAAATAAGAATGTGTCTATATCTTCTGAGATTAATCCATGAAAGGTTGGCAGGTTTTGTTGGGGAATAGCCTTCATGGGGGCATTGGAAATTGGATCAACTATTGGATATTCCAAAATGGAAGTCTAGGGACGTTGTGGATTTGCTTGTGCCATTTGATCAAAAATATGTCAGAAATCTTTAGGGATTTCTTGATTCAGATATTTTATTTGAATTGATTGGTTTTCCGATCTTCTAGGGGATCTGATTGCACTCCCTCTGTCTAGAATTTCATCTATGCCTTCTTCTTTTGCAGGAGATTCAGGATTGGGTGGTGGGTTTGTCTTAGTTATCCCACTAGTTTCTCCTTCTCCTTCCTCTAGGCTAGAAGAGTTTCCCTCTCCTAAAGGGTTGAGGGGTAGAATATCTATGATCTGAAAACTTAGCTCAGTCCCTTCGGTTTTTCTATGAATATCAGCGTGGGCTACAGTTGGTGAAGCTGCCACTTGAGGGATTCAGGTGGATCCTTTTCTAGGTCCAACCGAGGGTTGACATTCTATTTTTTGGATGATGTTATCTATGAAAGAACTTCTTCCAGGGAGCACCGAGCCCTGGGGTTTGGTATTTTTTGGTAGAGGTTTTGGTTTTTCAAGAACTTTCTTCTTAGTCATACACACTTCACACAACAAAAAGGAAAAGAAAACCGAAAAGGAAAAAAACACCTATGTAACCTCTTAATGCGTCAGCTGGAGGTAGGCTCTAGTATAAGCATCCTACTTATTTCTTGCATAGGTTCTTACCTTTCGTATTCAATACCTCATCCTACAGAGGCACAAATTCTACCTTTGACATTCTTTCCCGGCAACGGCGCCAAAATATTGGGCTCTAAAGATGTCTAAAAACAACCTTAGTTTAACATTAATTTCTCAACCCGAGGATTCATCTTTTATCTCAAAGAATATTGGCAAAGTCTATGCAGATAGATTATAGAGGCTAAAATTGTGTAGTGAAAGCAGATCTGAGTTTGTCAAAAATCAAGTGTCTCAAACATTCATTAAAGATTCTAGGGTTTGAAATCTAAATCTATGCAAAAGGAAAGGAACTAGCTAATCTATTGAATTCATTCTAAGATCAGTAATTGAATCTAGATAAAGACTTGAGGAATTGCTATCATTATGAATCAGAATTATTGAAAAGAAAAAGGTGAATTACTCCATCTATGGAAAGGAATGGAGACTGTAATCTAACTGAAAAGAGACAACAAGCATATTTCTATTGAAAGGAACAACAGTTATATTATAGCAGAAAGGAACAACAAATGTAAACTAATGAAAGGAACAACAAATGTAAACCTCTGAAAGGAACAACAAATGTAAACTTATGAAAGGAACAACAAATGTGAACTTATGAGGAACCTTCACACATCGAATCTCAGTAATGGAAATTGGAAAAAAAGTTATTCAATACTTCAGGGAATATCTATTTCTTGCAACTGACATGAAATCATCAACACACTTATGCATTTGTTAACTACTATAAAAGAGAATTGAATTACAAGACAGAAATTGAGTTGATACAATTACAGATCGAATAGTAGCTCCTTCAAACTTGGCCCTCAGTCCTTAGAAGCACTGTTATTGAAAACTCAGTATATAAAAATGGAAAAACTTCTCGAGGCTTCTATTAATTTCATAGCTGGTACAACATTTCTACAAAAACTGCAAACACATAACAATTCTATATTCTCTATTCTTGAGTGAAAAATCTCTCCTTTCTTCAAGATCTATTTACCCCTTATATGTTACAATAATCTGGGCGAATTAAGATATCCCGAGGATCGCGAGATCCTCGGGATTGCTTTACTATTACAATGAGTAACTCAATTATCTTTAAAACTGCTTTGTGCCATAAAGTCTTCAACCCCCAATAGCTTGCACATCTTCAAGATTCCTCTTGCTATCTTGGGTTCGAGAATATTTAACCAATCCTGCAATAAAACCAGACAATTCCAATCATATTTAGAATCTATGTAATCTAATCTCCAACAATCAACACTAAAGGGTATATTGTTTATTTTCTATTCTATTTACTTCTAAATAACCAAAAAGTCAATCAAAATAATATCATGAAATGTGGGAAAAAGGAAGATATTTATACCTTTTTCATAACCTAACAAATTGTTCATGTACCGGTGAGGGTAACGTGATACAATGATGGGAATGGTGGTCAAATGAGAAAAAGTGGATAGTGTGAGTGTTGTATGAGGTGATAAAACAGGTTCATTTTTCAAGAGAGACACAAGTAAGGACATGTTGGCATGTTTACAGGAAGAGTGTGCTTGTCATTGATGGAAAGATCAGAGTATGTAGCGATGGAAAAACAGGAACAATGTAAGATCAGAAGGATTAGCGCAGAGTCACATGCAGTGTGTAGGTGTGCACAAGGGATGAGGTTAACTCATTGCCAAAGCTCAAGAGAGATAGTGTACTCAAGATCTTAGATGGATCAAAGGTCGAGGCCTTTGACACTTAGAAATTACTCCAAGTCAGGAGGATGTGTAAACTCGGGAGGAGAAGCGACAATGATCATTGGATCCCATTGACAATTCCCGATAACCATCAGATCTGAATTCAAATAGGTCGATCATGCAGATGGAGGACATATCTCGGGCGTTAGATCCGAGTGTGGGGTCCAACCGTCATTGCATCTAGGAGAACCTACACGTTCTTTAAAGTTCTAGGAGAAGCTGGCTTACAAAATCCTAAAATAGGCACATCAACTAGAGTTTCAGATACCGGGAGTTGGAGGAGTCAAGAGTTGAGACTCTTCATCACAGGAGTCCTGAAGTCGCGAAATGAGAAACACCGAAATCCCAAAACAGGCACATAAACAAAGAGTTTCGCAGACCGAAAAATAACTCCATTTCGGAGTTTTGGATACCAGGAGTTGGAGGAGTCAAGTGTCGAAATCCTTCATCATAGGAATGCCAAAATGTGAAATTGTGAAATCACTTTATGGATAAATGCCTGGTCACAACTGTGGGCATGTGAAGGAAGGAACTTGCAAGTTACAAGGCTCCATTTCGTGATCGGGAGTTGGAAGAGTCAGAGTGACTCACAACAAATTTGCGAAACACGAAATGCGAAATGTGTGTTCAGAATTGGCCCCTGGTCGTAACCTATGGTCACATCGACGAAGGCTCAAGGGAGGAGCTAGCACGAAGCTAATCTCCATTTCGGAGATCACAACTTGGATAGTCGAGATGCCTCACAACAAGAATTCCCAAAATGCGAAATCGCGAAATGTCAAAATGCGAAAAACATATTTTGGTGTAGGTTTCGGATACCAGGAGTTGGAGTGTCAAAACACTTCACAACTGGAATTGTCGAAATGCCGGAATACCGAAATGTGAAATGGTGAAATCAACGCGAGACCATGTGCTTGTAATCCAATGGTGTTGGATACTTGGAAATCTGATCGAAGGGCTATTATTTCTCTTCATAGTTAATTGATCAATTACGACTCAGTTAGCATAACTGAATCATGACTCTTGGACGGTTGGTGAATCAGTGGCTGATGCATTGTCTTGGAGGTTCACAGTGTAACTACTAGAAAGGACTGATGGTTTCTACCAGAGGAATGGAAGAGACTTCAGGGTGATCGCCAGAGAATTTGAAGAGTCTTGACACATATTCCAATGGCATGAAGGGTGTTCATATAGACTATTGACAGATGGATGACCGTTGGAGCCTAGAATTGTAATAGAGGGAATGAGCTCGACTGTGACAGATGTAACAACCCTGGTTAAATAGTTTCTTAAGGTTATCAAGAATAGTTATTTAAATAATTAACTGTCATAATGTGTATTAGTTAAGTAATGATTAACTATTAATATTATTAATTAATTAATTATTGTTTAATATATGTTGATTAATTAATTAATTGATTACTTAACACATTTAATGATTTGGGTAAAGAATTAAAGGCTTAATAACTTTAATTTATTTATTATAAAACTTTATGTATGATAGGGTATAGGGTATTGAATGGAGGGATAAGGTAGTAAATGGAGGGATAAGGTGGGTGGAATTAAATGAAGGAGGAGGTGGTGAATGGGGAAGGATATGAGGGGGAGAGGCATTCAGAAAAGGGGACTTTTGGAATTTGGGGAAAAGGAGAGAATTTGAGAGTAGGGACTGTATTTTTTGCTGAGGATATTTTCTGGTTTGGAGTTTGGGTGAACTGTTACAGGGGTGCACCAGGTTTCTGAGAGTTTTGGTATAGGGGGGTAGGAATCCTCACGGAATCCTGGAGCTAGGAAGCTAGACAGGCTCTGTTCCTAGCTGGCAGGGAGGAAGATTCGGTTTTGGGCAGAGTTTGGATAGAGTAGCAAAGAGGACAACCAGAGATCGAGGATTTAGCATGAGACAGAGGTATGTTTATTTAAGTATTTTCATGAATATGTGGTTTTATGTGGTTATTACATAAGCTTATTTTCATGTTGTTAATAAATAATTTATGCTGAATAATAAATGATTATAAGTTATGATTAAATTGTATAGGATATAATTTGTTTTTATTCATTATTTTAGCTTGTGTTTTATAAGGCTCTGTGGGGACAAAGACCTTACACATGGTATCAGAGCCCGGTTTCAAGACTGAAACCTAGGGCTTTAGCACCCACATAATTGTGAAAACTATTTCCTGAAAGAAGTCCCATCCTACAGCCTAAAACCCTTGAAGAAACTTAAAAAATATATATATAAACAGAGATGACCTAGAACCCTAAGTAGACAATGAACGTGAGAGTGTGCATGCTTCCCTGGAGAATTAAAGGAGGGTATATGCATTAGAAAAAGAGAGATTCTCTATGGATCTAGCCACCTGTGAGAATGACTCTTCACCTACACACACTAAGAATTAATAAGAGTTGCATCCTGTAGATATTGTAAAACAAGCACAGGTATTTTATTATACCACATTTATATAATATGTCATATATTTATACAATTAATATTTTATATCTTTAACAATTGGTAAATAACAAATCTACTAGTAAACGAGACTTTACACAAAATACAAAACTCTTCATTGTTGTTAATGGAGTTACATCTGGTAAAATAAAGTGAAACAAGATCATAAAATAATCACAATAATACCCATATTGTAGATGCATCTAACCCTGTACAACCTAGGAAACCCAATTCTTAATTTTCTGGAAGGTTTATCACAAAATAAGTCTACCTCATCATGGGATGTTTTTTCTTCAGGACGCGTAGAATGGGTTTGTGATTCGGAGAGTGCTCTGAATCATAGGGACCAATATGAGAAAAATGGCATGCTAATAAATCAAAACAATGGATATTAAAAAAACAAAATGATAAATGGCCAGTGCAAACCTCCCAAGCCTCTTAGATGAGTTATGATTGAGCCTTGAGATTTTCCAACTAAACAAAATTCAAAATAAATAAAAAATCTTACTCATTTGAACAAAAATGTTGCTCATAAGATGTCAAAAATTAAACAACGACCAGGAAAATGGATTCACCCACTCAAGTTAATATTTTCCTAGTATATTTTCTGTAATAAAAACAAAAACACTAAAAAGGGATTTAAAAAAAAAAAGGGATTTGGGAATGCTTGTGAACCAAAAAAAAAAAGTGCATCTTTTCCCAATATGTTTAGAAATAAAAAGATGTAAAATAGAGGGTCCCAGAAAAGAGTTTTGATAATTCCCTTAAATGATTTTCAGCAATTCATCCAAAATAGATATAGTGCAAAAAAAAAAAATCATAGTACTGAATGAGGTAGAGAAAATTATACTGGGAAGAAGAGAAAATGCATTAGAGGATGAAAGTTTTACCATTTATTGGCATCTAATTTTTTTTTTTATTGATAAAACCAAAATACTTTGGATGCCTTTTAAACGTATGGCAAATTTCCCTCTAGTTTTTGGAATCTATATAAGTTAGATTTTTCATTGATCCAAAACTCGAACTTTTGAGTATTCGGATGGATTCAAAATTGGGAAAAACCCTTTAGGACAGTATTCTTAAAATTTTGCGTTCTAATGCCTAAATATCTAGTTCTTAAAATGTATAGTTATTGATAAAAAAAAAAAACACGCGCTCTACCAATTTACAATATATATATATATATATATATATATATAAGTATTTACAGTATAAAAAAAAATACATATATGTAACCAGTCCTCAAACCACACATATCAAATCCAAGCATACATCAAACCAGCGCATATACCAAATCCAAAATTTGAGTCCACATGTCAAATGCAACTGCACCCAACTGAAGCAATGCACCTCCTGAATCAAACTGGCCTCCCCATATGCTGCAATGGCCACACCAACAGATAAACCAATCATGTTCACCATGGTATTAGACTGGATGGTCTCTTCTTTAGGGAAACTCCAATGGAATACATGAACACAAGCATGAGGGCCTTTAGCATCTGGATGAAGGAGACCAATAGATAAATGTAAGAGGAACTGGAGAACCAGACATTGAGTGAGTGCAAGGCTCTGATCGACACAACTGGGATGAAAAGGGAGGGAAGTGCAAGCCACCAAGGAGATAGATCTAAGTTCACTATGCTCCAAGCTCCAATTCCATGAACCTAATAGTCGAGTGCATTCCACAGTAACCAACACAAGCCCGGGACAATCGCCAAGCCCGCAAGAACCAAGCTCAGTGCAAGCACCAGCGCCAGCGTTCAAACCACGCATGAGCCACACAAAGGAGTAGCCCATGGTGGCAAGGTGAGGTGCGCTATGAACCAGCACAAAAACAAATACAAGCCAACGACCAGTGCCAAAGACCCAAGGAGCCAAACACCATTAAATAAATAAAAATAAAAATAAAAATAAAAATAAATTTGGGCTAGAAGACCACTCTACAATCCTGAAGCCACGCATCCACAACACAAGTCAAGATGAGACCAAGCGCACACACGCCATCTCACATAGAGCAAAATTCCCTGGGGGGTTTTCATAGTGCACTACGCGTCCACAACACTAGTCAAACATACAAACCCAACACCCAAAATCAAGCGCCAAGTCGCAAGGAAGCACAGTGTGCACAACACATGCATGGAATACCTCTAAGCTACAAAAGCCACAGACACAAACCAGGCTACGGACCTTCAGTTTACAAGACTAACACTCTACCACTGATCTATGGACTAGGCTATGTGACCTACAAATAAAGCTCCAAGCCACGGGGACGAGCTGCAGGAGCCAAGCCGCAGACCTTACGCTAAGCCTAGTGGCCAAGAAAAATATCACCTCGAACCAACCATAGCCTGAGCCCACACATCAAACAAGCCAGTGCTCAGAGTTAAGCATCGAACCTCTGAACATTACCATAACTCTGCCGCAGTTGTAGAGCAGGAGAGGCCCAGGGTGCATTCACAAATGAGATACGTGGAAGGTCGATTAGGGTTAGGGAATAATGAGATAGTGCATTTAGGGTTTAGGGCATGTGGCCCTCATGCAAGGACCCACGATGCCATTTGGAATTTAATTTTTTTTTTTTTTTTTTTTTTT
>ML785085.1:518395-558549 GCA_009831015.1 Picea engelmannii | reverse complement strand
TAGGTTTTTTTTTTTTTTTTTAAATAAAAAAGGAGTAGTACCTGCTATATTAGATTAGCACAAAACTTTGACAAAATATACAGTGGCATGGCTAAAGTCACCAAAAATGTTGCTGGTATCCGAAAACCAGCATAAGTGGGGAGAAAATAGCAGTTATATGATAATACCTAAAGGAAGGTAGCATCTGTCCTGCCTGGAGGAAACCAGGACAGATGCTTATGGTCCAGATGAACATAAAACAGTTGCACAATAAAACTAAAAACCAGGAAATTATAAAAACCTAAGAACCCGATGACCTGTCGCCTTCGCCAGTCTGCCAAGTGGTCCCCGCCGGAATGGCAAAATCCTGTGTGCACAGGGGGCACTTCCGCTGAGCTAGAGCACCGGAGAAAGTGTCGAGGAGTAGTTTCATGCACTGGCCCATGAGGAGGGCCCTATGTTCCAGGTCCGACATGTGACCTCGGAGCTCAAACACCAAAGCCAGGTGCTCGTCGCTGAGGAGAGAGCCATGCATTCCTCCACCCAAGCCACTATGGGGAGAAATCCTCAATTCCATTGCCTCACCAATGCCAACCGCGAGCTCCCTCTGCACCGCTTCAACCTCTGCATCCACAGTATTCTTGGCTCTAGTTGCTTGCAAGTTGCCCGGCCAGGGAATTTCTTCGATAATGCAGCCGAGGAAGTCGTCTTCCCTAGCCAAAATGCATTTGGTACCTTCCCAGCTGGTCATCTCCATGGCGCGGGGCTTCTCAACAATCGACAGGTCCCCCATAAACGGGTCCTCCTCCACAATGCAGGTGGGAAACACATCCTCGGTCTTAGCCTCCTTCTTGTCACTCAGCTTAAATGCCATGTCTTCCCTGCTAGAACCAACTCCCGGTTCTGCAATAGTGTCGAGCAATGCCCGTCTCTCAGCCCGAGCCTTCTTCCGAAGAATGGAGGATGCCAAATCCAGAGCACATTCTAATTGCTCCTTCCGTCGTTGTTGCGCCTTATGGGTGTCCCAGGCTGAACCCCGGTGAGACCTACCTCGCTTTCTAACCATTATATCTGGGGGGTGAATGCAAGTGCCAAGGATTTGCAGTGCTAAGCTATAAGTCCAGGATGAGAGCGGTTGCAGGTGCGAAGAGTGAGCAAACCGGCTCTGTCGTGGCACACGCAAAGACAAACAGCCCTGGAAATCCTTATCAGAGTGCAAAGAAAAGGTGGTGAACGTCCAAGTGAAGAGCGTAGATGAAGCAGGAGCAGTCCCACTCTGCCCGAGCTCATAAGAAAACACATAACCAGACACCAGAGTCATTTGTCCTCCCATATCCTCTTTCAATCTGAGTGTGCAGGGGGTGTAAATAGTCGCGCGAGGGAGGAGTCCCTCCGTCGTATGGCCTCTGCTATGGCCGTCCACCATCGTAGATGCTGATGTGTGGGTGGCGGCCATCGGAAATTAAACCCGAGCTTAGTGATGATCCTGGTGTCACCACCACGGTCCCGCGTGTCACCCCATCCGGGGTTGGGAAGTCTCTGCTAGCAAGGTCTCTGCACCGCATAGAGAGGACGGTCTCTTCGGATATGTCGGCCTGCCAGTAGATGAGATCTACCTTTGAATCAATTCCTGTGTTTTCCAAGTGATCTGCAACCTTGTTAGCTTCTCGTTTCACATGAGAGGGGATGAGGGTCAGGTTGGGGTGGATGAAATCACCAAAGTCCTCCAAAAGTCCAGAGAGTCTCCAGCTAGGGGAAATCTGCCTAGGAGGCTTACCGTAAAGGATTTTCAATATGAGTTGAATTATTACTTGGGAGTCTCCTTCAATGATCAGTCGATGATACTGGTGCTGAACCGCGACTTGGAGGCCTCTTAATAGACTTGTTATCTCCGCCACGTTGTTCATGTTTTCACCCAGAAAGCCAGTAGTCATATGAATAATCTTTCCCATGTGGTTCCTAAGGACGGCTCCAAATCCAGTTGGTCCAAGGTTCCCCCTGGAGGCCCCATCGAAGTTAAGCTTGAGGAAGCCATATGGGGGTGGGGTCCATTCCGAGGGACTGCTATCTCGCCCGCTATTGGTCTTCCCCTGTGTTTGTATGCGCATTTGCAAGTTCCAGCCTTCAAGAATAAGCTTCTCCTCAAGCTTGCACTGAATGTCTTCGTGAAGCCAGGAATTGCTAAGAATGGTTTCACGGATGAGCCGTTTTATTCTTTCCCAAGTGCTGGTAGAGGGGGACAGTTTGGAGTTGAAAATTCTCTTATTTCTTTCCTTCCAAATTACCCAAAGTGTGAAGCCCGGGAGCAGCTGCCAGATGCGCTAGAGAATTGGGTTGTGGAAGGAGATTGTTTCCCAATTGACCAGGGTGTCCCATATGCTACCACGATTCCGCTGGGAGCGTCGCATAGCTTGAGCTCCCCAGTCCCAAATCTGCTGACTATAATGGCAGTTGTTGAGGAGGTTTTCCATGGTTTCCTCACTTTGTTGGCAAAGGGGGCATCTAGAGGGGCCTGTAAATCCCTTCTTAAGAAGGTTGTCCCAAGTGAGGATGCGGTTTTGAGCTGTGAGCCAAAGAAAAAGGGAAATCTTGGGCCAGAGAAAAGGTTGCCAGACTTTGCTCTAGATTGTTTCGGGGACTTGGTTTGGGAGATTCATTTGAAGGTGGTAAGATTCCTTGACCGAGAAAATACCTGAGGTGGAGTGACCCCATCGGAGTATGTCTGTTCCTTCTTTAATTGGAATCTTCCTGTATTGCATGCATTCTTTCCACGGTAGAAGGTCGAAATCCTCCGTAATATGTAGATCTGTTTTGTTGGTTTTCCATTGTCTCTAGGACAGTCTTCCTTGATTTGGGAGCCAAAAGTCCTTAACCCTTTTGAGGCCATGTTGTTGTAGCTTGAGCTTGAGAGGGTGGAGGCTTTCCATTTCATCAAGAGGAGGTAGATGTTGCCACGAGTCCTGCCAGAATTTTGCACTTTCACCATTTCTTATTTCCCAGAAGGCATGTTGCTGTATTAGGGGGCGGTTTCGCCAGGCGGTATTCCAAATATTGGATCCTTGCTTCTGTTCATTAAATCTGATTAGGTGGTTAGGGTGCGCGTTCAGTGCATACTTTTGCTTCCAAAGTTGCGCCTAGAGTTCATGCAGATGTTGCAGCCATCTCCACCACATCTTGGCTCCGATGACCTGGTTCATCTTCCCCGAGTCTCGAATTCCTAGTCCCCCAAATTTTTTGGGTTTGCACAATTTATCCCATCCAACTAGGGCCCATTTATTATTGTTATGGTGTCCCTTCCATAAGAAATTATGTTGGATACTCCTAATGGATTTGATGACCGAGATGGGCGCAACCAGTGCAATAAATAGGCACGTAGGTAGAGCTTGCAGGACTGATTTAAGTAGAACCAATCTGACCACAATATTCAAAGGTCTGAAGGTCCAGCTATTCAACCTGTTAGAAATGGATAAGAGAAGGCTGTCCCATGAGATAGATCTCACCGACCCTTCGATTAGGGGGATGCCTAAGTAAGTGGAGGGGAGGGAGCTTCTGGCAATGCCTAGAAGTCTTGAAAGATGGGCCTGAACCGAGGCTGGCGTGTTGAAGAAATAAAGTTTGGACTTATCCAGGTTGAGCAGTATGCCTGACGCATCCGAGAAGTCAGAGAGAATTGAGTTGAGCTTGGTGGCCTCTTTGACCGTGGGGGTGTTCATAAGGAGGGTGTCATCGACAAACTGGCTATGCGAGGGTGCTGGGTGAAGGTTGTGGAGTGGCAACCCAACGAGTGTACCTTCAAGGACCGCTTCTTTGAGATAGCGACCTAAGCCTTTCGCCATGATTACAAAGAGGAAAGGAGAGAGAGGGTCACCTTGCCTAATACCCCTGGTGGAACAAAAAGGTCGAGAGGGTGTGCCGTTAACAAGAATTGAGAAAAATGAAGAGGAAGTGAGCTTGAGAATCCAATCAACCCAATGATTCAAGAAGCCAAAGGATTCTAGCACTGACCGCAAGTATTGCCAGCTTAACTTGTCAAAAGCTTTTGAGAGATCGAGTTTAATGAGCATACCTAGTATTTTGCTCGTCTTTAAGGAGTGGATTACCTCATTGGCCAATATGACACTATCCATGATTTGTCTCCCCTCCACATAGCCAGATTGCTCATTAGAGATGATAAACGGCAGGAGCGGTTTGAGACGATTGGCGATAATTTTTGTAATTATTTTGTAAATGACGTTACATAAGGAGATTGGTCGGAATTGCTTCAGGTGAGTGGCCCGTTCCTCCTTGGGGATGAGAGTGATGAAGGTTGCGTTTAAGGCAGAGAGAACTTGACCAGATGTTCTGGATTCTTCTACTGCCAGCCAGACGTCTTCCTTGATCATGTCCCAGCAATGGTGGAAGAAATCCATAGTGAAACCATCAGGGCCTAGTGCTTTTCCTGGGGGCATGTCCTTTATGGATGAATCCACTTCATACTGAGTAATAGGCCTCATCAGTGCACTATTTTTCTCTGAATTAATCAGCCTTGGTATATGCCAGGTGGCTTTTTGGATGGCCTCCTCCCTGTTTGTATTGGTCTCTATGAGGAGATCTTGATAGAAGGAGTTAAGCGCCTCCGCTATTTGGTCATGCTCTCTTATTAGGACACCTTGCCCGTCCTCCAACTGGGAGATGTGATTAATGTATCTTCGGTGTGTCATCGCCCTGTGGAAGAATTTTGTGTTGTGCTCCCCCTCCTTAAGCCATTGGACCCTGGATTTTTGCCTCCACAGGATCTCTTCTTGTTCTCTGCAGGCCTCTAAGTCTGCCATTAGTTTTTCCTCTTCCAGCGCCAGGTCTTGCATTCAATTCCATGCTATGAAAGTTCATTGGAGTTCTTCGAGTTGACATTCAATTTCCCGCTTCCTGAGGAGAATGTCTCCAAGGGTGGATTTGTTCCACCATTTTAGGTGCAATTTGAAGTTCTTGAGGCGCTGCTGAAATTTGTACATATGAGTGCCATGCTCAATTTTTACCTGGGCCCACCAAGTGTGAGCTAGATGATGAAAGTTTGGGTGAGAGATCCAGAACTTTTCAAAACGGAAGGGTTTGGGCCTAGGGGGGAATCCCGGGTCCATGCAGAAGACTATGGGCCAGTGGTCCGACCCTGTTTTTGGCACAATATTTGCTTCCATTGCCTGGTTTCTTTCAAGGAGGGCCTCGGTCACTAGAAAGCGATCCAGCCTGTAGGCCACATGCTGGTGCCCTATTCTTTTATTGGACCAGGTAAAGATTCCATTCCAGGTTTCCATGTCAACCATATTTAGTTGTTCTATTAGGGTTTTGAATATACCACTATCCTACTCCAGCCGCTTTGAGCCACCGATTTTTTCTTCCAGCGGTAGGATCATATTGAAGTCACCTCCAATTATCCAGTGCGGTGTGTGTATTAGGGTTTGAACATAATGAAGGGATTGTATGAATCTTTCCTTATCTTGTGTAGACTGCGGAACATAAACATTTGTGATGGCTCCTTCCTTGGAGGAGGCTACATCTTTGAAGAGAGTTGTTAAGGTGTCTCTAGTGGAGAAGGGATTAAGCAGAGTGACCGTTTGCGGGTTCCAAAGGATGGCCAGTATTCCTGCAGCACCCACTGAATCCTGAAAGAGGAATTCCCCATTTCTCCAGCTGTTTCAAAAAATATTTTCCGCCTCCCTTCCTGCACATTTGGTTTTCTGCAATAATAGGATATCTGGATTCTCTGTTTTAATGCATTCTTAGAGGATCCGTTGCTTGGATATTCCATTAAGACCTATGATATTCCAAGATATTGTCTTCATCATGAGGATGGTGGGGGGGGGGTGGAGGTATCCCTCCGATAGCCTCTGTATCTGACCAGAGTTGATCATTAAGTGCCCTGCCTCCTTGATGAGTTGTTGGGTTGGTTTGCGGCCATGCCTTTTGTTTTCCTTGGTAGATTTTTTGGGCTCGAGGGTGGGATCTGGCGAGATGCCCAGTCTGGTTGTGGAGCCCGCGGTTGAGTTGGTAAACACTTTATGCACTTTCCTGAGCTGTTCTACTGGAATATGTTGTAGATCTTTTTGATTGAGTGCTTCTTCCAGTTTTTCTAGGTCAATTTCTGCCAGATCCATTTCATCCATGAGCATATTGGTGTCTTCGTCCCTGCTTGATTGTGTTGACTGAATTATTTCCTTTGGGTGAGTTGTACGTGTCACTTCAGGGCCTTTTCCTTTATCTTGTGCTAATTCTTGGAGGGGGTTCTGTATTTCCGCCTCTTCCGGTGGCTGGTTCAGGGCATCAAAAGAGTTCTTGGAGGGGACCTTGGGGCCGAGCTCTAGTTTTGTTTTCTTGATGGATTCTTTCACCTGCCTGTGACACTGGTGAATCCATCCTTCTGCTTGTCTTCAGAGGGTTTGGAGGCTGAGGCATTCAAGGGACAATCTCTAAATAGGTGATCGTGCTCGTGGCACTTCCGACAACGAAAGGGTATATGTTCATAGTCGATTGTTTGGTTCCAATCCTCATGCTGGTATTCCAGTGTGATGGAACCCAGCAAGGCTTTCGATATGTCCATGTAGATGCAGATATGGGCATATGATGTGTACTTTCTTGTTTTTGTGGATTCTGAAGCTTTGACGTATTGTCCCACCGTGTTCCCTATGCCCATGAGTATTTCTTCCAGCCATAATTCCTGGGGCAAGGAGTACAGCCTGATCCAGACCGGGGCTCTTGTGAAGTCTTCTTGTTCTGGACTGAATCTATCAGTCCAGAATCTTAGAAATAGGCCCCCTGAGTTGTAGAAGTATGGTCCGTTGTCAAATATTATGTCTTTGTCTTCGAGATTATATAAAATAATTGTGAAGAATCCCTTGGAGCTGAGTTGGACCTCATAATCTCATTTAGGGTTCCACCAGTCCTTAATCCAGCGAGTGATATCTCTCTCAGTCGGCCAGAGGCCCAAAAATTTGCCTATCAGTGCCTGTTCCATCATAAACTGGGTGTGTTCCCCCACCCTAGTCGATTTGATATGGTACAGAGGTGGTTTTTCCAGTTGAGTAATACACTTACCTGGCAGCCATTTTTTGGAAGCTTGCAGGTGAGATGTACTGGGTTCAAGTTCCATTTCTTTGTTGAAGCTTTGTTCCTGGGTAAAAAGTTTCTCCCTCAGATGCATCGGTGGCTCGAAGGCAAGCCTCTTAGCACGAGAACCGGTTTTTTCGTTGGCGGCTATGTCACTGTATGAGGGGGGTTTCCCCCCCTCACCCGAGCTCATTGTAGGGTGTGCAGGGACCTTGTGGAGTGCTAGTCTGCAGAGCAGGGGATTGGGTAGTCAGTGCTCTGGCGTCAGAGCACGCATCAGTCGATCACAGGTCGCTGGAATTTCAGTGCGCTAGGGTTTTTATTCTTGTTGCAAAGCATCCTCTACACATAAGGAAATACTGGAAAATGGTTGGAATAAATCTTTAGGTATTTAGGTATCTTTTAAGTATATGATTTAATTTTCATAATAATTTAAATGTTATATTTAAAAAAATAAAAAAATTAAAGGTTTAAGTTATTAAATATGTTTAAATTAAAGATTTAAATTTGGGTTTTTAAGGTTTAAAAACAAAGGTGATTAAGGTTTAAAACTAAGGTGATTAACTTAATAAGAAAAATTAAAAGTATTGCGCCCGAGGCCCAATCTCCAAGTCCATGAGCTAAGAACCAAATCCCAGCACACAAGCACCAAGCTTCGATGCATAGCCTCAGGCTCACTACTTCATACAACCACAATTCTAGAAACAATACATAACCACAACGCACAAGCACTAAGAACCAATGCCCAAAGGCCGCTCTACAATCCTCAAGACTCGCACTTGCAGCCACCGAGTCACGCAATTCAACGCATATGTACAAGGTGCCAAGGAAAGCCCACGAGTCAAGAATTGAAGGATATCCTTAGGCTCATTTCATTGACATTAGGTTGGAAGTCACCTTAATTAGTTGTAAACGCAAAGTATAAGGACTTAGAACAAGATAAGTAGGAGGGGGCTTCATGCGCACTAGGCAGGTAAGTTAGAGAAATTGGCTAGTATGGTGCAAAGCTAGCATAGCTACTGGGTGAGGGAGTCAATAGTTTTCTTAGGTGAATAAATCAAGATTAAACTCTTTATCCCTAACCTAGCCACCTCCCCTAAAGAGAGTAACCTCTATTTATAGACAAGTAAAAAAAAACTTATGCCTAACACTGTTTTCTAGTTAAGTTGCGCAAATGTGAAATGTCCTTGAACTCAACCTGACAACTTTGGTTGATGCAGGTTAAATCATACAGGATGGTTAGGACTCAAGGGAATCAAGACAGAGGGGAATCTTCGTAGGGACCGCCAACACCGCCACCACCACCACCATCGGTTGAACTAGCTCTCATACTATCCTCTTTGGAGGCCATAAATGAGACTTTAAAGGGGCGTCAACCGACAGGGATCGAAGTGGAGCCTCCACCATCTGAAATGGGTAATCCAAAAGCGTCGAGGGATTTAGGGGGAGGACCTCCATCCGAATACATCACTAGAGAACTATAGAAGATCGAACTTTTTGAGTTTATCGGGGGTCGGGCCAGTGAACGCGTAGAAGCATGGTTGGAAGGCATGACAAGGTGTTTTTCCTTAAGATACTATGTGTCCACTTCAAAGACGAAGATATCGATTTTTCAGTTGAGAGACAGTGCCTTGAATTTGTGGGGAAACCTATAAAGGCAACTACATCTTACCCCGGACACCGTATCTTGGGAAATTTTCGAGGAGAGGTTTCGAAGGAAATATCTGCCAGCTTACTATGAGGAACAATAGGTAGGAGCATTTCATGCCTTAGTACAGTGAAACAAAACCATAGAAGAATATGAGATTAGGTTTATGGAATTGGTCAAATATGTTTCATATATGGATAATAACTAACGACAGGCAGAATGCTTTGTCTATGGGTTGAACCCTAAGATAAGGGCTATGGTGCGAATGTGGAAACCATCTTCAGTAACGAAAGTTGTGGAAAATGCGTGTTATGTGAAGGAACACATGAAATTAACTGGAGGTACGATACCAACCTTTTTGCATCATCCGAGATTCGTAGGGAAGGCCCCTAGGATATTTCCTAGGGGAGGAAGCTCAAGGCCACCTCCATATGGTAACAGATTCGCACCAAGGACAATAGCCATAGGGATTTCAATGGCAGCAAGTGCAACATCTTGTTCATCACCAATGACGTAGGCAGGTCCATGGCCATCTCAGGGAGCATCTAGTAGGGGTAAGGGTTCCAGGGGAAGGAACTCATTTCAGAGATAGTCACATAATAGTGCGCAGGTTCAATCTCGTGTTACCTGTTGGGGGTGCGGAGGACCCCATTACCACCGTGACTGCCCAGAGTTACAATTAGTATTTGTGCATAGAGAAGGAAAGGCCCTGATGGGAAAAGCAAGTAGCAGCCACCAAATTTATGTAGCGATTAATAATCGCTAGGCCAAACATCAATCCATGATGGTGGATTCATCAGGTATGCTAAATCATATCAATGTTAATATTTTATTTGATTCTGGTGCGACATATAGTTTCATTTCACCATCTACATTAGAAAGGAGTGGGTTGGCAACCTACGAGTATGATGACTTTAAATAATTCGAGATGGCTTCGGAGGAAAAACAAGTAGTAGGACCTAGTGTTGATAATTGTATAGTAGACCTGGGAGTGTGTACTAACAGGTTGAAGGTTTACATTACTACTCTCTGGGCATACGACCTAATCATTGGAATGGATTGGTTAGAAGCTCATCGACATTTGGTAGATTTTTTCACAAAAAGGGTGCTTTGTGTAGATGACGAAGGAAGGCCAGTGGAGATCCAGGGTGTACAGAGAAGGGTGTCATTATGCTTTATCTCAACTATGAAGGCTAAGCGATGCTTGAGGCAAGGGTGTCGACTATATGTAGTGGAAGCAGAGAATGAAAGGAAGGGACCCTCCTTGGATCAGTACCTGGTATTGTCATAATTTAAGGATGTTTTCCCGAAAGAGTTACCAGGGTTACCTCCTGAGAGGGAGCTTGATTTTACTATTGATCTAAAACCTGGTGCAGAACCAATTTCCAAGACTCCCTATCGGATGATAGCGCTGGAACTTTGTGAGTTGAAAATGCAGTTGAAAGAGTTATTAGACTTAGGGATAATAAGGCCAAGTGTCTCACCTTGGGGTGCACCAGTAATTGTTTTAAAGAAGAAGGATGGTTCCTTACGATTGTGTATAGACTACAAGGACTTGAATTGTGCTACAGTGAAAAATAGGTACCCAATGCTACGAATAAATGACCTCCTCGATCAGATGAAAGGAGCAACAGTATTCTCAAAGATTGATTTGCAATCAGGGTATCATCAGTTAAGGATTAAGGAAGGAAATATCCCAAAAATTGCCTTTCGAACTCGGTTTGGGCATTACGAGTTTGTCATAGTACCTTTTGTATTGACCAATGCACCAACAATATTCATGAGCCTCATGAACGACGTATTCCGGAAGTACTTAGAGAGTTTTGTACAAGTCTTTCTTGATGACATCCTCATCTATTCCAAGAACAAAAGAGAACATGAGGAACACTTGCGAGTGGTGTTGTCCTGCCTTAGAGAGAACAAATTGTATGGGAAGTTGTTGAAGCGTTCCTTCTTCCAGAGAGAAATCCACTATTTAGGTCATATCATTTCTAGTGAAGGAATCTCCATGGACCCAAAAAAGGTAAAGTCCATTATGGAGTGGCCAATGCCGAAAAATTCCCATGAGGTGAGAAGTTTCATGGGGTTAGCAGGTTATTATCAAAGATTTGTGGAAGGATTCTCAAAAATAGCGAAACCCATCACCACTTTGCAGCGCAAGGGGGTTAGGTATCAATGGATAGAAGAATGTGATAGTGCATTCATTGAGCTTAAGAGGTTACTAACTAGTGCACCAATTCTATGAGTGTCGGATATGGAAAAGGACTTCATAGTCTACACGGATGCCTCGAAGAAAGGGCTGGGGGCCATACTAATGCAGGATGGAGGAGTGATAGCTTATGCATCAAGGAAGTTGAAGAAACATGAAGAGATTTACGCTACTCATGATTTAGAGTTGGCAGTTGTAATTCTAGCTTTGAAACTTTGGAGGCACTATCTTGTGGGGCGAAACTTTGAGCTCAAAATGGACCATCAAAGTTTAAAACACCTCTTCACGCAAAGGGATCTGAATGCTAGGCAAAGGTGATGGAGTGAGTTTATGAGTGAGTACGATTTTGGTATTTCATACATCAAGGGGAAGGAAAATGTGGTCGCAGATGCCTTGAGTAGGAGACCACGAGTCTTCTCCTTGGTACCCTTAAAGTTCAATCTAAGGGAACGTGTGTTGATGCAACTCCAAGGAGACAGTTGGTATTTAAAGGTTACTTCAAACCTCCAGAGTGGGAGGCAATTAAATCCAAAAGTATGAAGGATATAGTCTAGAAGCAGACAGACTATTGAGATATCGGGGAAGGATGTACATCCCTGAAAGTGGGGATATTCGAAGCATCATACTGAAGGAAACCCATAGAGCACTTTATTGTGTGCATCCGGGTGTGAAGAAGATGTACGCAAACATGAAGAATATTTTCTTCTTGGTAGGCATGAAGCACGATGTAGTCCATTTCATCGCCAAGTGCCTAGAGTGTCAACAAGTGAAAGCTGACCACCATCACCTGGCAGGCCTCCTACAACCACATGATGTTCCTATGTCCAAGTGGGAAGTCATATCTATGGATTTTGTTGTGGGGTTTCCGCTCACATCTCATAGACACAATGTCATTATTGTGATATTTGATACGTTAACCAAGAGTGCTCACTTTATTCCAGTTAGAGACACTTACGATGTCACCAATGTGGCAAGTGTTTTTGTAAGTGAGGTTATCTATTTGCACGGGATACCTAAGAAGCTCATTTCAGATAGGGACTCCAGATTCACTTCCAGGTTTTGGACAAATTTGCAGTCAGCGTTGGGGACCCAGTTGAACTTAAGCACAACTTATCATCCTAAAACAGATGGAAAAACTAAGAGAGTAAATCAAGTCATGGAAGACATGCTTAGGTTGTATGTCATGGATAATCAAACCCATTGGGAGAAGTACCTACCTTTGGTAGGGTTTGCCTACAATAATAGTTTTCATAGATCCATCGGAATGCCGCCCTACGAAGCTCTGTATGGAAGGCCATGTAGAACATCATTGAGTTGGGATAGATTAGAATACCGAGTAACAGTTGGGCTATAATTGATTCAAGAGATGGAGGAACGAGTGATTTAGATTGGGCAGAGACAGACCGACCGAAGTTATAAAGTGGGAGACCAGGTTTTCATTCGTATCAGGCCTAATAAGAGTATCGTATGGTTTGAGAAGGGGACAAAGTTGTCACCTCAATTTATAGGACCGTTCAAAATCCAAGAGAAAATTGGACCCGTTGCCTATCGTCTCGTACTGCCAGCCCACTTGCATAAAACTCATAATGTTTTTCATGTATCTGTTTTACGTCATTATGTTGTTGATGAATCACATAAGCTAAATTGGAAGGAACTACAGGTATCGGACGCTGGAACTCTCATGGTAGAACCGTTATGCATATTGGACCGTAGAGTTGGACAGCTCAGGAACCATCTGGTAGACCAAGTTAAGGTCCAATGGGACAAGTATAGTCCAGGATCTGCTACTTGGGAAGATGCCGAGACACTACGACAAGACTATCCCTCACTTTTTTACCACCTCGAGAATATGTTTCTCGAAGGTGGGGTGTATGTAACACCACCTTTTGACTTAGACAGCCAAGATTACCTGAGGCCTACACACTTTTATTTTCTATTCACAAGTGAAACTATTAAATGATACACTTGAACTTTTAGACATATAAATTTTATGAATGTTTAAATATATTTGGATAATCATGGATATGATGTGATATATTGTGAGAATGTAAATTTTATGAATGTTTAAATATTATTGATGATGATGGATATGATGCAATCTATTTTGTAAATGATAATTTTATGAATGGGTGTCGAAATTGAATTATGGGGTATTATGATATCTATTTCTAACTTGAAAACTTTGATGTTAAAGTTGTTGATACGCGGATACCAAATTGAAATTATGGTTGTATGCAATTACATGATGATAATGCATAGAAATGTATGAGTTTGTGTTACAGACTAACCTACAGGTTATGGGCTATGAAATAGCCAAGGGATAATGATGATGAAAGTGGAAGTCATGACCACTGGCCAAGAAACAATATGGTATGAATCTTTGTATGTGAAATTATATTGGTTTGGATGCATTGCTATGATATGTGGACCAGTGCAGGATTTCAGGTGGTAAGACTACCCAAAACTGAATAGATGATGACAAAACTCCCAGCAACACGGTGCCACTGTATATTCCATTGTAGGGTGTGGACCCTAGTCCTATTAGGAGGGGTGGAGGCATTTCCCACTGTGTATCCTTTGAAACCTAAAGTCATGGGAGGATGATGTTAGCTCACACTCCCCTAGACGTGTGATGATGATTTTCAGTTGCCTGTTGGGGAAGCTTGGTCAAGATAGTGACACTTCTGCTTATGGGTTCTATTTGGAGTTAGGTCAATATAGTTGATGCTCCAAGATAGTCCAGCAGAGGAAGGATAGGAATGGAAGATGGAAGTAAGTTAGGGAGGAAGGATGAGTAGAAATAGTTGAGAGTGTATGGATATTTTCCCTATGTTGGAACTTATTGTTTTCCTTCTCAAAAGAAAATGCTTATATATATGAATATTCATAATTATGTAATTAAAATACAATTGTCTAAATAACGTTGTTGAGCTAGATAATTGAAATTAAAGGATTTCGCAAACATTTGATTGGCTTATTTTCTTTTATAAAATGAATAGTCTTTTTGAATGAATTGGATGCATATGAAAATCACTATAGAGATGATAGTTATTGATATTAGGACATGAACGAGACTTGTATGTACTAGCTACACATGCAATTCTTGCACATGTACACTAGTATGAATGAGTTTCTAGCTTACTTACTAATAATGTCAGTTATTTGTTATGAATGTGTGAACCATGTTTCTTTTCCCTTGTACCATAAAATATTTTAACTTCGGGACGAAGTTTCCTGAAGGGTTGGTGTATGTAACAACCCTGGTTAAATAGTTGCTTAAGGTTATCAAGAATAGTTAATTAAATAATTAACTGTCCTAATCTGTATTAGTTAAGTAATGATTAACTATTAATAATATTAATTAATTAATTATTGTTTAATATATGTTGATTAATTAATTAATTAATTGATTACTTAACACATTTAATGATTTGGGTAAAGAATTAAAGGATTAATAAATTTAATTTATTTATTATAAAACTTTACATATGACAGGGGATAGGGTATTGAATGGAGGGATAAGCTGGGTGGCATTAAATGAAGTAGGAGGCAGTGAATGGGGAAGGATATGAGGGGGAGAGGCATTCGGAAAAGGGGACTTTTGGAATTTGGGGAAAAGGAGAGCATTTGAGAGCAGGGACTGCATTTTCTATTGAGGATATTTTTTGGTTTGGAGTTTGGGTGAACTGTTACAGGGGTGCACTAGGTTGCTAGGAGTTTTTGTCTTAGGGGCCAGGAATCCTCACGGAATCCTAGAGCTAGGGAGCTGGATAGGCTCTGTTCCTAGCTGGCAGGGAGGAAGATTTAGTTTTGGGCAGAGTTTGGACAGAGCAGCAGAGAGGACAACCAGAGATAGGGGATTTAGCATTAGATGGAGGTATGTTTATTTATGTATTTTCATGAATATGTGGTGTTATGGGGTTTTTACATAAGCTTATTTTCATGTTGTTAATAAATCTAATTTATGCTAAATAATAAATGATTATAAGTTATGATTAAATTGTACAGGATATAATTTGTTTTTATCCATTATTTTAGCCTGTGTTTTATAAGGCTCTGTGGGGACATAGACCTTACAACAAAGAAGAAAAATACTCTCAACTGTTGCAAAGGCTAAGGAATCTCGACATAAGACTCAATGAGGATGATCGCATGGGTTTAACCACCAAAGAAGCTGAAGAGTTGTAATGATGATTAGGCAGAGCACTCGACACGAGGAGAGCATGCAGAAGCATTGCGAATAGAGGATGTAAAAGATGCATAGAGAGTATAAAAACACAAAACAGAGAAGAGATGGGGGCTGTTGTAGAGAGGAATTACACACGGGAAATGCCATGCTATGGGCAGGAGCTGAAATACACAGAAGAGGCGTAATTTAGAGAATCAAAATAAGACGCAGAGCATAAAGCGCAATAGAAGCAAAGAACAAAGATGCATAGCTGAGACAGTAAAAGAAGGCTTAGGTGCACTTGTAGAGAAAAGCAGAAGATCAGAAAGTGCAAGAAGATGTAGGCAGAGAGACACTGATACAGGAGAGCAGAGCAGTGTAGCAGAATAGTGATGAGACTGGTAAGCCATTGATGAACATTATATCACTGTAATAAGTTTCAGTAGCAAATATTGATATTTCAGGGTGGTTGGGAGGTGCTAGGGAGGATTTTTGTCCTCAGAGGTTCAAGTGGGTGCTTGAACACAGGGAGTTGTAGCTTCCATCTAGTTGCAGCCAGAGAAACCAGGGTGGTAGGGTGGTGCAAGGGAGAACTATTGTTCTCTATTTTATAGGTTGGTGCCTGTGTGACTGGAAGTTGGTGCTTCCATCCAGTTGGTGTTGGAAAAATTAGGGAGTTATTTCTTCCTTCTAGTGGGTGCTAGAGAAACTAGGGAGTTGGTGCTTCCTTCTAGTGGGTGCTAGAGAAGCCAGGGAGTTAGTGCTTCCTTCTAGTGGGTGCTATAGAAAACAGAGAGTTGGTGCTCTCAGCATGTTGTAACTTGCAAAACAGAGGTTGTAGCCTCACAATGAGTTGGAGCTCATATGTATGATAATGTACAGAATGTAAAGATTACTTATCATACCAAGAAGAAGAAGAGGTTTTTATCCTTTATGGGTTTCCTCAGGAAATATCTGTCTCTGTATATTTCATATGTGTGACTGATGTTGAATGTTCTATTGCTTACCTTCCTGCATTATTGTGATTGTCATTAAGTGCTCTACAAAGATTTTAAAATAAGCATAATTGTTTAAGCATGGCAACAACTGATTCACCCCCCCCTATCAGTTGTCCAATAGGACAACTACCAATTATGAATATAAGGAGATGAAAAAACCCTCTAAAAATTCCCCACCATGATCGGTGAGTATCTCCTTCTAGTTTTACGAGCTGGAGGAGGATAATACATGCTCCTTGTATTTCATCTGATGACGAGTCCCTCGACATATTATTAACAAACTTGAGGAAGGAGGGGTTTGGTCCCATGAATGGGTCCTTCAATGTGAATTTTAACGAATCCAAAGAAGGAAACATCAATGGCCTTTTCTTATTTAAAGAGTTTGAAAAGGTCATAAATAAAAATCTATATACTTACCTGTGTATTTTTCTCAAGCCTAGGTAGGTTTCTGGTCGTCGATGTTTTCAATTTTACGGAGTCTAAAAAACTTAAAGAAGACTCCAGGGGGTACTTTTATCGTAAATTTTAGTCCCCTGGGCCCGAAAAACTTTTAAAAAATGCGAAGGAGAACTCTCCTAACCACAAGAGATAGGGTGTTCCTTTTTAATAATTAGTCTAACGAGGCTAAAAAAGGTGTAAACTATCACTCGAAAGACACCCTTTATAACCTTTTAACAAGTGTGAAAGGAAACAAGCTCAATCGGTTATCTTTTCATATTTAGAGAGTCTGAAAAGAGATTAAAGGACACTCCAAAGAGTTCCTTTTTTCATAGGTTTTACGAGTTTGAAAAAGAGATAAAAGTATACTCGATAACGTATTCTCATGTATTTGCAAGCACGAGAAAGAAAAAATACTAAGCTCAATAACCTATTCTTATGTATTTAAGAGCACGAGAAAGAACAAATACTAAACTCGGTAACCTACTCTCATGTATTTATGAGCACGAGAAAGAACAAAGACTAAGCTCGAGATTGGTTTCATTTTTACACAATCTTAAAACAAAGTAAAACTATGCTTTGGAAGGTTTCATTTTTTCGCGAGTTTGAAACTAGGAAAATTGTGCTTGGAACTCGTTTCATTTTTTCATGAGCTTGAAACTAAAAACTAAATGTGCTCAACACTTCCCAATGTAAAGTCCAAAGGTGGGTGGTTGGTACTTTTCCCCCAGTTTGAGAATATAGCATCTTAACTCTAGTATGATAACGAGAGGTTGGATGCATCCCCCCCAAGCTTCATTTCATCCACTGACTCTTCTCCCATAGCAAATTTCTATACCTAATAGACTTTTGGCTACTATTAGGAAAAAATGTTCACCGAGGTGGATGGAATGAAGGTTCAGGTATGATATCTAAAGAAATTACTCGACTCAAGGGTAGTGGGAGTTTTTTCATTTTTTAACACGCTTGACATAGGAAAAGAACTATGCTCAAAAGGGTCTATTTTATTTTTTAACGAGCTTGACACAATAAAAGAACTATTCTTAGCGATTGGTTTCATTTTTTAACAATCTTGAAATCTAAAATAAACTATGCTCTTTGTTGGGTTGGATCTCCATACCTCTATTTCATTTTTTAACGAACTTGATAGAGAAATGGGAACCATGCTCATTGTTTTCATATTGATCATGGATTCCAAGAGGATAATACTATGGAAAGAATACATGTCAAGGGACAAACCTCGATCATGTCTTCCAAGAGATCTTTGTGAGATGGAAGAACAACACTCTAGAAGGAATACATGTGAATGGGCACATTAGGGGTAGGAAAATTAGGCTCTAAAATCCCTATAGAATAGATCACCATGTCAAGTACTGGATCTAAGTGAGAAGAAGGGAGAGATTCCTTCTCATGTGGAGTTGAATTCAGGGGACATGTTGCCACATAATTGAGTTGTGCATAGGTGGATGATGCTAACATATAACGACCATTCATGGAACATGGATGGTTGACCATCACATGATGGCTAATGAATGAAAGTTAGTCTATGGTCACGATGCTTCCATTATGAGGGAAACACATCACTCGAAAAAGTGGACACAAGATCCTGCATAGCATAAAAATAGTCTTGCATGAGGAGCAAATTAAAGTCCAAGGGGTAGTGGACTACCATAACATCAATGTAGACCATTTTTCCCCCCAAAGTAACAACAAACTGAGGAAGGATCCCTAAAGGTTGACTAACCCTTCTTTCAAAATCCAACATATTTTGAGTCACCGATGCAAGAGGAGGTGAACCAAGATCTTTACAAGCATTCAAGGATAGGATTCTAAAAAAATACCCCTCGTCTATTATAGTGTTAGGAATATTCCTACCACAAACTTCAAAAGGCACTTGGAAAGGAATGTAATAAGGGAGATGAGGTTCTCTTAGAGAATTCAATCAATGTTAATCGCATTTCTTGGAGGGGGTGTCGTTGGAACAGGTGGAATGCCCCTTTATCTAGAGGAATCCGTAGTGACAAGAAATACCTGAGCGACATCCTCACTCTTCAAAGGAGGAGTGCGATCGACCAATGATGGAATCATAATGACCACTTTATCAACTGGGTCAACGAAGGATGAAACCAAATTGAGCACTTGATCAACCAAACTAACCGAAGAGGGAACCAAATTGACCAGTTCATCAACTAATGACGGGTTGGGAGATATTTTGTGGTAACCTGTTCGAATTTTTTGTTGAACATCAACAATATTTTTCAACAGATATGAAGCTTCATCCATGCGGGGACAAAGGTAGGTACGGTGCATCTCCTTACATAACAAGCAAGGAAATTTGACTTTACCCTTCTTATTTCCAACCTGATTACTAGTTGATGGGTTGTCACCAGCATGACCTATGGCGGCTAATGATGTGGATTGAGAAGAAACATGAGACCACACTTCTACAACCTTGGGAATACCAGGGAAATCCTTGAGAAGGTGATCACCCTTGCAAAGATTGCAAGGGAATTTGGGCTGCGATTTTTCTTTTTATACTTGATGAAACCATCAACACTCCCATCATGATACCTAGAGGTTGGTTGATTTCTCTCAACATGTCTTGTAGTGGTTGGAATATTTTCATCTTTCTTAGTTTTCTTCTTCTTACTCTTTTGTTTCTTCTTCTTCTTATCCACCTAGTTACTAGCTGTAAATCTTTCACTAGGTGAAGAGGAAGAATGGGAAGAAGAACCTAAGGGAGAAGAAGGCATAGGATCGAAATGAGGTTGAGGATATAGGGGTGGAGTGTTTACAAATAGAGCACTAGGAGAATTGACATTCACCGAAGTGGAAAACAACCAAACCAGTAACCCAATTGTGAGACCAAGAAGAGTCAAAGTGGTGATGTAAGGTGGACCAGTGTGTCCCATAGAAGAAGAAAAAAATGGAATACATGAAAAAGGGATTCCTTCATTGGTATTCCCAAGAATTGATTCCATAGATACAAACTCAACCCTGAGGTCCACTAATAAAACAAACTACACATGCCAAAAAATCTAGGAAGCAAACCAAACAAACTAGTAACTTCTCACAATGAACAGACTAGTTGGTGATGAAATCCAACATGGAGAGAACACGTGAGAAGGGGCTAGGATGAGTGGATGGACTACTTACGTTAGTGACATTCTTAACATACTTACTCCCTAGTGCAAGTCCCCTTATGGAGAATGTCATGGGTGATCCTCCAAGGAGCCCGAGTGAGTTTGACCAATGTCTGACCTAGGTACAATGAAGACTCCCCTTCACCATCAGCTTGTATATAGACCCTAAGGATTATGGCCACTAAGATTAACAACTCGTATCCATCCTCCAGGTGGGTATAGTTGACAGTCGAGTCTAAAATTATGGGCATGATATCAAGTTTGAAATTCTCCAAGAGGACTAAGAAGAAGAGGACTGAAATAATCTCTAGAGGACCCTGAACAGATTTGGGATTCACGAAGTCCCAAGACCAAATGAAAACAGTCGATTCTCAAGAAGAACCCCTGATTCTTAATAAAAAAAAATTAAGTTTTTTGTATTTACAATGGGATTCATAATCCTCCATCCACGATGGCCAATGTAAAAAGAGGTTGGATCTGGGAGAAAATATGCTTAATCCTAGAACTTGATCATGAAGCGGTTGTAGATTTTTCCTTCTCGTGGTTTTTCTAAATTAATCTTCATATTAGAGAATATCTCAAAAAATTATTCTTCCCTTACTGATTACAAATTGTTATTAGTTCTAACTTGCATGTTATCCAATAGAGTGGATTTCATTCCAAATATTTTAATGTTTTAACATAAAAGCATGGAATCACGACAAGTTTTTCAAGGTTTACAGGTTCATTGTAAAGAGAAATTAATTACATTCCAAATTTATGGACCCCAACAGGGACATCAGGTTTAATTATAATGAATAACGACCAAACTAATGTGCACTCTAATGAGGACATGTCACGACAGAAATAGAAAGGTTTTTTCATGAATTGAAGGACAAAGCAATTCTAGAGAATACCTGTAATTAATTAATTTGACAAGTTTTGCTCGATATTCTCTATACAAATATTTTTTGAGAAGGAATGAAATATTGTCATGAAGTCCCAATAAAGATTTGTTGCAGCTTCATATTATGGTTTGGTTTAGGGAAAGAGTAGGATTAGGGTTAGAGAAAGATTAGGGCTTTAAGATAAATGGTCCAATAAGACAGTGATTCCAAATTAATGGATATGTTGAACATTGTTTCATTTATATATGAATAGATGAAATTGACCATATACTGCACTGTGTATTTTCCAAAATATACAATAATGTCATCTACAAACTACTAAAACTTGAGATGGTTACTTTTAGTCATGCTTCATATACAAGATATTGCCACCTTTATTGGATTCACCTTTTATTTATTTTCAATATTAGTTGATGGCACCACCTTTATCTGGTTCTACTTTCATTTTGTTTTTAAGATTATGGAGGAAGGAGTGAGAATGTGAAAACATTATGCATAATGAGAAGAGTTGGTTAAAACTAAATAGTGACTTTACATCACTTAGTAATCTCTTTATTCGAGTTGATATTTTCAGTGGTGATTAAAGGTGCCCATATCCATGTGAATCTTGTGTGTAATTTTTGTGTATGGATAATGACCCTTTTTCTAAGGGATTGGGTTTTCCAACTTCAAGGTATTTTTGTTACGGAACTGTTGTACTTATGTAATTATTTCATACAAGTCTATTTATATTTCAGAGAGAAAAACGTTTTTAAATAAAAAACTAAAACACTAAATACAACTTTTAATTTCATTAAAGAGATTTTGTTAAGTTCATTGAAAATAACAGTGGAAATAACAAGCACATGAAGGTTTAACAATAACAATAATCATTTAGTATGGTAAATTTCAATATGGAAAAAACTCATTTCACAAGAGAGTTTTTTATTTATATTGTTCTTCACTCCTAACATTGATGATGACTCGGAAGCATTTAATGAAGTATTTGAATAATTAAAAAGTTTCAAAGCGAAAAGACAATGGATCTTGTTAAATGATAGTGAATTCATATCTGATATTATGTGTTGTAAACCTTTCATCAAGTTAAAAACATTTATTTTAATAAACTCAGTGATTTTATGCATAAACTCGATTCTATGGAAACATGGTGAGCAAATGCATGGCTATGGCTCAAATATTAGCAGCAAGATTTTGAATTTTTTTATCAGTGGGTGTAATGGTTAAAAAAATATGTTTCCTTCTAAGAGGCCACAAGTTAAAATATAGAGGGGGGTAGGGTATGTATACCTCTATATACTTTACCACTGGGCAGAGGGGATCCCTTATCCCAGAAACAAGGGGGCCTCATACACCAATTTGGTGTTTGGCTTGGACGTGACCTTAAAAATAGATTATTATTATTAGTATTAGTATTATAAAGGATATTGAAAACATCATGTTATTTTAACTATGATAAAACATTAATTTTCAATTTTATAGAAAAAATATTCTATTTTAAATTGTTTTATTATGAACCTCTTGAAATATTAGTATTAAAGTCTATCATTATGAAATAACATTAACATTCAATTCAAACCATATGCTTGCTTATAACTATTGCAATGTGGCATTTTCCTTAACAAATCTTCCTATTTTATTCCTCTTAAAATATGACAATGTTTTATAAAATTTATCTTCACCATACTATAAACTTATTCATGTCAAAATATAACCCTTAAGGAAAAACATAAATTTATATAACCCTTTGTGAACATTGGAATTTGACAAAAACTAGTGATGAACTTACAATTTCACAGTAAAAAAATATGAACTTTGCAATGTTACATAACCAATTGCAATGTCCCAAATGAAGAAATGTCTTCTAGAATGTCGCATTGCAGCATAACCAGGAACATAGAAATTCAACATAACTCAATCAACATAAAATTATTAATGTAGCATAACCATACTTGACCTTAGTCAACCTTTCTCCACCATAGTGACATCGACAACCATGGGCTATCACAGTCAATCATGGGAAACCACAGTCTACCCATGCTAGCCATGGTTATGTTGATATAAACCTTGCAACATAAACCAACCCTTCATGTATGTCACAATGTGACATAGCCATTGAGGAACATACCATTTACTTATAAGCCAACTTGGCTAAATATTAGAATGAAACATCATTATTCTTGAACATATCACTTTAACATAACTCGTAAGGACTTTAGATATTTGAGATAACCATAAATGGATAGGCTATGTGGTGTAATGTTGCAATGTGACTAAAATCAACATATCCTTACAATAACATTGCAATGTGATGCCCGTGGGGAAACCATATTATGTGATGAATGTTTCCCTTTGTCACATTGTGATGAACATTTCCCTACGTCATGATGTGTTAAACATTGCCCAACATTTGTATGTGACGAACATAGTCCAACTATTCACTATCACTATCATATCTCGACATCATAATATGAAGAACATAAATTGGTTGTGTCACAAACATTTCCCAACATTGGAATGTGATGATGATCCGTAGGATCTTTTAAATGACTATGGTTGAGTTTTAATTTTGCATGCGTTAATTAACCATTTGAGAAACTTAGTGAAAGAATGAGGAAAGAAGAGGAATTATAACAGCCATATACACATTTGTAGATCTGAAATGAAAGAATAAACAACAAACCATAACACACAGATTGATAACGGAGTTTGGCACAACTTTGCCTACGTCTCCAGGCCTTTGTCTCTGTGGGGGAGGCTTCTTTATTTCTGTTCAAATGATAAAAATTACATCACTGCAATGCCAAATGGCTACAAGACTAATCTAGTCATGTTCTCCTAGATCTCAAGAACCCTGCAAAGAAAACGACATGCAAAACGGACGTCCGGAGCTCCCAGAAATGATCCGACAGCATCTCCTTCTCAAAAGCTTCACTGCATCAACATGGCTTTGTCTTGGCTTTTATTCAGCATAACTCTGCTCTGACTGCCCTCTAATGGCCTCAAACAGGCCTGGTTTATATATACTTGAAGTTGGTTTCTCATCTCCAACTTCCTCCAAGAATTTGGCCTCCAAAAATGCCCAATATTCCCCAAAAATGGAGAGAATCCAGCAAAAATAGGCATATTAATCAACAAAAAACCCAAAATAGCATACAAAACCCACTTTTTAACTATATTATAGGCGCTATCCCTTTATTCCATGCACGCACCCCTGATTTTCGGTCATATGGGGTGGCCATGTGGCCATGCGCTATGCATTGGCCCCCCTCCATTGGCTCCCGCTCCCGGTTTCTTGGCGCTCCAATAGGGCCACGCTCTGTTTTAAATTAACACCCAGGTCATATGGTGAACTGCCTATAGACCAAGGGCCAGTTCTATACCAAACTCCCACGCATTTATAACTCCATTCCCAGATATGTGATGTGGTCATGTGTGTGCGCCAAGGGCTGGGGCTAAGCCCCGGCCCTTTTCCCGCCGGTTCAAACTTTAAAACGAAAACAAATACAATGTTTTTCGTTATGTTTACAAGCACCACTGTGGGGGCGGGTGGTTAGCCCAGCCCCGCCAGTCCTCTATCCACCGGGAGGTCGCAGTTTCGACCCCTGGCCACACCAAAACCAAGTTTTACATAGAAATCATTAAACCAATGACGAGGTGCCACGTGGTAGCCCTTGACTGGGCCACGTGGCACCTTAAAAACCAACTGATGAATGCCACATGTCAACCTCTGATTCACCCACGTCTGTCGCCACGTCAACTGTCTGTATTGCCTTGTCACCTGTCGCGTCAGCCTGCCACATCAGCCGCTGATGTCACCCATGCCACATGTCACCCTTTCAGTGGTGACACATGTCACCTCGAGATACGTGCAATCGTACGCCAAATCGACCAAATCTTCCTGACACATGTCACTCCCTGGTGCTACTACGTGTCCCCTGTACAGACTTGCCATGTGTCGCATGTATGGACATGCCACGTCAGCGTCCGTATAGACTGTACGGACTGCACAGTCAACAAATTTTTTTTGCCTGTTTGCCTTATCGGACAAAACGCAATATCTTCTCCATACGGAGTCCGTTTGACGAAGTAAATATACCACCGGAATCAGGAAGATGAGACAGACGCAATGGAATAGGTTTTGTCACATTCTGAGCACTTTCATTTTTGAGCATTTTTCAAGCCCTATCAGGCTTCTAGATCCAATTTTGGATCACACCTCCCCACAAAAAGACCTTTTGGTCCCCAAAAGGTTACTGACTAGTCAACAAGATCGGGATAGGCCACCCGGCTTGTCCTCTGTCTCTGAACTCTGTCCTGTGCACCTGTCTCATCAAGATCAACTGTAACACAATCATGACAAATGACAGTATATTGTTAGCCATTTGAACCCTGTTACATCTTACTGAAGCCACTATCATCCATGTAGAAAACATTGCTAATGACAACATAAAAAAGATGACTGCAAATGAATTGATATACTTGAAGTATCTGCATGACCTGAACTTATCTTGAAGCAATTTATGATTGATTTTCCATTCAACAACCATGTCTTGTTCTTTCTTAAGATCAATTACTTCATTTGAAACAATTAGTGGTTTGTTGTTTACTTGCACTGCCTTCGTTAATTGTTCCATTGTTTGAAGTGTTTTACTTGCTTTAACATGATGAGCATGCACCACATAATCATGACCTACTTTAGTGAATTGATATTGATTCTTTGTTCTATAGAAGATTGCCTTACTATCATACAAGTACGGACTACCTAAGACCATTCCACATTCTTTTAACGACACAACATCACGAGTTACTTCATCCACATACTTAGACAAAATTGCAAATTTGATTGTGCATTGCTTTGTTATGTGCATCTGATGATGATTTCTTATCCATTTAAGTGTGTAAGGCTTATGATGAGTTTGTGTTTTTAATCCCAATTTCTTAACCAATTCTTCTGAGATTAGATTAGATTGAGATCCACTATCATTTAGTGTATCTATCTTAGTGTGTCGCATGATTACCCTTATATGAAACAACTTGCTTCTACAATCAATCTCTTCACCAAATTTACTTGTCATACCAACCAATGAAATATTAGATTCATCACCTGAATATGATCCCAAGTCTGTAGGTTTTGATGTCGTTGCCACTGTTTGCATTCCCTTCTTTTCTTTGAACCACTTTGGCCTCTTCTCGGGATGCAACTGCCAACATTTTTCCTCATCATGTCCCTCTTTCTTGCAATGCTTGCAAGAGGGCTTTCCTTCCTTCTTTGTCACAGCATTTGCATTCTTGCCATGCTTTTTCCTCTTGTCTTCTTTCTTTGAAAATGATGATTCCCCTGACACACCTGCTTTCCCATCTTCAATATACGTAGCTTGAACATAAACCTCATCAAGGTTAGTGGGTCCAAACATCAAAATAGTGTTTCTAATATGCGCAGGCAAACCTCCTATATACTTCATAAGAGTTTCTTGTGTTTGCAAAGGAATGTCTAACATTAATGCCATTTTTCTAAATCCATCGGTGTATTCTTGCACTGATTGTCCTTTTCTTAGTTTTAAAGATTGCCATTCAATTATTTCTTTTTCTTTATAACCCAAAGGATAAAACTATTTCCTAAGTGCAGAAATGAAATTCTTCCATGATGGAAATACAGTACCCACATCTTGTGTTCCTTTTTGTAGCTTGCTTTTCCACCAGATAAGAGTTGTACCTCCAAGTCTCAAAGATGCCAACTTAATATGTGTGGCCTCATCCTTGATCTGTTGCACACTACAGTATACCTCCATTTTTCTGATCCGGTTATCAATTTTTTCTGCATTTACTTCACCATCATATATGGGCAACTCAAATTTTACATCAAGTTTTAACAATGGCATTTCATGTTTATTCTTATGAACATTTTTCTTCTCATTAGATTTTGAACTTGAACTTGAAGAAGAAGGAGAAGAAGGAGGTGTTGATGGAGGTGAAGGAGGAATGTGAGGATGGTCCTCTTCCTCTTCACTTTTGCCTTTTGAAGAATTACCCAAAACTAGTCATTTTCGTTCCAAATAATCTTCATACAAAACTGTCACCATCTCCGACATAGCATGGAATGTTTTCCGGAACTCTTTCTCATCTTGAGAAATCCCTTCTTCTGATGCCATCTTCTCACTGTGAGAAGCTCTCTTTCTCAATCCAATTAATGGATTCTCTGCAAAAATCTCGCCTTCACCATGCTGTAGCTTTTCCCTGGTTAACATGCAAAACTCAAATCCAAACGTCAACTAGCTCTGATACCACTTGATCCATAGGATCTTTTAATGGACTATGGTTGAGTTTTAATTTTGCATGCGTTAATTAACCATTTGAGAAACTTAGTGAAAGAATGAGAAAAGAAGAGGAATTATAACATCCATATACACATTTGTAGATCTAAAATGAAAGAATAAACAACAAACCATAACATGCAGATTGATAACGGAATTCGGCACAAGTTTGCCTATGTCTCTGGGCCTTTGTCTCTCTGGGGGAGGCTTCTTTATTTCTGTTCAAATGCTCAAAAATACATCGCTGCAATGCCAACTGGCTACAATACTGATCTGGTCATGTTCTCCCAGATATCAAGAACCCTGCAAAGAAAACGGCACGCAAAACGGACGTCTGGAGCTCCCAGAAATGATTCGACAGCGTCTCCTTCTCAAAAGCTTCAATGCATCAACATGGCTTTGGCTTGGATTTTCTTCAGCATAAATATTCTTTGAATGCCCTCTAATGGCCTCAAACAGGCCTAGTTTATATAGCCTTGAAGTTGGTTTCTCATCTCCAACTTCCTCCAAGAATTTGGCCTCCAAAAATGCCCAATATTCCCCAAAAATGGAGAGAATCCACCAAAAATAGGCATATTAATCAACAAGAAACCCAAAATAGCATACAAAACCCACTTTTAAACTATATTATAGGCTCTATCCCTTTATTCCATGTGCGTGCCCCTGATTTTCGGTCATATGGGGAGGCCATGTGGCCACGCGCTATGCGCTGGCCCCCCTCCATTGGCTCCCGCTCTCGGTTTCTTGGCGCTCCAATAGGCCCACACTCTGTTTTAAATTAACGCCCGGGTCATATGGTGAACCGCCCGTAGACCAAGGGCCGGTTCTATACCAAAATCCCGCACATTTATAACTCTTCTCCCGGATATGTGATGTGGTCATGTGTGTGCGTCGAGGGCTGGGGCTCAGCCCCAACCCTTTTCCCACCGGTTCAAACTTTAAAATGAAAAAAAATACAATGTTTGTCGTTATGTTTACAAGCACCATTGTGGGGGTGGGCGGTTAGCCCAGCCCCACCAGTCCTCTACCCACCGGGAGGTCGCAGGTTCGACCCCCGGCCATGCCAAAACCAAGTTTTACATAGAAACCATTAAACCAATGACGGGGTGCCACGTGGCAGCCCTTGACTGGGCCACGTGGAACCTTAAAAACCAACCGGTGAATGCTACATGTCAACCTCTGATTCGCCCACGTCTGCCGCCACGTCAACTGTCCATACTGCATTGTCACCTGCCGTGTCAGCCTGCCACGTCAACCGTTGATGTCACCCGTGCCACGTGTCACCCTTTCAGTGGTGACACGTGTCACCTCAGGATACGTCCAACTATACACCAAATCGAACAAATCTTCCTGACATGTGTCACTCCCTGGTGCTGCCACATGTCCCCTGTACAGACCTGCCATGTGTCACACGTACGGACATGCCACATCAGCGTCCATACAGACTGTACAGACTACACAGTCAGCAATTTTTTTTTTCCTGTTTGCCTTATCGGACAGAACGCGATATCTTCTCCATACGGAGTCCGTTTGATGAAGTAAATATACCATCGGAATCAGGAATATGAGACGAATGCAATGGAATAGGTTTTGTTGCATTCCAAGCACTTTCATTTTTGATCATTTTTCAAGCCCTATCAGGCTTTTGGATCCGATTTTGGATCAGATGAATATTTCCCAACATTGGAATGTGTCGAAAATTAACCAACATCGCAATGTGACTGCAATATTCAAACATCAAAATGTGGCGAACATTTCCTAACATCAAAATATGATGAACATTTCCCAATGTATGATTTTTTTTAACATTGGCCAATGTCACGATGTGACTATCATATTTGAACGTCATAATGCGGTGAACATATCCAAATGTCCCAATGTGATGAATATTTCCTAACATCCAATGTTCCAATGTGATGAAAATTCCATAACATCCAATGTCACAATGTGGCATACAAAACCCTTCATCACATCATGACATACAAAACTTGAATGTCACAATGTGACATTCAAAACCCAATGTCACATTATGACATACATATCCCAACGTCACAACGTGACCAACATATCCCATTGTCATAATGTTTCGAGCATATCCCATCATCTGATGTAGAAAACTCGATTTAACAATGTGATGTACAAATCCATTCATCACAATGTGACATACAAAACCCAACATCTTAATGTGATGAACATAACCCAACCGCTCAATGTGACATTAAAAAAACAATGTCACAATGTGATGTGAGAAACCCATCATCATAATTTGACAAACATAACCCAATGGTGCATTGAGATAAACATCACCCAACATTACCCTATGTCGCAATGAGATGAACAAAACTAGTTTTCACAATCTAGCGATAAAAGCTTGATCAACAGTGCAATGCAACATTGCCATAGTAAACCATGGATAAACATAATCAACATGCTTTTCCAAAATAATCTCCACATGATATACCAAGGTCAACCATAGTCAACGTCAGGAAACAATAATCATGGTCAACAATAGTCAAGGTCAACCATGATCAAACATATTAAACCTTGCTCCATGTCAAGGTCAACCATGATTAAGCATAGTCAACCATAGTCAACCATGGTCAAGGTCAACCATATTCGTCATCATGGTCATCTATTGTCAACCATAGTAAAGGGCATGTTCATGGTCAATTGTAGTCATGGCTAAGGTTAACCATGATCAAAGTTAACCATAATCATTGTCAACCACGGTTTTGTCGAACCATGGTCAACTATGGCCAACCACTGTCAACCATGGTTAACCATTGTCATCCATGGTCAACCATTGTCAACCATGGTCAACCATAGTTAACCATGTTCTTGGTCATGGTCATGGTCAACCATAGTTAACTTTTATCAACCATAGTTGACCATGGTGTACATCAATCACAATCAAGTATAGTCATGGTCATGCTCAACCATGGTCAACCATAGGCAACCATACTAAACCAAAGTTAAGCAAGGTATACCAAAGATAACCATGGTCATGGGAAGCCATAGTTAACCATGGTCATCGTCAACCAAGGTCAATCGCTTTCAACCAAGTTCATGGTCATGGAAAAAAATGGTCTATGATGATCAACCATGATCATCTATGGTCAAGCATAGTTATGGGCATGATAATGTTTTGTCAACCATAGTCTTAGTTATGGTAAGCCATATTCACGATCAACCATAGTCATGGTCATGGTGTTATAGCCTTAATTTCCACCCTATAGGCAAGAGAGGAATTTGTAAGAGGATAGAATCCATAACACATATTTTTCCTAATGTTTAGCCCCTTTTTGGAGATCCTCATGGGACACCTAGTAGAAAGCAAGTGAGGGTCTTCACTAGTAACCAGTGGCTCAACAAGTGAGTCTTTTTAAAGCCTCTATATTTGAGGCATTGTGAGGTTATAAGTGAGGGATGATATGTATATTCATAGAAAGGGCCTAGGAACTCTAACGGATGATATGTATCTTAATGGAAAGGGCCTAGGAACTCACATAATTCGAGTCTTTAGTGGTCTTTAGAAGATCTAGAAGCTCTCCCAAACCTCCTCCAAAGAGATATACAACAAAGGAAATCCTTGGGAAAGAAGGAGGAAGAACTCATAGTAATGTTGTGTTGTCCAATTGCAGAGGTACTTGTTCCATCCATCAAAGCCAGAAGTCAGTGAGCCTATCCTAACCAAGATGCTAAGGGAGGAGCAAGAAGAAATGAGGTCAAGAGAGCATGCATCAATATATAAGATATGGTTGATGTAATTTCTCTTATGTTATCAATATATAATTTGGTTTCCCCCCTATAAATTTGTGTAATTGATGAAAAAATATCTAGATATGATTTATACTATTGTAGATCTGATTAGAATCAAATTAGATATAGGATTCTAATCGCAACTAGAGAGGTATAAAGGTTTTGTCATCTTTTGTATGTAGGAAGTATGTTGTGGAGCTTGGAGTTGGAGTTTCAAGAATGCAATAGTCAAGAGATACGAAGGACAACCTCAAGAAAGGTATGCAACTTCACCACTCCTTCGAATAATCATGAATCTATATGTTTGAATATAGATCTAGGAAAAAAATAAGAAGTCTAGCCCTCTTTCTGTCTAGGATTACTAGACTAATCCTAGGGAGATTTTGTTCTTTATTCAACAAGATCCCTATGAGAAAGTGTATTCAAAAATATCCTTGTGAGACCGTGAACGAATGTTTTCCCCAGGTACTACAACCATGTCCCACCTGCAGACACCTCTGTAGCTCCCTAGTAAAGGTCACTAAGGCTACAACCTAAAAATCAATGTGTCATGTCCCCATTTTTGGATTCCCCTATTCGGCACTGGAAATGACTTTCATGGCTTGTCAGTGAATAAAAAGGGAGTCAAAATGGGTTATTTAATGTCACTTAGTTAGGCGATGTTATGTATTTAAATTAAAATTAGATTAATAAGTTACTTATCTATTATTAAAAGTGTCTTTTAATCCCAAAGTGAAAGAAAAAGGGGGGTAGGGGTCATATTGTTTTTAGTCAAAAAGGGGATAAGGGTTACATTTGGTTTGGTCAAAAAAGGGAAATTTATAGAAGGCATGGGGAAAGGATAAAAGGAAGGGTAGAGCCTCACTTTGGCATTATGATTTGATCTCTCATTTTGGAAGTGCTCTTGGATCCATTGTTTCATTAGGGTTTAGAAAAACTCTTCAACTATTTGTTTGGTTTTGGTGGTGCAATATCCACCCTAGCAAGACAAGAAGTGAATCAACCCAAGATTTTTATTGAAGCCTAAATGAGAGGGGAATCCATCTAGGATTTCCATTGGAGCTTCACCTTGGGTTTTTTTTTTCAAGTAGACACAGATTGACTCACATAGGATATTATGAAACTTATTGGAGGATGGTTTCAAAATGCCTATTAGTGATATCCTTGCTTGTTGAAGACGAGGGTCCCATAAGGCCCTGCTAGTCTGCCAAGTATTTTCCCTCGAGAATCTTTGCAGAATGAAACTTGTTGCAGGAGGGTTCATGAAGGAATCCTTGTTGGTTGGATGCTAGTAGTCCCGTGAGGCCCCGCATGAAGCCCAACCTACTACCATGAGGATCCATGTAAGAGGGTTTCATGGATTCAACAGACTCTTTGGTCAAAACCGTGAGGGTTTGGAAGGCCATTTGCAGAACAATCAACAAGGGAGAGGATCGTGTCAAGTTAGGGAGGCCTTGGATTAGTTTGGGATAATCTATTGGATAAGACTTTGGCATATACATCAGGTTTTTCTTAAATTATGTAGTGTTGGTTATTTTTATACAGTTGCTACATCATCCATTAGAACTTTGTTATTTCTTTGTATCATATTCCATCCATAATAATAATGCCATGCATTCTTTTCCATATTATTGAGCATTTGAATGTATGCAATATGTTTGGAGGAATAACCATATGGTAGAGATTAAATTTCAACATTCCCCATTTTTCATGAATATGTTTGACTAGACACATAACTATCCATACGTAAAATAACATAAAAAATTAATTCCCTAGCAGGTCTTTGTTGGGGATATTACAATGGTATAATAGTTTGTGATCTTGCTAGCATGTGTGTTCATTCCATGGATGAGGATATATTAAGTGTTTGACAAAACCCAAGCTAAAAAATACCAAATTACTACAAGTTTACAAGGTTAATCTGGAACGTTTGGATGAAATTTTTGAGGAAGATGGAGGAAAATAAATACATGCCTGACTAATGGAAGTATATAACATTGAATGAAGATATTTGTGCAGATTTACCCTTTAAAATCTATTTCACCCTCATGCATGGAAGTTGACTCAAGAATTTGGAAAAGTATTATTTTAAAAGCACAAGGAAAAAAGTGAAGAAGGATGAGCATGAATGACAGGTGGAGGAACATGAATCTAGACATAAAGAGGATGTGTGCATAAAGGAAGAACAAACAACATCCTATGAGACATCTTCAGAACTAAACGATGAGGCTAGTGAAACTAGTGTGTTGCATGGGTATACCTCTTATGAATCAACAAAAGATGAGGATGCAACATTTGATGATGACCGTATGTCCCAATTAGCCAATGTTGAGGATCCATTAACATATGTCATTATGTATGATTTCTATGAGGAGGGTAGTTTAAGCTGGATAACACCTATGCATGATGAAGAATCAACACCATATCTCCTTTATGATTTCGATGATGATGAGGATGTGATTGTACATCGACATGATGATGAAATTGAACAAAGACCCTTAGTATTGAAACATTTTGAGGACCGATTATTGGTCAAGGAGGAGTATATTGTACAAGTATTGAAAAGGGAAGTTGGTGCTCATAAGTTTATTGAATACCTTATGTGGAAACCCCATATGGATGAAAGGAAAAAGGGAATTGCAGATGGAGTCACTAGTACCCAATTTTTCATCATCAAAGAGGCACTAGAGAAGATGAAATCCAACTATTTGCAGTTGTTCATGGATAGGGAGCTTGCTTTTAAGTTCATTGAAGACAAGGAAAGGGAGATTAGGAATCTTTTCTACCAGCTTAGTTTGTCACACTCTTCATCATTAGAAGAAGAAAAGGCTCCATCATATTTGGAAACAGTGGCACATAAGGTCATGTGTGGCACTCATGATCAAAGGGAGGAGCCTCTTGTGAATATTCCACACAAGGAACATCCAAAGATGCAGGTATTTGGGGAGAGGTTTGACACAGAGGATTTAGACCATGCGCCTACTTTTCATTGTAGGAATCATGAGTCGTTTCTTTTGGCTCAAGTCTTAGCTAAAAAGGAGGTAGTTGAGAAAATTCCTTGTGGACCAACTAGAAAGGAAGTATATCCACCATTTGATTGGATGATTGAGTATAGGACAGATGTGGATACATCACTCTAGGACCCGAGTTCATTTGGTATTAGTGGAGTAATTGATACAATGGCACATATAGGATACATGGTGGTACATGGCGATACATGGTTGTGTAGTGATGTACAACAATATACAATTGTGTACAATGGTGTATAATGGATTTTTGGAGTGATTCCCCCAGGGAGACCTCTAGACATGGACTTAAAACATATCATAGAGTTTGGTTCACCTGGGATCCATGTGTGGATGTATGAGCTTCATGGAGAGGTATATCCCTCAGAGACTAATCTTCAAGTGGGATATCATCAAAGAAGGGATAGAGAGCAGGATACCTATAGGATTTCTCTTAGATGTTACCTTGCGTCATTGGTCATACCACTAGGTTGTAATAACTCACCTAATACTTCCTAGTCTTGTAGGAAGTAGCAGTGGCATATAGTTCTATTTGTTGATGCCAACAATATATTCGGTAAGACATGGAGGGTTTACCTACGTTAGATAGGTGAGGTGGGTAGGATTAAATCCATGTCAGATTTCTTTAATTTAGGCTATGTGGTCAGAACACAAGAGGAGGTCCAAATTTTATTGGGTCAATTTACAAAGATTTCAGCTGACAGAGGGGTGGATGGCATTATCCACTACGGAGGTTGCACACATGTAGTCCTTGAGTCCACACTAAGGGAGGAGATTATGAGGGATATGTAAGCTTCACCTTTGATAGGGAGTTCTAGGTACTTGTATGAGTATGAGGCACCACATATGATAGGGTTACTTTCCAAGGAGGCATTTAGACTCCACGGATTCCTTGAGTGTTGTTACACTGATTGAGGTAGCATATTTTCTGGTGCATTTTGGTAGGAGACAAATAGAGTTGCGGTCACATAATTGATTCCTAGTACTTGGATTCCACCAGATGATGACATACCAGGGACTTGGCTTATTTTGACTCTGATGGTTACCAGTATGGAACAAAAAAAACTATCAAGTATTGGGAGTGGTGGACTTCTAGTTTGGTGGTGCGATTTGAGAATTCATCTAAGTGATATATAAATTTAGATGATGATGATGATGATGATCAACACAACTATGACAGTGAGTGGTATGATTTATTTTTGGGGCATCAATATAATGGAGGTCGAGATTTACTCTATATGGAAGGAAGATCTCGAGGTCAGTCGTGGATTTGTAGATTTAGACTTCATTGAGACACCTTCATAGGGGAGGATTCATGATAGTGGTTTCAGTCCCTTCAGGGAGTTCAACTTGGGGTTCCAAGAGAGGAGGATGCAGACTGAGCGTGTTGGTCGAATGGTGATGATCAAAGTGGTGCAAAATCAACATGGTGGTACCTTTCTAGGATTAGTTTGGGACCCCATGATTACATTTCCTGACATTTCAATTACTATTGGAGATGTGAGCATCCGTTTTTACTTCCCGGAGTTTACTTTTGGGAGGATTAGGAGTGGTTTCTTGGTGAATTTGATCACGTTTATGCAACTTATGATAGCATTTCTTATTAGGAGAATTCACATAGGCTCTTATATCAACACCTTGCAGATGAGTACCAGGAGTAGGGAGTGTTTCACATCGTTTAGGAATATCCAAGAGAGATTCACATGGATAGACCTTAGGGACGATGCAGGGGAGTATACAACTTGTCATCAAATTGGGTCAAGACATACTCATTCCACAAGAGGGATGCAGACTTTGGCCATCTCTAGGAGAGAGTGGGAAAGCATGAGAATGGATTGCATCTCAAATTTAATGAGGGTATAGTGGACTGATAGTACGTCTTGAGTGATTGACCAATTCACACACTTTCCAGTGGTGTCTTCTAAGAATGGGGTTGTGCAGATAACAGAGCTATCTAGTGGAGGGATCTCTAGAGTCCATGAGAAGTCTAGAGTAATTATCGATGACTGGGATAGACTTCCTTTTCTGATATTTGTGATCGGGTATGACATTGTATTTATAGGTCTTGACTTCACATGGATGCCAGTGCCAGCTACTATTCATGATGGTCGATTCATTCCTTATAGGTATGTCAGCATGGAGCTACAAGAGAAAGGGATGTAGAGTGGGCATGATGTATGGACGACTATTATCAGAGTGGTGCAACATTGGCATGGTGGATCCTTTTTTAGGATAGCTTGGGACCCTTGGATTTTAGTAGGAGATAGTGCAACATTTGACACAGAGGAAAGAGCCAGTTTTTTCCTTCATGAGATTGGTTCCCTAGTAGAGTAGTTCCTTGATGGGTTGATCACATTGTTGCATCACTGAGTGGCCTTACTTATTAGTGGTTTTTAGGAGACCTATTATTTCAGTACATTACCAAACCACTCCTTGAGTGGAGGATGCTTTACATATTACAAGGTGGTTTTGTATCCTAGTATAATTTTCAGTTTCAGTTTGTATCAATCGATGGAGCATCGGGTCATGATGGAATTGCTTGAGGACAAGCAGTCTTTGGGAATGGAGGATTTGCCATGTCCTCATTTTTTTATTCTTGTGTTGGGTAGTGGAAATCTTGAAGGGGCATTAGATTAATTAAAGGAACATTATATTAATAAGTTACTTAGTTAAGAGATATTATGCATTTAAAGGGACATTAGATTAATAATTTACTTATCTATTATTAAAAGTGATTTTTAATCATAAAGTGAAATAAAAAGGGAGACAAGGGTCATATTTGATTTAGTTAAAAAGGGGATAAATGTTGCATTTTTTTTGGTCAAACAATGTAAAGTTCTAGAAAGCATGGAGAAAGGATAAAGGAAGGGTAGAGCCTCGCTTTCACATCATGATTTGATCTCTCATTTTGAAAGTTCTCTTGGAGCCATTGTTTCATTATGGTTTAGAAAAACCATTCCATTATTGGTTTGGTTTTGGTGGTGTAATATCCACCCTAGATAGACAAGTTGGTAATCCACCTAGGATTTCCATTGGATCCTAGACAAGAGGGGAATCCATCCTGGATTTCAATTGGAGCTTCACCTTGGGGTTTGGTTTTCATTTGGAGACAAATCAACTTACACGGGAGATTTCAAAACTTACCAGAGGAGGTTGATCCCATTTTTTCAAGTACAAGAGGGTTTAAGAAGGCCTATCCATGACATCCTCACTTGTTGAAGACGAGGGTCTCGTGATGCCCCACTAGTTTCCCAGGTATTATCCCACAAGGATCTTTTTGGACTCAGACTTTTTACAGGAGGGTTCTTGAAGGAATCCTTGTTGTTTGAATTCCAATAGTCTTGTGAGGCCATGCATGACACCCAACCTAATCCCATAAGGATCCATGTAAGAGGGTTTCATGGATTCGACGGACTTGTTGGTCATATCTGTGAGGGTTTGGAAAGAAATTTAAAGAAAAGCCAGCATAGGATCAGATCATGTGAATTTAGGAATTCCTTGGATAAGTTTGGTAGCATATATTGGATAAGACTTTGGCATCTACATTAGGTTTTTCTTGTATTTTGTAGTGTTGGTTATTGTTACACAACTTCTAAAACAGCCATTAAAACTCTTTTATTGCTTTGTATCAGATTCCATCCATAATAATAATTTCATGAGGTCTTTTCCATATTCTTGAGCATTTGAATCTCTGCAAAATGTTTGGAGGAATAACCATATGCTAGAGATTAAACTATATCATTCCACATTTGTCATGAATATGTGTGACTAGATACATAATCAACCATACATAAAAGAACAAGAAACATTAATGCCTAGCAGATCCTTATTTGGGACATTACACAATGGTCGGGTGAAAAATTGTAGGTCTGACCGCACTTAAGGGAAGGGTAAAAAATCCTGAAGATCCAAAGAAATTAACCAATGGAACCCCCATATACGTAGCAATCAAAGTGGTATCGAAAACACCAAAACAAATAGAGAGGGGTAATCTCCCTACTTTCCCTGATGTGACCTCATGCTTAACTCCTATGTTAGAAGAGGCTACTGACACATTGGTTGAAAGAATGTATTTTAACACTCTTTAATGACTCTAGGTTTAATTTTGTTGCCTTGGAGAGTTTACTCTCCAATCCTAGTCCAAAGTTGTAAGCCTATCTAATGTTGATTCAATATGAGAAGAAATATGTTTAATTGATTTTAGATTATGCTTTATTTTTAAGGATTTTGCTTAATTCCAAGGGTAGCGAATGAAACTTTAGTGATGTTTTGACTCTTGACCCAACCAAGCAAATGCAGGAATGATCATGCAATTTGTTCACTTCGATGAACTCTAGCTATGAAAGAGAGAGATTATTTTCTTTTTCTTTTCAAAATTTTAGAAACACAACCTCACACACACCAAGAAGCCAAAAATCACTTCAAATCTAAAACCGAAAAATGATCCTAATGCGTTCTCTTCACTAATTATTCAAAAGAAAATCTAGCATGCAAGAATGTTTTTTGTCTTTTTTGTGATTTTTTTTTCAATTGAAATGTAATTAATTACTAATCTACGCAAGAACACACAATGTAAATGGAAACCAACAACAAGTAGCATGTAAAGGGATTATGGGATATTGAGAATGAGGCTGGATCAACCCACTCCAATGGTACTATAGGGATCTCACCCAAAACCCACCTAAAAGGGTTGATCTAGTGATGGAAAATGGTTACACAAGGAAAAGCAATGTAACTAATGACAAACACAACTAAATTGCTTCAGATATGTTGGGTTCTCAACCCAAATTCACTGAAATCATCATATAGAAATACAATCTATCCAAGAAATGGACATCAATCCACACAAATACAGTCAAACAAACTTTGAAAGCAACTTATGTGACAATAAATTACTCAAACAGAAGCCAAACCAAATTACAATAGACCATTATAGAACCCTTATGATCATATGATAGATATAAATTTAGAGTTTTGGGATTTACAATGGAAAACTGCAGTTTTTACCGAGACTCATGGAACACAGGTGTGTCAACAAATGAGGGGCCTCGCATGATACTTATTATGAAACAAGCAAGGGCCTACAATATTTTTTTTTAAGAACAAAGGATTTCTTCCAAATATATATCATGTCTCTCATATATGTTGGATCTAGGATCTGGAATAGATAATGAAATAAAATCAAAATGAAATCACAATTAAACAGAGGGAAGGATTTACCAAGGGATTCAAACTAGAGAAGAATTCTTCCCTAGTGGATTCATCAATTTTTTTATGGGACAAAGTCTCACAGGGATCTTGATGAATACACAACAAAACCTCCCTAGGATTATCCTAGTAATCCTAGACAGAAATGGAGAAATACTTCTTATGGTTTTCCTAAATCTAGGTTCAAACACATAGATTCATGATTATCCTAACGAGTGGAGAAGTTTTCATACCTTTTTTGCGGTTTTATTTCGTATCTCCTAGCTGTTACAGTCCTGAAACTCCATATCCAAGCTCCACAACCTACTTATTGCATACAAAAGACAAGAAAAAACTTTTTACCTCTCTACTTAGGATTAGTATCTTAGATCTGATTTGATTCTAATCATATATTCAATAACATGAATTAGATATAAACATTTGCAAAATGAATACAAATATATCAGGGGAAAACCAATGATCTATTGATAAGATAAGAGAAATTATATCAAGCATACACCTCATGCTCCCTTGACCTCCTTGCTACTCCTTGAGCTCCTTGGTCAGGCTAGACTTCATTGACTTCTGGTTGTGGTAGATGGAACAAAAACCTCTTCATTTGGACAACATAGCATTAATTTGAATTTTTCCTCCTTTCCTAGGGATTTCTTTTGTTATATAACTCTTTGAAGGAGGTTTGAAAGAGCTTCTAGATCTTCTAGAGGCCACTAGAGACTCGAATGATGTGAGTTCCTAGGCCCTTTCCATGAATATACAACTAATCCTTCGCTTATCACCTCATAACTCTTCAAATCTATATTATTTACAGAGCCTCACTTATTGAGCCACTAGTGACCAGTGAGGGCCCTCGCTTATTGTCTACTAGTTGTCTCGTGAGGATCTCCAAAATGGGGCTAAACTTTAGGAAAAATATGTATTATGGCTTCTATCTTCTTATGGGTTCCTCTCTGACCTGTAGGGTGGAGATTGAGAATATAACACATGGTCATGGTCATTTGGTATTAACTATGGACTTACTCATGGTCAACCATAGTCAACTATAGTTAACCATAATCAACCATGGCCAATCATGACCAATGATACTCTTCGTCAATCATAGTCAACCATACTCATGGTCAACCATGGGCACTCAAACTCAACCATGGTCATGGTCAATGTGGTCATCCATTAATACATCAATATATTATTACATTAATTACATTAATGGTCATTGTGGGTATTATTATTAATGTATTATTACTTTATTAATATTTTAATATCTTAATGTAATTGATCTAGATTGGATCATTATATCATTGGT
>ML785085.1:464848-493892 GCA_009831015.1 Picea engelmannii | reverse complement strand
AGACCAAAACTTTTCTAGAGAAATCATCTATAAAAGTTACAAAGTATGATGATCCTCCATATGAAATAGTAGGGGATGGTCCCCAAACATCAAAATGAATATAATCAAGGATTCCTTTACTAGTGTGTCTTCTGGTTTTAAATCTCTGCCTATTTTGTTTTTCATAAATACAGTGCTTGCAGAAATATAACTTTAAAGACTTTAGACTAGGAAGTAACTTGAGATCAGATAATACCTTTAATCCTTGTTCGCTCATATGGCCCAACCGTTGATGCCACAGTCGAACATAATCACTTTCGTTCTCAGATACCGCTGTCGAATTATCTGACTCGGTTCTTTCTTCTAATAGAAACAGGTTACCAACCTTCTTCGCTTTCATAACCAGTGGGATTCCTTTGTAGATCTTCATAACTCCACCTTGAACAATACACTTATATCCTCCAATGTCTAAGAATCCCAAAGAAATTAGGTTCTTCCTAAGCTCAGGTACATGTCTCACATCAGTTAGTAATTTAACAATTCCATCAAACATCTTAATTTGAATGCTACCAATTCCCAGAACTTTACATGATATTTCATTTCCCATGTAAACAATTCCATCATATATAGACTGATAAGTAGCAAACCAGTGTCTATGAAGACACATGTGATTTGAAGCACCAGAATCTAATAACCACTATTGATCATGACATGAACCAATACTAATTGATAAAACTTCATCAGTGATACCTGAACCTATTGCTGAACCTATTTCAGTTCCATTCACTTCCTTCATTTCTTTTGGAGGCTCGTCTTTGGAGGCTTGTTGTCTCTTCCAACAATCCTTCTTCATGTGTCCATATTTTCCACAAAACCAACATTTAAGCTTGTTCTTTCTTCCCTTCGACTTTGACCGAGAGAAATCCCTTTGAACATGTCCTCTTTCTTTAGGTCTACCTCTGACCATCATCGCCTCAGATGTAGAGGTTTCTAAATTGGTTTTCTTCCTTGTTTCCTCAGACAGTAGTGCTCCAAAGATAACATCAAACTCAATAATTTATGTTGTGTTGAAACTAATAGGGGTAAAAAAGTGATCCCATGATGCGGGCAAAGAACACAATAATGTAATTACCTTATCTTCAGATTTGAATTTCACTCCCATGCTATGCAACTGGACTAAAAGAGCATTATAAGTATTTAAATGATCAGTTATTTTCGTAGCTTCCTTCATGCACAAACTGTATAATTGTATTTTCAGGAAGATCCTGTTCGTCAAGGATTTCGTCATATACAAGTTTTCTAGCTTCGTCCACAAACTGATTGTTTTCTTCTCCGAGACAATGTTGAACATAACATCATCGACCAAACACATGCATATGACACTCAATGCTCTCATATCAATCTCATCTCAGTCTTCATCTTTTATGGTCGCGGGTTGCTTTTCTTTACCCAAAAGCGCCTTCACCATGCCTTGTTGCATGAGCAGATTGTGCATATTAACCTTCGAGATCTTGAAATTGTTCTTGCCATTGAACTTCTCAATTTCAAATGTAGCACTCTAATTTTTCACCATTAGGAAAAGGAACAATTCCAAAAAACACCACTACTTATATTAACCAAGGCCCTTTATATGGAGGAATGGTCTTACTCAATGTTGAGCAATAATTTTAAAAGGTTTAATCCATAAAAAAACCTTTTAATTAATAATATATAAAAGAGTTTAATCCAAAAAACCTTTTAATAATATATAAAAAAGGCCACCTGAAATATATTATATAAAGCATCCACCCATGAAATAAAACTTTTCTTTATAGATATATTCACCTCACCTTCTATTAAAAACATCCTCCAATCTTATGCAATTATTTAAAAAATATATATATTGTGCTTAATTAAAATTCAACTATCATATAAACCATAACTTCATACCTTTTACACCATATGTTTTATGCATATTCTTTTAAGCCAGTGTTGATTTTAATACGTTTTATGCATATTCTTTTAAACCCAACACTGATTTTAATATTGTAATTTTTGTAAGTGCAGAGGGAGATCAATGCTCCCTTCACTAGGGGCGCCCAACACTGAGTTGGAAACAACGCTCCTCCTATCAATCTACCCACATGGATCCTCCACGCTTGGAAACAACACTCCTCCTATCAAACTATCCACGTGGATCCTCCACGCTACTCCTCTGATGGTTTGGCACTGTTGCACGCTCCTCCTTTGATGGCCTCATGGATCTCCAAAGATAGCTCTGATACCACTTTTTATATTTGTAAATGTGGAAACACAAATATCATAAGCCAAGCATAGTCATGAAGAATTAAAAGACACAGAGATTTACGTGGTTCACCCAAAATTTGGGCTATGTCCACCAAGAAGAGGTAACATTTGTCTTATTATTCAAATCATGGAGATTATAGCAGCTCACTCATTCTCTTGCCTGCCTTTACGGGCTTACATAAATAATGAACAAAATTATATTAGTTACATAATTATTTTCTAAACTTGTGCGTTCATACTGAATTGGTAGATTTGGTTGAACAGACTACTACAAAATAGGCTCCACTAAATCTTCTCATATCTACCGAATCTGGGAAATTCATTGGCATATTCAACAAAGCCAACAATAATTACATGATACTATCCAATTTCAAAAACGATACTAAGGATTTCATTGATTCTGCATAATTTTTCCAACTCTTGATTTATGAGAGAGTTTGTATCCATCGAAACTACATTCCAAAATTTCTTGCTTGAGAAAATTCTGACAAATTGTTTACTTAATAAAACACTGAAATAATACATGTCTAAATTGGATTAGATGTCTACTCAATTCACCTTTTTCTAAGGAATAAGAAATATCTCAAAGTCTTGATCTAGTTCTGGGGAAATAGCATATTATTCTTTCATTGAATCTATTCATACCACATCTTCCTCTTTTAATGGGTTGTCCCTAGTTTATTTTGATTGTGTTTTTGTCCCATCCATCCTCGGGTCTGAGTCATCTAGCTCATCCTTGCTAATCACTTGATATTCTTCCATGGAACCAACCCACCAAGTTGACTTATGTTGGTGCTTCCTATCTTGTCGTGGCCCTTTTGGGCATTGAACTGCAATATGTCCTATTTCAAAACAAAGTCTACGGAAAAAATATACATTTTCATAATTGTTACGAGGAATAAATCTTTATGGTTTGGGGTAGGACCACAACAGACAAAAAGACACCAAGAAATCAACTCAAATATCAAGTATGCTAGATAAATGGAAATACCAAAAAAAGAAAGTATAGAAGCCTACCTCTTCTGAACATTCGTAGGAGACCATTGTCGAGCTCACAATCCAATGCCTGATACCTACAAATTGTCCTCAACATCCAATATACATAAGATATATGATATATGTGGGTTTTAATGGAGCAACCTGAGTATACACAAGTTATATCACTACAGCTCGTGTATATGTACAAAATTTTGAATTTTTGACTTTTGATTGAGAAAAATGGGGAAACTAAGTCTGTAGAGGGAAAGGGTAGGCCACCAAAGCATGATGCATGGAGTGTGGATTTTTTTTATTATAAAATATCTACCCCATAATGTGTGAGTTCCGAGGAGAAATCATGATGGTCGAAATACATTACAATTCCTAGAAGTGGAGTAGTGAAGACCCATCTAGAGGAACTAGATATTACAATACATATTGACTTTGTACACTGCAGATCCATGTGTGTATATGGAAGATAATTGTTCATGGTCATGAATAGGAAATAAAAAGTAGATATATGTCATAGGTGTTCATAGGCATGAACAAAACACAGTGGATTCCAGTCTCAAAATCAACTAAAGATATTTGTATACAATGAAGTACAATATGATCTTCCATGATAATTGAGGTCATATATAATTGGTGTGATGAAGGACAAAAATAGGTATGGGGTTCTGCTACTGTGAGTATGAAGTCTTCTACACCAACCATCGATGGTGCAAGCCCGCATCGTGTGAATAAAGTAGTTGAAGTCGAACACAATGAGACATCATTTGATTACTAGTCATTAAGGTATACTGTTAAAAAATGCAAGACAACCCATCAATGATAAAATAAGGCATCAAGGAATCGAGTACATTCAACAAGTGTAATAAAGATGTTGAGTTCAAACACTTGAATAATCCATCAAATAGGGGACATTAATGTATTCCCAACTTTCTATGATGAGAGAACCTACCACCGATGACTGCAAGCCTCTAGGTACTCTTATGACTCTAGATATTGATTCCATAATAGATGAGTTGAAGTCGATGGAATGAGATCCACTGAAAGGAGGGAATTAAGGTATCCCTCATCATCCAACAAAAGGTACAAGGAAACACTTGATGATTAGGAAGAAATCGGATGAACATGATATGCACAAACCAATGACCATGTGTGTCTCTCACATACACCAAATGCAAGTAGTACATGAAAGAGACCCTTTGAATAAAAACCAATAATGAAAACTACCAATAGATGTGAGGACTCCACCAATGGCGTCTAATGGAATCCAACACACTACACGAATCCCAATGTGTGAATAGATTTATTGTCGTCGAACACAATGGAAACCACCCAGTCAGTGACTAATGAAGATATGTCATACACTAAGTTCAAGGTCACCTACCAATGATGAAAGTAGGCCTAGGGTGCAAGGTAGGAAAATAAATTCATGTGATTCTGAGATTCACTTATAAAAGGATGTCTGACATGTAAAGTCAAGAATTATGAGGAATGTCTGACACAGGTTTAGACTTTCTTTGAACAAGAGCATGAGACAAATGGATAACTCAGGCAGCATAGACACAACACTGAACATTGACAAAAAAATTTGATGCATGAGGCATCTATAAACTCTCCATATGGACAAGAAGAATAAGTAGTTGGAGGACTAAGCTCTTAGCAATGAGTTCAACTTATTAAGGCCATACTAAACCAAAACCTTTGATGAATGGAATCAAAAAAAAATTCTCTGTTCAAAGACGACATGACTGCTTCCGATTGAAGATAATACTCTTTTCCTGCCCTTCTTTTTTTGTTTTTCCCTAGTGGAGTCGCCAATTGTGTTACGAGGAATAAATCTCTATGGTTTGGGGTAGGAAGAAAACAAACAGAACGACACCAATAAAACAACTCAAATCTCAAGTATGCTAGATAAAACAATATTACCAACTCAACGAGAACTATGACCTCAAAACGAGAAATCTAGCCCAAAAAACCCATATTTTTGCATAAAAAACATGAAAATAAACCCCAAATCAAAAAGTGGTGCTACCAGTAGAACCATTTTTTCGAATGGGGTCAAAATTCTGACATTTTTCAAGCATGACTTTCAAAACTCATACAGTAGCTCAGAAAAAACTTAAATTTAATACCTAAATAAAAAAGTGACACTAACTAAAGAATTTTTTTTTTTCTAAATGTTAAAATTATGGCTCATTTTGACCTAATTGAAACTGTGGTTTTGACAATAGATCCGCATGCAAAAAAAAAACTCAAAATTGGATACAAAATGGTCACTTAAAAATTTATTTAATAACCCTTTTTTTTGTCCTTGAATTTACATTGAAAAATAAATAAATAGAAAGGACAAAATCTTAGCAATTTTTTTTTTTAAATGAAGAAAACAACACATTCAGAAAAATATATTTAAAATTCAAATTAAAAAATAAAAATAAAAAAAGGGTCGAAAAAAAACCTAAAAAGAAGTGGAAATAAATTTAAAATTCCCCAAAAACAATAATCTAAAAAATATATATATATATTTTTAAAAAATAATAACGAAAATAACCCTTAAAACGTTAAAAAAATAAAAAATAAAAACACTTAAAAAACTTAAAAAAAAAAAACGAAATTAAAAACACATATTTGAAAAATAATCGAAAATTTTAAAAAAAAAATGAAAAAACCCTAAACTAAAACATTATATTGAAAATTTAAAGAAAAAAAAAATTGAAACATAAAATTTTATAAAAAATTTAAAAATAAAATAAATACACACACACACACACATAGTTTATATATATATATATATATATATAGAAACTATATATATATATCCTAGACAAGAGGGGAATCCATCCTGGATTTCAATTGGAGCTTCACCTTGGGGTTTGGTTTTCAGTTGGAGACAAATCGACTTACACGTGAGACTTCAAAACTTACCAGAGGAGGTTGATCCCATTTTTTCAAGTACAAGAGGGTTTAAGAAGGCCTATCCCCGACATCCTCACTTGTTGAAGACAAGGGTCCCGTGATGCCCCACTAGTTTCCTAGGTATTATCCCGCAAGGATCTTTGTGGACTCAGACTTTTTGCAGGAGGGTTCTTGAAGGAATCCTTGTTGTTTGAATTCCAATAGTCTTGTGAAGCCCTGCATGACGCCCAACCTCATCCCACGAGGATCCATGTAAGAGGGTTTCATGGATTCGACGGACTCGTTGGTCATATCTGCGAGGGTTTGGAAAGAAATTTAAAGAAAAACTAGCATAGGATCAGATCATGTGAATTTATGAATGCCTTGGATAAGTTTGGCAGCATATATTGGATAAGACTTTGGCATCTACATCAGGTTTTTCTTGTATTTTGTAGTGTTGCTTATTGTTACACAACTTCTACAACAACCATTAAAACTCTTTTATTGCTTTGTATCAAATTCCATCCATAATAATAATTTCATGAGGTCTTTTCCATATTCTTGAGAATTTGAATCTTTGCAATATGTTTGGAGGAATAACCATATGCTAGAGATTAAACTATATCATTCCACATTTGTCATGAATATGTGTGACTAGATACATAATCAACCATACATAAAAGAACAAGAAACATTAATTCCCTAGAAGATCCTTATTTGGGACATTACACAATGGTCGGGTGAAAAATTGTAGGTCTAACCACACTTAAGGGAAGGGTAACAAATCCTGAAGATCCAAAGAAATTAACAAATGGAACCCCCATATACGTAGCAATCAAAGTGGTATCGGAAACACCAAAACAATTAGAGAGGGGTAATCTCCCTACTTTCCCTGATGTGACCTCGTGCTTAACTCCTATGTTAGAAGAGGCTCCTGACACATTGGTTGAAAGAATGTATTTTAACACTCTTTAATGACTCTAGGTTTCGTTTTGTTTCCTTGGAGAGTTTACTCTCCAATCCTAGTCCAAAGCCGTAAACCTATCTAATGTTGATTCACTATGAAAAGAAATATGTTTAATTGATTTTAGATTATGCTTTATTTTTAAGGATTTTTCTTAATTCCAAGGGTAGCGGATGAAACTTTAGTGATGTTTTGACTCTTGACCCAACCAAGCAAATGCAAGAATGATCATGCAATTTGTTCACTTCGATGAACTCTAGCTATGAAAGAGAGAGATTATTTTCTTTTTCTTTTCAAAATTTTAGAAACACAACCTCACACACACCAAGCAACCAAAAATCACTTCAAATCTAAAACCAAAAAATGATCCTAATGCGTTCTCTTCACTAATTATTCAAAAGAAAATCTAGCATGAAAGAATGTTTTTTGTCTTTTTTGTCATTTTTTTTTCAATTGAAATGTAATTAATTCCTAATCTCTACAAGAACACACAATGCAAATGGAAACCAACAACAATTAGCATGCAAAGGGATTATGGGATATTGAGAATGAGGCTGGATCAACCCACTCCAATGTTACTATAGGGATCTCACCCAAAACGCACCTAAAAGGGTTCATCTAGTGATGGAAAATGGTTACACAAGGAAAAGAAATGTAACTAATGACAAACACAACTAAATCGCTTCAGATATGTTGGTTTCTCAACCGAAATTCACTGAAATTATCATATAGAAATACAATCTATCCAAGAAATGAACATCAATCCACACAAATACAGTCAAACGGACTTTGAAAGCAACTTATGTGACAATAAAGTACTCAAACAGAAGCCAAACCAAATTACAATAAACCATTATAGAACCCTTATGATCATATGATAGATATAAATTTAGAGTTTTGGGATTTACAGTGGAAAACTGCAGTTTTTACAGAGACTCATGGAACACAGGTGTGTCAACAAACGAGGGGCCTCACATGATACTTATTATGAAACAAGTAAGGTCCTACAATTTTTTTTTTTTAAAACAAAGGATTTTTTCCAGATATATATCATCTCTCTCATATATGTTGGATCTAGGATCTGGAATAGATAATGAAATAAAATCAAAAGGAAATCACAATTAAATAGAGGGAAGGATTTACCAACGGATTCAAACTAGAGAAGAATTCTTCCTTAGTGGATTCATCAATTTTTTTATGGGACAAAGTCTCACATGGATCTTGATGAATACACAACAAAACCTCCCTAGGATTATCCTAGTAATCCTAGACAGAAATGGGGAAATACTTTTTATGGTTTTCCTAAATCTAGGTTCAAACACATAGATTCATGATTATCCTAAGGAGTGGTGAAGTTTTCATACCTTTCTTGCGGTTTTATTTCGCATCTCCTGGCTATTGCAGTCCTGAAACTCCATATACAAGCTCCATAGCCTACTTCTTGCATACAAAAGACAAGAAAAAACTTTTTACCTCTCTACTTAGGATTAGAATCTTAGATCTGATTTGATTCTAATCATATATTCAATAACATGAATCAGATCTAAACATTTGCAAAATGAATACAAATATATCAGGGGAAAACCAATGATCTATTGATAACATAAGAGAAATTATATCAAGCATACACCTCATGCTCCCTTGAACTCCTTGCTACTCCTTGAGCTCCTTGGTCAAGCTAGACTTCACTGACTTCTGGCTGTGGTAGATGGAACAAAAACCTTTTCATTTGGACAACATAACATTAATTTGAGTTTTTCCTCCTTTTCCAAGGATTTCTTTTGTTATATAACTCTTTGAAGGAGGTTTGAAAGAGCTTCTAGATCTTCTAGAGGCCACTAGAGACTCGAATGATGGGAGTTCCTAGGCCCTTTCCATGAATATACAACTAATCCTTCGCTTATCACCTCATAACTCTTCAAATCTATATTATTTACAGAGCCTCACTTATTGAGCCACTAGTGACTAGTGAGGGCCCTCGCTTATTGTCTACTAGTTGTCTCATGAGGATCTCCAAAATGGGGCTAAACTTTAGGAAAAATATGTATTATGGATTCTATCTTCTTATGGGTTCCTCTCTAACCTGTATGGTGGAGATTGAGAATATAACACATGGTCATGGTCATTTGGTATTAATTATGGACTTACTCATGGTCAACCATAGTCAGCTATAGTTAACCATAATCAACCATGGCCAATCATGACCAATGATACTCTTCATCAATCATAGTCAACCATATGCATGGTCAACCATGCGCACTCAAACTCAACCATGGTCACGGTCAACGTGGTCATCCATTAATACATCAATATATTATTACATTAATTACATTAATGGTCATTGTGGGTATTATTATTAATGTATTATTACTTTATTAATATTTTAATATATTAATGTAATTGATCTAGATTGGATCATTATATCATTGGTCATCTATCTCAATAATTTCAAAGTGGGAAAAATTGGAGGAATCAACTTGCAGGGTCATTTTAGTGGTCAAACCCAGTTTGGAAAATTGGAGTCCAGAACCTTATGGTGCCATTTTGAGGCATTAAATGTCTTTTTTTGGTTTTTGTGCAAAAAACTTGTGTACAACCCATTGACGATGTTCTAGACTCTAAGACAATTCCATCAGTATAGATCGTGCATCAATCAGAGTTTGTATGCAAAATTTATGCCTCTTGCAAGTTGTCTTGTTGTGTTGAACACAATGGTATGAGAGGATGCCACGTTAGCCCCCACGTGAGGAATTTCAAGAAGATTCTAGAAGGTTCAAAACCCTACTACAATTGAGTGTTGAGGAAGTAAAAAACCTACCCCTATGGCTATAAGATTATGTTAAATACCGGGCTACTAGGAGGAAAAGGGGTTCCATTCTATGTTATTGTATTTTGTTCCATAGTAGAGAAACCCATCTAGGAGATAGAAATTAGAGAGCATAACAAAGGGGGTTAACGTTTTGTAGCGGCCTAATAGGCCACAAGTATTAGATAACTCCATAGAGAGTGTCTTCTCATTTATACTTGCATTATTTCCACACCAGAGAAAAAGAGAGTAGAACAACCTCACCTTCTAGCTGGGTTTTTTCCCGTGAGGCTTTCCAAGAGAAAAAAAATTGTTATCTTGTGGACGGTGTGTGATTGTACTTTACTATTCTCAATTTTCTACATTTTATCTATTTCATGCATAAGCATAAAAACAATTGTACCAATAACTAAATATTATGGAATCTAAAGGAATTTAACCTTCATAGTATAGATTTCAGTTTTATTTATAAGATATGTTGTGACGAACTATTCTAGTGAAATAGCCACCAGAGTTTATAGATCCGTAATAATGAAATACTTTATGTATTTAGGTAATAAGGTATTAAATTAATGTATTATTACTTTATTAATGTACTATTAATATTTTATTACTTTAATGTATTATTAATATTTTAATATGGTATTAATGTATTAATAAATCAACTAAGACTTTAAAAGAGTAATGTAAAAATGTATTGTTAATGTATTAATACTTTAATAATGTATTATTAATGGACCTTGGCTAAAGGTTCTACCTTTTACAAAATTGCTATTTTTTGTTGTTTAAATTGCATTTTTGATTGCATAAATGGATTCAGCATGCTAGTCAAATCTTCAGATCTAACCATTTCTCACCCGCAAACATTTAGACTACTCTTTATTAATGCATTACTTTATTGATATATAAATATTTTATTAATCTATTAATTAATTAATACATTACATTAGTAATGTATTTATGCATAATTAATGTATTATTTAATTAATACATTAATAGTTTAGTACATTAATCATTTATCCATGGTCATTTTTGGTCAACCATAGTCATGGTCATGGTCATGGTAAGTCATAGTTAACCATAATCACTCATGGTCATTCATACTCTTGGTCAACCATAGTCAACCATACTCGTGGTTAACCATAGTCAATCACAAGTCAACCATGGTGTGGTCAAAGTGGCCATCATTAATGGTCATTCACGAGTATTATTATTTTATTAATGTTTTAATTAATAATATATCAATGTATTAATATTTAATATATTTTTGTAATAATGTTTAATTAATGTATTATTACTTTATTAATGTAGTAGTCAACCATATGGTTAAACATGTATTTCCTCTTAAAAAGTCACAAGTTCAAATCAAATATTGGGGAGAGGAGGGTCCCTTGTCCCACAAACAAAGAAATCTTGTGAATACATTACAATTCCCAGAAGTAGAGTAGTGAAGACCCATCTAGAGGAATTAGATATTACAATACATATTGACTTTGTACACTGCAGGTCCATGTTTGTATATGGAAGATAATTGTTCATGGTCATGAATAGGAAATACAAAGTAGATATATGTCATAGGTGTTCATAGGCATGAGCAAAACACAGTGGAGTCCAGTCTCAAAATCAACTAAAGATATTTGTATACAATGAAGTACAATATGATCTTCCATAATAATTGAGGTCATATATAATTGGTGTGATGAAGGACAAAAATAGGTATGGGGTTCTGCTACTGTGAGTATGAAGTCTTTTACACCAACCATCGATGGTGCAAGTCCGCATCGTGTGAATAAAGTAGTTGAAGTCGAACACAATGAGACTTCATTTGATTACTAGTCATTAAGGTATACTGTTAAAAAATGCAAGACAACCCATCAATGATAAAATAAGGCATCAAGGAATCGAGTACATTCAACAAGTGTAATAAAGGTGTTGAGTTCAAACACTTGAATAATCCATCAAACAGAGGACATTAATGCATTCCCAACTGTCTATGACGAGAGAACCTACCACCGATGACTGCAAGCCTCTAGGTACTCTTATGACTCTAGATATTGATTCCATAATAGATGAGTTGAAGTCGATCGAATGAGATCTACTGAAAGGAGGGAATTAAGGTATCCCTCATCATCCAACACAAGGTACAAGGAAACACTTGATGATTAGGAAGAAATCGGATGAACATGATATGCACGAACCAATGACCATGTGTGTCTCTCGCATACACCAAATGCAAGTAGTACATGAAAGAGACCCTTTGAATAACAACCAATAATGAAAACTACCAATAGATGTGAGGACTCCACCAATGGGGTCGAATGGAATCCAACACACTGCACGAATCCTAATGTGTGAATAGATTTCTTGTTGTCGAACACAAGGGAAACTACCCAGTCAGCGACTAATGAAGATATGTCATACACTAAGTTCAAGGTCACCTACCAATGATGAAAGTAGGCCTAGGGTACAAGGTAGGAAAATAAATTCATGGGATTCTGAGATTCACTTATAAAAGGATGTCCGACATGCAAAGTCAAGAATTATGAAGAATGTCCGACACAGGTTTAGACTTTCTTTGAACAAGAGCATGAGACAAATGGATAACTCAGGAAGCATAGACTCAACACTGAACATTGACAAAATTTTGTGATGCATGAGGCATCAATAAACTCTCCCTATGGACAGGAAGAATAACTAATCGGTGGACTAAGCTCTTAGCAATGAGTTCAACTTCTTAAGGCCATACTAAACCAAAACCTTTGATGAATGGAATCAAAAAAAATTTCTCTGTTCAAAGACGACATGACTGCTTCCGATTGAATATAATACTCTTTTCCTGCCCTTCTTTTTTTGTTTTTCCCTGGTGGAGTCGCCAATTATGTTACGAGGAATAAATCTCTATGGTTTTGGGTAGGAAGAAAACAAACAGAACGACACCAATAAAACAAATCAAATCTCAAGTATGCTAGGTAAAACAATATTACCAACTTAACGAGAACTATGACCTCAAAACGAGAAATCTAGCCCAAAAAACCCATATTTTTGCATAAACAACATGAAAATAAACCCCAAATCAAAAAGTGGTGCTACCAGTAGCACCATTTTTTCGAATGGGGTCAAAATTCTGACATTTTTCAAGCATGACTTTCAAAACTCATACAGTAGCTCAGAAAAAACTTAAATTTAATACCTAAATAAAAAAGTGACACTAACTAAAGAATATTTTTTTTCTAAATGTTAAAATTATGGCTCATTTTGACCTAATTGAAATTGTGGTTTTGACAATAGATCCGCATGCAAAAAAAAACTCAAAATTGGATACAAAATGGTCACTTAAAAATTTATTTAATAACCCTTTTTTTTTGTCCTTGAATTTACATTGAAAAATAAATAAATAGAAAGGACAAAATCTTAGCAATTTTTTTTTAAAATGAAGAAAACAACACATTCAGAAAAATATATTTAAAATTCAAATTAAAAAAAAAAACAATAAAAAAAGGGTCGAAAAAACAACTAAAAAGAAGTGGAAATAAATTTAAAATACCCCAAAAACAATAATCTAAAAAACTATATATATTTTTAAAAAATAATAACGCAAATAACCCTTAAAACGTTAAAAAAATAAAAAATAAAAACACTTAAAAAACTTAAAAAAAAAACGAAATTAAAAACACATATTTGAAAAATAATCTAAAATTAAAAAAAAAAATGAAAAAACCCTAAACTAAAACATTATATTGAAAATTTAAAGAAAAAAAAAATTGAAACATAAAATTTTATAAAAAATTTAAAAATAAAATAAATACACACACACACACACACATAGCTTATATATATATATATATATATATATATATAGAGAGAGAGAGAGAGAGAGAGAGAGAGAGAGAGAGAGAGAGAGAGAGGGAAGATTGCTTGGAAAAAGAACGTTGTGTTAGCCCTACTCTCACTGGTATAGTCATCAATCTTCTTCTTTATGCTGATGATATCGTTTTTATGGCAAGGAGTCCCCATGATCTTGAAAACCAACTAAGAATCCTCAAGTATTTTTGCTCCAATATGGGTATGACTGTTAATACTGATAAGACTAAGGTCATGATTATTAAATCCAATAAGATCACTTATGATGCCTTCATATATGACAACAACAACTTCGAGGGAGTGACTTCAAACAAATATCTTGGAATTGATATTCACCACAAGTTCAACTAAAATTATAGCATTGACAAAAGGATTATTGGGGGATGGAAATCTTATTATGGGCTTGAAAACAATTGTAAATCAGTCGATCTTTGGAGTTGGGATAATAAGAAACTCCTCTTTGAGACTCTTGTTACACCTGTTATTCTTTATGGATGTGAATTCTAGGGTTGTAGTATCTCTCATGAATCCTGGAGAAAGATAGAGAAAATACAAAATAATTTTATAACCTATAATCTCAAAATTAAAGGAAATATGCCCTATCCCATCCTCCTCTTAGAAACAAGCCTCTCCCCCATCGAGAGCATGGCTATGACTAGATACCTAATGTATAAGAACAAGTTAAACAACATGGAAGACAAGAGGCTTCCTAAAATTGCTTCAAAATCTAGTCGTAACCACCATCAACTCAAGTGAGGATGGCATAAAGATGCCCAGTCTTAGATAACTTATTGGGGAATCATGGAAGACACCATTTTGTAGAATAAAGATACTATTAAAAAAATCGTCAAATCAAAATTTGAGAAAATGTGGTGTGATAAAGAGTTAGAGGAAAAAATAAAATTAAGGTATTATAAGGATGTAATCAACCCTAATCTAGAAGATCAAAATTATCTATCTGTTTTGAGAAGTGTAAAGAAAAAAATAAGCATTTCTAAGATAAGAACAGATTCTCACGAGCTCCATAGTGAAATTGGGCATTGGTCAATTCCTAAAATGCCATAGGATGAAAGAGTCTGTCATCTTTGTGACACTAAGAAGGTTGAAGATGAAAATAAATTTCTCTTAGATTGTCCAGCCTATACCCATATTAGATCTCATTTTTAAAATATTTGTCACACTACCAACCTTTCTAACCTCTTAACTCAACAAAACTATGGTGAGCTTGGAAAGCTTCTCTTAATGCTTTTTTAGCACAAAAACAAAATTCTAAAGAATCACAAATAATCACTTACCCTCTTAAGGTCCTATAGACCAATTTAGTCTTAGTGGACGTTAATCATCATCATCATCATCATCATCATATATATAAAAATTATATAAATTTTATATACAGTTTAAATATAGTTATATATATATATATATATATATATATATATATATATATAGTTTAAATTTTATATACAATATATATATATATATATATATATATATCCCATATATATGATATGGGAGGGCAGGGGGCTATGCCGTGCATCGCCCCCTGCCCTCCCATGTCATATATATGGGGTTTATACGTAAATATAAACATCATATATATGACATGGGAGGGCAAGGGGTGATGTTAGGCATTGCCCTAGCCCCCCCTCGAGGGCTGGGGCCTGCCCTCCCATATCATATTTATGGTTTATATTTAATATATAAACTATATAATAGTTTATATACTATATATCAACTATATATTATAGTTTATATATAATATATAAAATATATATTATATTTTATATATAATATATAAACTATATATACTTTATATTTTTTTCGAGTAGAAAATTAGCACAATTGTATTAAGATAATATAATTTTTTACAGCCACTAGTCTGACTGCTATTTATAGACATAGCACATAACTAACATCTGAGTAAAAACTAGATATTATACAATCAAAAAAATGTCAAGGAGATGTTCCATACAGGACACAAATTCTCCATTACATACATCACAAAAAGATTCCAAGTAAATCGAGCCTTCACTGAGTGTATCCAGATGCAAAGACCAGCAAGAAGAACAAAGACTGATAAGAAAAATTTCGAAATGTAGAGATGATATAGGCAACCACTAATAGATGTTGATGATGCTCCTTTGGCCCTCCAAATCACTAGACTATTAGTGGAGCAAAATATATCCTTTTGGTTCGAGAAGAGATTTTTTAGATTGCTCATCCACTTCCTTATTGTATTCATGATAAATATGATAAAAGTTGGTAGCCAAAAAATGTACTCTCAACAAACTGATTCTTTGTTTCCACCTTTATAAAGAGATAACACGAAGATTGCCCTTATTATTTAACTAGTTTATGATGACTTTAGAGTCTTCTAGAATCTGAAGCTCATATATGGACAAATAATTAGGTATGAAAAGTGTTTCCCACACACCCATAAGTTCAACCTTCGTATTTGTTCCCTCCCCACAGTTTAAGTACCACTTAAAAAATGTTGATGTTGAGAGTTTTATGATACCCCCTGCTCCACTGCAGCTCCCATCTACCTGGGCCACTCCATCAAAACATGCCACTAGGAACTCGAGAGTGTCTTCTATCCAAAAGGATCGAGAAGGAGGATTATTCATTTTTACCACCAATCTTTGATAGTTTCCAAGAGTCTTTATAACCACCATTGTTATAGAAGGCTCATTTCATTCAAAAGTTGTTGTGTTTCTTTCTAACCATATGCACCTACAAATATATGCCGCAAGACTAGGAGAAACATTTGTATCTGCTGTCCAATTGGATAGATATTCATTTAGGTCAATTCCTCTCCAAACTTGAGTAAAATTTTTGATATTTTTTATTTTTAGCTAGATTGATTTAGTAAAGGGACAAAGTATGAATAGATGCACACTGTCTTCACAATCCTTTTTTCATAATTGGCAATGCCCTGGTCCCTTCCATCCTCTAAGTTGGATATTATTCCACGTCAAAAAAAAAAATTTCACTGCCAACCACATAAAGATTTTTATTTTTTTTTGGATCTTCCACTTCCACATTCTATTATGCCATCTTGTGATCTTCGGATGAGCTTGTGTAGATAAGAAAGCCGCATATACATTCTTTGCCGACAGATTTCTTGATGAGTTTCCCTTGATCCATATTAGCTCGTCAACGTTTTCTGATAAGATCACCCCTGATGCTTGTAATGCTCATCTATAATGATCCCATTCCATATCCAGATTACCTATAAGCTCCAAATCTGAGATATTGATCCATGCAGATAAAAATGAGTCATGTTCTTGATTACTCCATGCATGTGCCAATACCGTGAGTTGTTTCTACTTGAGAGCATTGATAAGAAGGAGAGAGAGAAATGAAGAAGTTCCCAAACCCATAATTTTGTCCCTTCCCAAGCTCACATAATGGCCCAAGCCAGGCTTCCAGCTAATCCAATTTGTAATCACATGTACTGACTTTAGAAGAATGGTCCATATTTTAGATGCTGACGAGTGATGAAAAGAAGTAGATCTGAGCCAATTATTGACTAAAATGTATGGGAAATATTTCTCCTTTATTACTTTGTGCCAAATACCTTATTTTGTGATAAATCGCCACAAATTCGATGTTGCCAATGCTTTACTAAATGAAAATATATTGTGAAAACCCCAGCCTCCCAAATGATTTGGTCGGGATAAAGTCTCCTAGCGATAGAGACGATAATGTTTTGTATCACCACTCCCATTCCACAGGAACTTGTAGAGTAACTTCCTCAACTCATGTAGAATAGAAAGAGGGATTGATGCAAGAGATAACCAATAGATAGGCTGACTTTCCAGAACTTCTTTACATAAAATATACCTACCCCCCAGGGACAGCCACCGATAGCTCCAATGTTTGATTTTTTTTTCAAATTTGGGTAATAACCAAACCCACTCTTCATCTTTTTGTAAACCTTCCTTCAAGAAATATCCCAGATACTTGAAACCCACTAATAGATATGAAAAGTTATATGGAAGAATTTGCTTGAAAGATGAAATTTCTGATTCCAATAGTCTCGAGTAATGAACAATCGATTTTAATTGATTCACCAATAAGCCCTACATCGAAGAGAACAAATGAACCAGTCTCTCGATTTCCTTCCATTTCTGAAGTAAAGCATTTATCAGTAGGAGGATATCATCTACAAATAAAATATGTAGATTTTTTGTAATTTTAGAGACTTTATGCCTTTTATGATTCCCTGTCACTGACTTTATTTTAATAAGAGACTCAAACTCTCCATCACTAGAATAAAAAGTAATGAAGACAATGGGCACCCCTAGCGCAGACCTCTACCACTTCTAAAAAAGTCAGTTGCCTCCCCATTGACTAAAACTGCAAAGGAAGTAGAATTCACACAAGCCATAATCCAATTTGTCATATGCAGTCCAAAACCAAATTGTATAATAACCATTATGAGATAGTCCCAATTGATGCAATCGTACGCTTTCTGCAAGTCAAGTTTTAAGATGAGGGATTTTATATTCTTCTTCTTAATACCGTGAATGCACTCATGTGTAGTACCAATTGCATCCTGAATCTAGTGTCCCTCAATGAAGCCCAACTATTCTTTTGATAGTGTCCTTGATAATATCATTTTTTTCCGATTGACAATCACTTTTGAAATAACTTTATAAACCAGGCTGCATAGTGATATTGGCCTGTAGTCCCCGAATTGTTGTGGTTTATTGTTTTTTGGAATCAAAGCTAAAATGGTTGAATTAATGCTTCCTACTATGCACCCACATGATCTGGTTTCCTCCACCAACAATAAGAGGTCCTCTCTCACTAAATCAAATAAGTGTAAGAAAAAATCCACCGTCCAGTGATCAGGCCTGAGAATTTTGTTTTTTTAAACAAAGTTAATATTGATTTCAATTCCAGTAAAGTTACAGGATTATAGATATCTCTCGCTTCATCCTCATTTAACATATTTGTGTATTGGCTTGCCACTCCAACTTGTTCTTCATATATGTTGGGTAATGAAGGATTAAAGAAACTCTTTTAATAATTAACTACCTCTTCATCTATAGCTTTATGGCCTTTATGAATAGTTCCCGAAGCATCACAAACCTCCCAAATATATTTTATATTTCTCATGTGGTTAGGAAACTAATGAAATAATTTATTATTTTGATCTCCGTTTTGGACCCAAATGGTCTGACTCCAAATATGCCATAGGTCCTCCTAATATTTAAGAAGTTTATTCCTTTCAGATTCAAGTCTTATGAAGTTTGACTCCACCTCTAGAAGAGTAGCACCCTTCAAGAGCCTCTGCAAATAGTGCTTGATGTTTTCTTCCAACGTCTCTAGAGTATTTGCATATCAATCCCTTAAATATCTTTCCCATGTTTTGGTAATAGATTTCATATCCTTTAACTTCCAAACAAAACACCACTGACAATATCCTTCCTGTAAATATTTCTAGTCTTTCCACAGCTTGTACACCAGATCATTAAAATATTTTTATGCTAGCCACTATGAATGGAATTTAAAAGGGTACACTTTTTGTAAAATAGTGTTCTCCAGCTGCAAAATAATTGGTGCATGATCCAAAACATAAGGAAATTCCACCCAAGTTTTGTATAATCTGACCTGCAGGAGCAGGTCCTCTGATACCAAAAACCTATCCAATCTCTTAGCAATCGAATCGTTACCCGATCGACCATTACGCCAAGTCAAGAATAATTTGTTGGGTTGAACATCAATAAGTTTGTGTGTTTGAAAGAGTGAGTGAAAGAAACCTACAAGTTGACCCAAAGAAACATAACCTCCCCAAACTTCTCTAGTTTATACGTTAAGGTTTATGTCCCCTACAATCACAAGGATTTTTAATGATAACAAGACACTATTAGCGAGAGTCGTCCAGAACAATTTATGCTCCAGGCACGGACCATAGACATTTAGAAGATTGATCTTCCTTTTAGTAGCAATAATCGATCCTGATAACAAAATCCTTCCACAAGTAAGAAATGGAACCAATTTAAAAAGATGAGGATCCCACGAAACCAGAAGACCACTTGATGAACCTATCGAACTCACTGCACAATTTACCCAATAAGAATGAAATTTAAGCATATAGGACCAAGATTTATGTTCATGAACCATTGTTTCCTATAAGAAAACTATATTTAGATGTGTAATTTCCAAGGCCCGACGAAATGAGGCAGCTTTTAGGGAGCCTCCAATCCCTCTAAGATTTGAAGACATAAAAATCATCGCTTAGTCCTTGCTAGGGTCTTCACTGCTCTAAGTGCCCCACTGTCGGAAGTGGAAGGATCTGTGACAAAATATGAAGAAGTTGACGATTGTAAAGTTTTCCTTGAACTTTTCGTTTGAATGGAGAATATTCAATCCCAAGCCCTTGTGACAAGGAATATTCCTTAGTGGACTCAGTCTAGGGGAGAGCCTTTGTGCTAATATCACCATAGAAGCTGGAAGGATCAATGACAACAATCCCAAAGAAGGTAGGTAATTGAACCAGAGTCTTATTGTCCCATAGAAAGGGAATCGGGAAGTCCAGAATAGAAAATAAAGAGGATTATCCCTCCTCAGATTCATAGCATCCCAGAATCGATTGCATATCATCCGAGAGAGGAGAAACCCCTTGATGAACTTTCGTCGAGGAGATGCAAAGTGAAAGTACCTGGTCAACAGGAAAGTCGGGTCTAGTACATTGAGAGAGAGAGATAGGTGGATCCCTCTGGTCACTAATTGGATTACTAACAGTAACACCCAAACCCCCCAATGACAGACTATCAAGAGTAGGAGAGGATGGAGAACTTGGTGGCTTGTAAGAAAGTAACCCACTACCACCCCCCGAGTGTGGCTTCACAGAAGGGTGAAGAAAATTTAACTCTGAAGTAGAATTTAGTGCTTCTTTTTCCAATAATGATAAAGTATTATAAAGTGTCGGACAATATAATAGTAACTTACCTATGAAAGTAACATCTCATTCCAGTGAGGGTGTAGACTCCATCAAGGGAACCCAGCAATCAACTCCTGCTAAAACCACTTTGTCCTCTAAGTCCCCCAAGTCCCTATGAAGAATCATGTCTTCAGATACTTCATCTTCCCCTCTACCCATACATGTACTTCTCAGATGTCTGGTATTATGACAATTGCTGCAATGGAATGGGATTCTGTGATAGTCCAACCTTTGGAATATTCTACAACCCCTCCAATCAATCTCTAGTAGTTTAGGAAGTCCTTCGTGGATGTCCATCTCCACCAAAATTTTCTCCATTTTTCTATTTGGATTTGTTAGAATGGAATAAACTATGGATACAAAGGAGCCTAGTGAATTACCTATTGCTTCCAGGGTGTCCGCATTCCACAACTATAGAGGTAATCCTAGGAGTAAGACCCATAAGTGTCAAAATTGGAAGTACTCCATTTCTGGGTTAAAAGAAATACTTCCAATTTCAAAGTATTGCTTTGTTTTATGCGTTTTTATGTTTTTAAAAAATATTTCAAAATTTTTATGGGTTAAAAGTAGTACTTCCAATCCTGGAATCTTGCAATCAACAAATAAACTCTATTTTATGAGTTTTTATGGTTTTAAAAAATATTTCAAAGTTTTTATGGGTTAAAAGCAGTACTTCCAATCCTCGAATCTTGCAATCAACAAATAAACTTTGTTTTATGAGTTTTTATGGTTTTAAAAAATATTTCAAAGTTTGAATAAAAGTGTGTTCACACCCAAATCACACTTTTATGTTCCTACTACCATCGAAATTGTGTGTATAGGTTCTTTGTGTAGTTTTCATTGCATATTATGAGTGAACCCTAAGAAATGCATATCCTCGACCACCATTGTCAACAAAGGTAGCTAAGGTTTCCATAGAACCTGGGAGTTCATCCAAAGCCATCCAACATGCCAAAGAAAAGACCTCACCTGCAAAAAGAAGAACCAGATCAGACAAAGAAAGATCCAACATTCCCGAAAAAGACGGATAAAATCTCATAGTTAAAGATACATTGAAATCATCAGTTCCCATTGTTATCACACTAAATTGCCTTGGGTCTTTTAGTTTGTTTTTATCATTTTTAAATCCTTAGATTTTAAATTTTTAAAAAAAAGTTTCATCCCTTTAAATTTATGTTTGTTAGGACCCCTTGGATGACTAAACTTTTGAGTCATAGCTCATGTTTTGATCCTCAATTTGATTTTTGATCCTTGAACCCTTTTAGCTCATGGTTTATTCTTTTTGGTTCCTTTCATGATTTGTCCCTAGGTCTATACCTCCCATGATTAGGTTGATGTGACACACCTCTCTCCTCACTCATGACCTCATAATCATGGCTCATCGTCCTCGCTTACATATCTAATCATATTTTTGAATTGGAAGCGTTGCCTACTCATCAGGTAGTTCCGTAGCGCCTATCCAATTCATCATACTTCCACCTCAAGTTATGATTGCCACAACCGATGTCATGTCCCTTGTTTTCAGTGACAACAGTTAGTTAAAGATGCTTACCATATCTTGCATTTATGATCCTTTAACACTTTATATTTTTGAAAGGATCAATAGTGGTGCGCTTTGCAAATTCATAAGTTCTGATCAGGTGACAACAAGGAAACCAAGCTCGTGACTGAAGTGGGTTCAAGGGCCCAGGTTTTCACAGTCTCACCCTGAGATTTCATTGAATATTCCAACAAGTGTCTACTACATAGGTATCCCGTGTTTCCCCCCTCTACATATTAATTTTCACAAGAAATTTGCGCTCGGGTTTTGGTTGGCCAAGTTTGCACAGTCGTAGGAGGCTCGTCTTTGCATGATAGCTTGGTATTCTTTCTTTTCCATACCTGTATCTTCATTTCTTGCATCTAAGTTAGTTTATTGTTGTCTACCTCAGTCATTCAGATCTCAAGCCTGTAAATAGCCTATCCTCTGAGTATGCATTGTACTACCCAGAGGTTCTTCTTAACCTCTCGTTGCTTCCCCTGCCTCCTTTCATCTCGAGGTCAAACATTTTACTCAGTTGCAAAGGGTCATCCTTGTATATTTGAAACTCTATTCAAAGCCTTCCTGATCATTAACATCCCTTGATCCTTTCAAGAACCCTAATTCTGAGCCATGGAGACCCCTCAATCGAAGAAGGCACACAAAGGAGGCAAGATAGTTAGGACATAAATGGTGGACATGCATCTTTTTGATACAGATCCCATGGCAAGAGAGGCCTTTCAGAGAGTAGGGTTCCTCTCTTTCTATCAAAACATGTAAAGAGGCCACCCAGAGGTAGAAAAAGAGTTTGCATTGCATTTTGATGGCAGGAAAACCAAGTTTGGGGATTTGGAATTTGAGGTAACTGAAGCCTCTATCTCAGCTGCAACAGGGATCCCCATTACAGGTGAAAAGTGGTTTAAAGCCATGGTTTTGATTTTATCCTTTGCTAAGGATCTCTTTCAACCTGAATATCAAGCCAATGAATTGTCTAAGAGTATTCCAAGAAGTTAATTGGTTGAACAATTTGACAGATTATTGAAGATCATACAGAGATATTTTACTTGTGAAGGGAGATTTAACACATTGTACCATTACCACATAAGCCTGTTGTTGCATTTTACTAGTAAGGTTGAGATGAATATTCCCTATTACCTATTAAGAAGCATAGGTAAAATGTCATATAGGGTTCAAGCCAAATCTAAGGATGTAGATTCTAGCCTTTTCCACTCTGGATTGATCATAATGTTAGTCTCTAAGGAATTGGGAAAGAAAGAGATTTCATGGGAGAATTTTGTGGTTACTTCTCACTTCAAGATGGATATAGTATCTACTCCTCAATCACAAATTGTAGGTCCTTTGTCACCCACCAGTGCTACTAAATCAAGGACCAGCAGGAAGAGAAAGGGCAGAGCCCCTATTCAAGTTTTAGAAATCATTAATCAGGTCATGGAAGCCGAGGAGGAAGTTTGTTCTTCTCCACAGAGATTTTTCACCACCTCCTCCACCAGGGTTAGAAGAGATGCCTTCTTATAACAAAGTTACATCCAAGAAAGGGAAGAAGCTTCTCTTTCCCTCTTCTCCTCCAGCAGTTTAAATCAAGGGTAAAATACCTTTCACAAGGTCATCAATTCCTAAAGACGTTTTTTGAGAACATCCTTTTCCATAAACCCCTATTCTAAAGAAGAAGGGGAAAAGCATTAAAAATCTTGTGGAGGAGAAATTAGAGACCTTTACTCAGAGGAAGAAGGGTAAATGTATCTTTTAGTCTATTGAAGGAAAGCAAGAAACCCCTATACATAAGGGTAAAGTTACTAAAATACCTTTGGAGAGAAAAGATTAAACCTCTGAGAAAGGCATTGAAAATCCTGTGGTAAGAAAAGATGAAACCCCTGTGCAGAGAAAGAAGAATAAAAGTAGAGCCAACAAGGAGCTCGATGAGGTAGACAAGACACTTCCCATGTAGGAGGAGGAGTAGTTTGAGTAAAAGCCTATTAAGACTGAGCATGCCACTGTCCCTCCTGATAGTCAGACCTACAAAAGACTTACCAAGCATCTTAGAGATGCAAGAAAATAAATAGCTCATATTAAAGTAGAAGACAAGGTCCACTTGGCTAAGACGGAAGAGCTCATGGTTGGTCACAATCATACCCTTGACTTGGCAAGATTTGCATTGAGAAAGGCTCTGCCCCTTCATAAATAGCTGAAGAATATTTACAGACAGAACATAGGATTTCAGTCTCAGAACAAGAAGTTAAAGGAAGAGATGAAACACTTTCAAGATGAGGTAGCCCAAAGAAATTTACAAGTGTTGGTTGAAGCTACCATTGAGTATGATAAACCAACAGCTAAGGAGAGAAAAACTGCATTGAAGAAGCCTGCCAATGCTAAGAAGAAGAAGTCTATTGTGCCAATTGAAGATCCTCTTTCTACCAGAAAGAGTGTGAGGCTAAGTGTTAAAATGACAAAATAACTAGTAATGGTAAGCCCCATTTTTTAGAATTGTTCATTTTTGGGAGGGTTAACTGATATTCACATACTAGCTATGCCATCATACAGGATGCTAATCGTTTAACTAGCTGGGTTTTGAGTTTTTTCTAAGTGCTAGTTTCCCCAATGATAAAAAGGAACTACCCAATGTATAGTCAAGACACTTAATTGAAATGGTTTTGTCATCATGAAAGACCACAAATTGCTCTGCACACTTTCAAGATTGAAGGCGCTACATTTTTGGCAATGCTACCTAATCTATAGACAGACGCAGCATAAGTGGCGCTACCTACAGGCGCTACCTAATATTTGGCAGAGAACAAAATTGTCATACAGGCACAACGCAGGGTTGCTACCTAACGACGCTACCTAATATTTGGCAGAGAACAAAATTGTCATACAAGTGTAACACAGGGGTGCTACCTAAATGTGCTACATAATATAGCACAGAGAGAAGAGTCTGTACAAATATATAGCACAATGGCACTACCTACAAGCGCTACCTTTTCTCCTTGTAGTGAGCTACCCATTTTTTCTACCAAAGGAAGCTTCCAATAAAGACTAGGGATCTAGGAGGACCAAGCAAACAACTTTTGGATAATTTGATGATGAAGAAGGATGGAGAAGAAACAACTGGCATTATGAAGACAACCACATGCCTTGAAGTACACATGGAAAATAAAGAGTTGCATAGAAAAAGGGAATCAATTCAGTTTGAATTTCAGTTGGATTAGTCACCAACATTTTCTTGTTTTATAGCATAGATGGTTAGATAAGTTGTTAGAGAAAATAAATGTTTAGAGTTTTTCAAGGGAAGGGGGGCAACTCATACCTCTAGCTGTTTCCTCCCTTTTGTTATAAATAGATAGATCATTTTCTTTGGTAGGTTCAGATGGTTGAGCAAGGCTCCCTTAGACTATAATATTTATATGAAGTGACTGTGATCTGGCTATGTACTGGACTTAAGACTTTTTGACTTATAGAAATCAACTTCTCTTTGATTCTATTTGCTTCTGATGCTAAATGTTCATGATTTGAATGATTCACATGAATAATTGTGGTGATGTTATGGTGGATGTTTGATCATTATATTATCATGATGTTTATTTAGCTTCCTTGGTTTTTGACGTCAAGAAGATATTGTTATTATAAACTTTCTTCCTTAGACTTTTTGTAGACCTAATGTTTGCAGCACTCCCTACATTCCTCTCACTCAAGTCTTCCCTCTATTCATATCTACTCCCAAACCACTGATTAAAGTTAGCCAAGACCTTGATTGTTGGTGCATTGCTAGCCTTGTTTCTGAGTTGGGATATTATCATTTCGAGTCTTTTCCATTTGACCCTTTAAAACACTCTTACATTCACATATAACCTAATGGGTACTAGGCTTGCCTTCCATAAAATATGAAGGTGACTTCTAGTGCTAATACCCATCATCATTCTAGGAAGGGAAATTTGGGCTCCATTTCTAAACAAACCATAGCGAATCTTCCAAAACTATTTAAAACCCACTTCAAGAATCAAGATATTGAGCCTAAAGCAGATGGTTTTCAAAATATCCTAGCGGTTCAGGAGAAAAATTGGTTTGATCAGAACAAAATGTTCTAGAAACACAACAATTCTGAGAAGTGGATTTTGGGCTTAAGTTGTGAGAAGGTGGTAAGTAATTTGAAGAAACTGTTAAAAACCCACTTCAGGAATGGGGCAATTTATCCTAATCAAGGACGATTTTCAAAATTTCCCAGTGGTTTAGGGGAAAACTTGGTGCTATCAGAACAAAATTGTCCATATATTAATTATTTCTAGATTAATGTAAAAGTGGCAGAGTATTCCGCAACTTTGGTCAATCTCCAAATTTCCAGGGCATCAATGCAAAGACAACAACAATTTACAGCCTATGAAGGCTCCTACTATGCAAACTCTTTCACTTTAGTTATTGACAATAGCTCCAGTTACACTGATAGAATATTTTTGGTTTAATTTAGAGATACTACTGCCACTTGTAATAAATTTTTGCTTATGATGAGATCAATGTTTTTGATTAAGGTCAAGCATTGCAAAATTCCTCCAATTCAGGAAAATGAAACTTAATTCCATATTTGAAGTTTGGAGCACAAGTGACACCTAAAATTTATGCGCTGTCAAATTTTGGCATGATTCCTATTTTCTAGGGATTATCATATCTATGCTTATCGAATATTTTGAGAAAACAAATATAGAGGGTCGACATAAATGAATTTCTTCCTGATTTCAAGGAGTATATTAATAGATGGCATTTCCGGATTTTACATGCAATACTTTTTTTCCCATGTTTTAGTCATTGTCTTCAAGCACAGTTTCTGAAAGGATAGAAATGAATTTTTAGAAACCAAAAGAGGTTTTTCGTGGGAATAGTCCCATTCACAAAATCCTCTCTCATTTTTTATACAGGTGTCATGGTTTGTAATATTTGAATGAATATTTACATCCCATTTTTCACTATTTAAAAATTTCAATGATTTCTTGTTTTAGTCACTAACTTTGGGCGTGATTTTAGAGAAACTAGAAGTGAAGTTTTGAAAATAAAAAGAGGTTTTTATTGGGAATAGGCCCATTCACTAAAACCTCTCTTGGTTTTTACACAACTATCACGGTTTTAGAGATACAAATGAATATTTGGACCCTATTTTTCAGGAATTCTACAATTTTTTATTTATTTTTAATAACTCATAGACAACAATCAATGAGCCACCTCATCAATTTGACTTCGAGATATGATAGAGGTATTTGAACCCTCTCTTGGTGGTGATAAATAGATGAATATATGAATGTAAAAGAGGTTCAGGTTTTGGGGGGTATCAAGCACTAGGAGTTTGGCTGGGATTTGAATTATAAAATTGTTAAGTTTTCCACATGGTGAATATAATTTTTGGTGACTGACTATTTTATTCTCAAATCTCGTTTGTCTTATTATATTATTTGAATGCAAGTGAAAAGTATGCAATCCATTGTTTCTTTTATTTTCAACTGTTGTCTCAATGAACTATTTATTATCATACAACCTAATTTCAACTATTGTTTCAGTAAATTGTTTATTACCATACAACTTGTTTGGAGAATTTGTGTTCAGGTACATGTTTTGGATCTTAAATATCATTTCAATTCCAAAATTTCATACAACAAGTGACACATTGTATGATTGTTAGTATTTCCTCTATTTATCATTATATATTTATCTTCTTACCAGAATGCATGCCACCAACTAAGGAAAACCTTGTAGTTGATATTGTTAAACATTCCAACTAGATCCCTATCCTTGAAATATCATCCATCAATTGACCATCAAACAAATCAATCAAACCTGTAAAAAACCAACCATTCCAACAAATGAGTCATCCTAGCTTTGCCCTTAGCAATCAGGTGTAGACCTTAGGACCAATACTTCCTTCATTCAATATAGAAATTATTTTCCTCTTGTCCATTTCCAAAACAAATTGTGCATTTTTAGACTTCCATCCAAAAATGAGCACTTAATCCCTTAGATTGGATCATGCAATTGCCAAGCCTTCATATCATCAATATTGTTTCTCCTATCCCATAACCTAGTTGTTCCTTTTGGATCTTGAATTCTAGCTCTCATGGTATCTAGGGTGTGCCATGAGTATTTCCTTCCTTTAATGTGAGATTATTTCTCTCAACAACACCATTTTGTTATGGTGTATCTGGAACATTATGTTAAATTTGAATACATTATGCGATGCAATAAGTTGTAAATTTATTGTTAACGCTTAGATCCAATGATCACTGTTGCTACTCACTGTTGATCTTTCCATTTCCATTCCATCATCACTCTATTGAACATGGTGATATTTTCCATCAATGACAAAACACGCATACTCTACCTCTGTCTAAAAATATGCCAACACAAATGATATTGTTCTATGATATATTGGATTATAAACCTATAATTCATAGTATCATCTGGTGACTGGAAATCTTTTCACTCTGGGTGTATTTTGGTTTGCAAATAATATTTCATCTCTGTAAATTATTTTCAAGGAAAGAAAAAGAAAAGAGAATTCATGATTTTTTATGTTGATTGGTTTTTCCTAACCCCATGGTGACAAAAGCAAGGGAAGCAGTGCACCAAACCCTCAAAAAGGTCATTAAGCCTAAGTTTTGCCTCATATACTACATTCACACTTGGAGAATAAAGAACACGCTTAGATCAACGATTGATATAGCGTCGCGTAGATCAACGACTGACAGTGGATTCCGGACCCCCTCGACTATTATGTTTTTAACAGTGGGAGGGGGGGGGGGG
>ML785085.1:416903-464826 GCA_009831015.1 Picea engelmannii | reverse complement strand
TTCTGCCTTTAATGGTGGGGGGGGGGGTCCAGAATGAAGCAGGTTTTTTCGACGAACCCTATCCCAACGTGTCATCCATCCATTGCACCAGGCCTCCTTCGCTCCATGCTACATCCTTCCTCCACACTGCGCTTGTTAGTTCCTCACCCTTCATTCCTTCACCCCTTCACCAATCTTAACCCTCCATGAATAAACAGACTCAGGATAAAAACATTAGGTTAATAGTTATGATTAAACCTGTTAATAATTAATTAATTAATAATTGAGTTAGTGTGTTAGTGATTAATCAATTGTTAATTAATTAAATTAATAATTAGGTTAGAGTTGGATTAAATAAAACACAAATCAAATATAATAAAAAATATAAAAAAAACATAATAAAATACAAAAAAAAATAAAAAACATATATTAACAAAACATATAAATAAACAATTAAAACAAAAACCAAAGAAAAACATATAAAAGCATATCACAAAAATAAAAACAATAATAAAAAATATTAAAAAGCAAAAAGTTAAAAACATAAAAAATTAAAAAACTTGTTATCCTAAGTCTACCCACCCAAACACCCCATACACTCTCATTCACACGAGCAAGGAGAATTGAAGTTGTCTTTCAACCTCTTTTTTCGGATTTTTGGTTTTTCTGTTACAGTCCCGATCTTGCAGGAGATATTATGGCCAGCTGGAGGTGAATTTGGCGAAACCGAAGGAGGTTTTTGTCTAGCACATGCCCATCTACAATAAAATCCTTCAGTTTTTTTCCAGGTGTCAGCGTTGAAGAGAAACAAATGATTGTTCGGACCCCTTTTTTTTCATAAATTAGGCCTGTCTTTCATGGCGGACAGTTCAGGATTTTTGGGGATTTGTGGCTATTTTTGGCCAAGGCGGTTGAATCCAACTTCCAAAACTTATGGGGAGATCTATCCTATTTATTCAGAGGATTTTAATATAAAGAGGTTCGACCTGGAGGTACCAGATCGAGAGATAATATAGAAACATGGCTTTCTGTTTTGTAAAGATGATCAACAGTCTGTAAATGACTTTATGAATGAATACAAAGGAACTTTTTCCAGATTCTAGTGTTGTGTTTAAGTGGTGAATTTTTCCCTCATGCAACTCATGATTTTCCTATTTCATAGACTTTTCTTTATGTATTGTCTATGAGAAGGTAATGTACAGGATTTGTTCTTGACACCCTGTGTTGGCTCAATGCAATATTTATGTTTTCTTCCAAGTTTGAAGTGTAGAATTCAGTTGTACTCTTCTCTACATTTGAAATGAATCTCAATCTTTTCTTCCTTTACCATTCTATAAGATCAAAGAATCCACTTGCATGATTATCTTTCCTGGTTACATCATGTTTTAGTTATTCATTCATCTATTGTCTTTATCATTGACTCCATGTTGCCCAATGGTCCTTTATGCCTTAACCAAACCAACTCAAAATCCATGAACAAACCCATGTTCTGCATAGCTAGCCTAATATCCTATTTCAAACAAATCTAAATTTGAAAGAGAGATCCCTCTCTGAGTCTCGGAGGGATAGGTCCCTAACTCGAAGCGGTTTTGATGTTGCCTCTGTGACTGCCTCCACAGCCTTGGGCAAATTACAGAGTGCTAACAGAATGGTGACTCCACTGGGGACCTTCCCCAGTAGTACACTTCAAAGCTCCATATCTAATCAGTGATGGTGGACAGTGACCAGACACTAGAAGGCTGAGATAATTCACCTGGTGACTCCAATCAGCTCCAGACAGTGACAACTCAAAGACTCCACTTTAGGAAGAACCTGAAGCATGAACAAGCAGCCTAGAAAGACCAGGTACTCAAGTTCAAATTGTATTCATGATATTATTGGTTTCATCTGCAATTACTTTCTCTCTTATAATGATCCTGGTCCAAAGTATATTGTTGAAATTCAGGATGATCATTTTGAACCTGAAGCTCCTCAAGAGACTAAACCCGAAATTGTAGATTATGTACATACTCATACACCTAGATGCACCTATAGAAACCCTAGTGAGACATAAGCCTCCTTCTTTATCTCTTATTCTTACTAAACCTCTGGATGGTTGTAATCCTCTTCCTTCACCTTCGATACTTGCCAAAATCCCAGACCGATACAAGCCCCTAGATTTGCCTCATATCCTCCATGGCCTCCCTACAAATTACACCAATAATCTGCCCAGGTTTGATGGAGAGAATGTTGATATTACTGCTGAAAAACACATCCAAAGGTTTGAAGATTTTCTTGACCTTTATGAGGTTGAAGATGACGATGTCTATATCAGGATGTTTGCCTTGTCTTTGCAAGGCAAAGTTAAAAATTGTCTTAAAAACCTCCCAACTGCAAGCATTAGAAATTTTCATCAGTTCATGCAAGTTTTCTTAGATAGGTGGGTGATCATGAGAAATGTCTTTCTCATCCTAGAAGAATATGACCACTTGAAAAGAAATCTTGGGGACACAATACATCAGTTTTCAGCTAGATTCAATAAGGTATATCATGCAATACTTGTTGATATAAGGCCACCCCTAGGATCAACTCACTTGCATTACCCAGATGCCTTCGATCTTGAGATGACATTTTAGTTAAGAGAAAGGAACACTATAAGTCTTAAAGAAATGAAAAAGGTTGCAGTTGATGTGGAGGCCAACTTGTTGATCAAAAGATCAAAAATAAAGAACAAAGAAAAGGAGCAGTTGAAGTCATTAGAAGCTAAATTGGATATTTTGGCCAGTTCCATGGAAGAGATGATGCAGAGGATCAATAGAAAAGATGAAATTGTTGTCCAAAGACATCATGTTCCATTGATTTCAGAGAAAGAAAAGGTCATTGTTCCCAAACATTTTGTTGTTCATCCTTGGTACCATGGTTTGGATAATGATTCTTTCATGTATTCAATTCACAACTTAGTCAAAGATGAAGCTCCATCTCAACTTGCAGAGGAACAACCGGCTGATATGATGTGCATGTTTGATGTCATTCCCTACTTGGATAATCCACCCAAGTGTGATCAGTATGATGATGATCATGAGGCTGAAATAGATGTTGATTGTTCAAAGAAACCAGTAGCATGTCGTTGGCAGGAGGAAGATAATTTATAGTTTAGATATGACACTCATCCTTTGTAAAACAATCATGCCAGCAATGAAGAAAATGAAGAAAATCTTGGAGTAAGTGGAAACACTTTGCCCTTATGTTCCTCTTCTTTTCAATTTTTGAGAAGAAATTGTAAGCAAGTTGTCAATGGTAGAGAGGGAGAATGTTCTGATCAACTAGGCGAAGATGCTAGTGTTGATGTGGAGGCTGTTCTAAACCCATAATTGCAGCACTTTACCTACTCTAATTTTCAAATTCCAAATGAACGCTTAAAGCCCGAGACAAATTATGAGTTAATCCAAAATAACTCTGTACCATTATGCTTTAATTCATTTCAAATTTTGAAGGAGACTCTTGGATAAGTGTTGAAAGCTAAATACATAAAAAGTCAGGAAATTTCATTTGAATCAATGTAGCAGTCTTGTCAGTCTTTTCAGGATCCAATAGTTGATCGGTTGGATGGCCTGTGTGGTCAAAATCATTCTTCATTCGCTAGTCATGAGATGAAAAGCTGTTATGATATTGACATGATCAGGCAATCAGTTGGAGGGGTGTGTTCAACAGAAGCATCATTTCAGAACCCATCAGAAAAGTTGTAGCCATGTCATGAAGTACATGAGGATGAAAATAACATAGAAACAGTGCCAGAGCATGATGCTTACTTGGCATAATCCAAAAATCAAGGAACACGTCATTTCTACCTTGATCCTATAGCTATCTATATGGAGATTTTTTTCACTGTAGAGCCTCAATCTATCTCTAGAATTACTTTTGTTCTTCAAGATTGTTGAGGTCTCTGTTGTAAAGATCAATCATGTTTTCAGCAGTGGCCATTACACTTTGCAGTTTTGAATCTATGGGAAAAGGGTCAGGCTGCCTTTTGGACTGTGCAAACAAGAAGTCAAGCAGTTCACTGGTCTCGAAAGCTACTTGATTGGCTTCAATGAAATTTTTGTATTATTTGATTTAACAAAATTATCAGTAGCATAGGGTAGGTAGGAGAATGTGAATAAGCTCAACATTCTAAGCATCTCTTTTTCAGCAGTGTTCATTTTAATTTGGTTTTAGTTGCAATATCAAAATAGGTACAGGGTGGAGAATAAGATTTTGGGATCAGCCCAATGGATAAAGCATCGATATTCATGTTCATAGGTCTGTGGCTCTTGACACCTCCTGAAAGAAGCTTCCATCCCCAGGTGGAGCCACTGTTATAACCCTATAATTCATAGTATCATCTGGTGAATGGAAATCTTTTCACTATGGGTGTATTTTGGTTTGCAAATAATATTTCATCTCTGCAAATTACTTTCAAGGAAAGAAAAAGAAAAGAAAATTCATGATTTTTGATGTTGAGTGGTTTTTCCTAACCCCATGGTGACAAAAGCAAGGGAAGTAGTGCACCAAACCCTCAAAAGGTCATTAATCCTAAGTTTTACCTCATATACTGCATTTGCACCTCGAGAATAAAGAATGTGCTTAGATCGGCCATCGATCTAGCAGTGCGTAGATAAACGACTGACAGTGGATTCCAGACCCCCTCGATTATTCTGTTTTTAATGGTGGGAGGGGGTCCGGAATGGTGATTAAAAAGTGTGCACAGATCTATGGTTGTCATGGAGGCACACAGATGGATGGTCTATAGGCGATTCCGGACCCCCTCGATTGTTCTGCCTTAAAGAGTGTGAGGGGGGTCTGGAATGAGGCGATTTTTTCCAGTGGGCCCTATCCCAACGTGTCATCCATCCATTTCACTAGGCCTCCTCCGCTCCATGCTACATCCTTGCTCCACGCTGTGCCTGTCAGTTCCTCACCCTTCATTCCTTCACCCCTTCGCCAATCTTACCCCTCCATGAATAAACAGACTCAGGATAAAAACATTAGGTTAATAGTTATGATTAAACCTGTTAATAATAAATTATTTATTAATTAATTAATAATTGAGTTAGCGTGTTAGTAATTAATCAATTGTTAACTAATTAAATTAATAATTAGGTTAGAGTTGGATTAAATAAAACACAAATCAAATATAATAAAAAATATAAACAAAACATAATAAAATACAAACAAAATAAAAAACATATATTAACAAAACATATAAATAAACAATTAAAACAAAAACCAACTAAAAACGTATAAGAGCATATAACAAAAATAAAACAATAAAAAATAAAAACAATAATAAAAAATATTAAAAAGAAAAAAGTTAAAAACATAAAAAATTAAAAAACATGTTATCTTAAGTCTACCCACCCAAACACCTCGTACACTCTCATTCACATCAAACAAATAAATCGACGTATTTAATTTTTTTCGTACCCTCCCTCTCCATCCGAAGTTTAACGAGAGGGGGGGTCCGGAATGGTTGTTTCAATTAAACCACCCTTGGACAGGTGTCTCCCCCATAGTTCAGAGGAGCCCCCCCCAAAAAAAAAACCGCTTACCACCTCAAGGGGGGTCTAGAATTCCGCCCTCCCAAAAAAAAACCACTTTTCCCATTTTTTCAAAAAATTACCATTTTTGCCTGTTCAATACGTCTTCTTTCAAAACGAATTTTGGGCAAATGAAGATGGATTTTCAGAATTCGAGAGCGATTTTTTCTTAGAACGGGCTGAAGAACAAAAACCTCTCTCAGTATTTTTACAAGTACCATGAGAAGGGAGAATCGAAGCTGTCTTTCAGCCTCTTTTTTTGGATTTTTTGTTTTTTTGTTACAGTCCCGATCTTGTAGGAGCTGTTATGGCCAGCTGGAGGCGAATTTGGTGAAACCGAAGGAGGTTTTTGTCCAAAATATGACCATATACAATAAAATCCTTCATTTGTTTCCCAGGTGTCAGTGTTGAAGAGAAACAGATGTCTAACGGACCCCTTTTTTTGCATAAATTAGGCCCGTCTTTCATGGAGGACAGTTTAGGATTTTTGGGGATTTGTGGCTATTTTTGGCCGAGGCGGTTGAATCCAACTTATGAAACTTATGGGGATATATATCCTATTTATTCAGAGCATTTTAATGTAAAGAGGTTCGACCTGGAGGTACCAGATGGGGAGATAATATAGAAACATGGCTTTTTGTTTTGTAAAGATGATCAACAGTCTGTAAATGACTTTATGAACGAATACAAAGGCACTTTTTCCAGATTCTTGTGTTTTTTTCAAGTGGTGAAGTTTTCCCTCATGTAAATCGTGATTTTCCTATTTCATACACTTTTCTTTCTGTATTGTCTATGAGAAGGTAATGTACAGGATTTGTTCTTGACACTCTATGCTAGCTCAATGCAATATTTATGTTTTCTTCCAAGTTTGAAGTGTAGAATTCAGTTGTACTCTTCTCTACATTTGAAATGAATCCCAATCTTTTCTTCCTTTCCCATTCTATAATATCAAAGAATCCACTTGCATGATTATCTTGCCTGGTTACATCCTGTTTTAGTTATTCATTCATCTATCGTCTTTATCATTGACTCCATGTTGCCCAATGGTCCTTTATGCCTTAACCAAACCAACTCAAAATCCATGAACAAACCCATGTTCTGCATAGCTAGCCTAATATCCTATTTCAAACAAATATAAATTTGACAGAGAGATCCCTCTCTGAGTCTTGGAGGGCTAGGTCCCTAACTCAAAGCAGGTTTGATGTTGCCTCTGTGACTGCCTCCGCAGCCTTGGGTAAATTACAGAGTGCTAACATATTGGAGGGCAATTGTTGACTCTGCACAGAGTCCATAACATGGACTCTGCATAGAGTCCATCTAGACTTCATGAAAAGTTCATATGGACTCCGTTCCATTTTCACAAAGTTCTACATGGTCTCTATCCAATTGAAAATACTCTTCGAACTATATTATAAAACACGCCTGAAACTATTTCTCTAAAAAATCATTAAACATAATAAAGAAAAAATATAAAAAAGTATTCAATCGGATATGACTAGAAAAACTATGAGAAACTTTTGTCACCCATAAGAAACCTGGACAATCCTAAAGACGTTGGAATATTTTCAAGTTATTATCTTATATGATAAATCTTGAAGTCCATGCCTTTGCGGTTCTAGAAGCTTCTCTTTTCTCCTTCCTAAACTAGTGGATTCTCTTCTATGTCCATGCAAAGTCCAAGAGGTTTTGAATTACTAAAAATATGTACAAAATCTTCCAAGAGCACTAGAATAAACCTTCCTATGTTATTCCTTGTCATGATCAATTTTTCTTGTGTAAACATTGTTTCACTATACTTAGACCTTCCTACCTTGGTTGTCATGGAACACTACTAAAATTTCATCTTCTCCCTTAATTATGTTTCTTGGTTGTGATTCCATTTAATCCTTAACAATCCCTTGACTAATTTTTACACACACATACATATATCAACTCAATATTACAATGGAAATAAACATACATGCACAACAATTTCCCCAAATCACTACGACAAATATTTAACAACATGCATGTTTTACACAATGATTTTGATCCAATTATACAATTAATCATTCAAACAAACAATTCTCAAATTATTAGCTTGTTTTTTTTTTTGTAAATAAAAAATGATATTACCTTATTAAACATTTGTCACTATACACAACTGATCAAATTCATAGGCTTGCCACACGTTTTGCTAAACTAGTGGAAATTGAAACTTGTGGCATCCCTTTGTTCTTGTAGAAACAAATAGAAGCCACCACTTGCTCCACCAAATAGTTGGAAACCAGAGAAAGTGGTAGCGTAGAGTTATGAAAATTCTATCTATATATGCATCAAAAAACTAATCATACAAATTGAACAAAAAAACTAAGGAGGAAGAAAAGAAAAAAAAATCCCCATTGCCTCGCAGATGGAGTGCAGAGGGTTGAGAAACTTTAAACATTAGAAGGATTGTTAGAATAGTGGAACCTACCATCTGAAGGGTCGCTTTGAGGATTTCGACCATGAGGAGTGAAGGAAAATGGTTGCACAGAAGTTGGGCAACTTAGCTTGACCGATGCACTCGCGAAGGAGTCTAACACCATGTCAATTCTACTGTTGAGGAGGGTGTGATGGTGGAGTTTCTCCATCATGTATCTCCTCATCTCAAAGATGAGATCCAAGTGCTCCAGAGAAAGAAATTTGGGTGAACTCGGGTCTGATCCCGTTTATGAAGTGGGCAGAGGTGGCTCAATTGGGTCTTCCATCCAGGGGATTTCCTCTTGGACAATTCAAGTATCCCCTTCCATTGCGACCTCTGTATCTTGGGTCTATCTTGGGTCTATATTGTGGGTCCAGGACCATGTAGAGGAGGGAGTCTGGTGGAACTGGAATTGGTTCCTCTAGGATTTCCTCCTCCACATAGCCCATTGGAGGCATCTTCGGCTCCCTGTATATCTGAATCAAATATGTCTAGGAAGATCTCACTAATTCACGAAGGTGTATTTTCCTTGCAATGTAATAGTACCAAGAGGGTCCCCTCTTGGGTTTCCATTGCTCATGAGGCGTGACAGAACCGACAGGTTAGAGAAAATTGAGAATGAGGGTGCACAGATTCAGATAGCTAAGCAGAGCGGAGCTCTAATGCAGCAATGAAAAAATATGAAACATGACATATCCAACCTAGAGGATTTTTTGAGAGGGTGATATGACCTCACATCCTCCTCCCATACCTATTGTCATCCCTCTTCCATGGAAAATTGAGGGCACCATTAAATATGCATGAGTGATTTGTCCCTCCATACCTTGAGTGTGTTAAAGTCTGTCCTCCATCCAAGAATGGTATCGAGGTGGAAGTTGGCTATATTAATAGCTCATATTGCATGGGGGTTGTGTGGCATCCCCTGGGCTACGTGGCACCCCATCCGGTGAAATTATAAGCTTGTTACATAGAAAAAAATATCAAAATACTTATAAAATTCTTCTACATATATATAATTAGAAAAAATATATATTTTTTAACACTGAAAGTGTAATACATGTTTTTGTCTACATCCTAGCTGTTGCATACATGTCTTAAGAAAAAAATTCATGTATTTTACATTCGTTTCCTCGTCCCTTATTCAAACTCGACTGACAAGTCCACTAATCCTTTATCAAAAACAATACAATTTTTTTGTTCCAGCATACAAATGACAATACTCAACATTGTTTGAACATAAAATAGAACAAAAATTCCATAACTTCTATTCTCTCCCCATCGAGGAACTTGTAGTACACAAATTCTCTAGTTGGAAGGCACAACGCTTCTTTGGACAGTTCATCTACTTTGGATTTCAGCTAGTGGAGGACGTGAAGGAAGAAGAGCCTCTCAAAGGCACGCCAAGTGAGCTTGATATCCCACATAATATTTTGGAGTCTAATATCCTGCAATGAGTTTTTTTCCATTTTCCCAAATTATTACTAGCTTAGAATCCCCCATCACCTGTAATTTCCTGACATTTTTTTCTTTCACTGTCTCTAGAAGGGTCCATAAGGCTAAAAATTTTTCTCGGTTGTTGGAACCTGGCCTTGGTGCGTATCTGATGAAAATATAGTGTTTATGACTAATGTAAAGTACCACCCTGACTCCACAATTAGGAGGTTGGCCCTAACTGGAACCATCGAAATACCCCCAAGAGGTACTATAGTTTATTTCAGCGAGAAAAGGGATCTGCGGGGTATTTTTTTTCGTTTATTCATAAATTCCATCATTTTCCCAACTTTCAAGGCTGTCGTCACTTCTGGGGGGACAAATCTATTTTTGTGAATAATTGAACTGCAGGCCCACCATAGATTTTTGACAAGGATGCTCGGTAAGTGTTACACATCAAAATTAATCACTTCAATGATGACCTATTGTCGTCATTACAAGTGTCACATTTTATCCATAAGTGTCACAAGTGTCGCAGACATCATAGAGTCATCTTACCTATGTCGTGTCTCGAATGACATCACAAGGAACACTTGAAGACACCCTCAGAGACTAGTTAAAGAAGAAGAAATCATTTGATGAAGAGTACAAAGATGTTTCCATAAAAAAAATGACTTAAAAATGAATTTTGAAGGCCAATGCTCCCCTACCCACTGTCAGGGAGTGCCAGCGTTCCTTGACCCTCTTTGGGGGAGCGTTCCAGCACTCTGTGCATCCTTCTAAGGGAACGCTGGGATTTTTTGAGGAAATTTTGGGCAGTTCTCCCCTACCCATTGTTAGGGAGTGCTAGCTCTCCTTTCCCTCCTTTGGGGGAGCGTTGCAACACTTTGTGCCCCATTCTGGGGGAGCGTTGGGTTGTTTGAGGAAATCTTGAGCTGTTGAGGAAAATAGGGAAAACTCCCCCTCATCTTTGGAGTTGGTTGAATTCGAATATGAGTTCAAGGATGGATCTTAGGGAAGATCCACAACAGATGGAGAAGGATCATCGACCTATCCCAAGAATATATAAGGTGGTTGGGTCTCTCCAAGCTTATATAAGGAGGCCTTCTCATGGTGAAAGAGATGAAGTTTGAGAGATACCTAACTTATGATCTCGTGAGAAGTGGTATTGAGGACATTGAAGGCATCAAACTTATGATCTCATAAGGGAGATAATCAGTGAGGCATAGTCATTTTGATTGTGTATTATTTGATCAATGGGTTAGACAAGGAGAGCTTGGTGAGGCTGTTGCAACTTCATCAAAGGTCTGTAAGTATCTCTATCGAGTTCTCATTAATACATGTGCTTGACTTGTTTCTTTCAAGGTTGTGTATGCCTACATGAACTTGTCTTTGATAGATAGATCTAGTTTTGAATTAATCATGGTAGAATAGGAATTTGTTTTGTCTTTGCTATTATTGGATAAGAAGACTTGTTGAAGAGCTTGGGGATCAAGGTTCAACTTGGAATGGGCAAGGACAAACATTGTAAAAAGGTACATTTTCTTCCTTTTCTATATTTCATTGACTTAGATAGGTTTAAAAGGATGTTAGTGACCAAAGTTATCACCTTTTTTTCTTGATCTTACAGATTTAGGGTTCAAGAGGAAATCTACTTGTCTACAAGGGGATTTTCCTATAACATAAATTGGTGACTGCAATGGGGATCGAACCCAAAATCTCTCATTTCACAGATCAGAAATTGGCGACTCCATTGGGGAACAAAGCTTTCAGTTTTAGTTTCCTTCCTTGGACCTATTATTTTTGTATTTTTCTCACCTTTAGATATTATTCACGTTGTGTTATTGATTCTTATATGTGTTGTTGGCTCTTGGATTCATTCTATACACACTCAATTTCTGGATTTTCCTGAGATTTTTTAATTTCTGGGCAAGTTTTTTGAGTTCTGAGAGGCCAGTGCTCCCCTGGCTCTACAACCAGAGCACTAACACTCTCTTGTAGTCTCCCATAGAGCGTTGCAACACTCTAGTACCCTTGACACTAGAGCACTGGTCTTTTTTTGCAAAAAACTTTTTGGGAGTTCATCTCTGACTCTATTTTTTGTTGTTTCATCTGCTCAGGGTTATTCCCATCTCAGTGTGTCATTGTTTTGGCCTCTAACATTTTGATTTCTAATAATTGATGATGTTTTGTTTGGATTTTTGACATTTTTATTCCTTACTTTTAGTCACTCTTCTTCCGTGATATTTGGAGTCGATCTACTTCTTTTTCACTTATCTGATTGAATGAAAGTTGTTGTAAGGAAATTCAGAGATCTATGCAATTTTCCATTTGATCTTTGAGGTAATTTTTCCCAAATAATTCCTCTTGTACTTACTTACATTTTCCCACCTTTCAGATCACTTTTATTGTTTAATCATCATCCATTAGCCTTCTCCTACATTGTCCAGCAATTTCACTATTTTTTATGCATTATGGGTGAGTTTTTCTTCATTTTTTTGACTATTTTTTGAAATTATGGGTGGCTCAACGCTCCCTTTTAGGACATATAAGAGAGCTATAACTCCCCTACAGTGATTTATGGAGCACTTCAACACTCTTTACCCTTGGAACAAGGAGCGCTGGTCTCCTTTTTGGAGGAGTTTTGCCCTTTTCTGCTTAGATTTTCTCAACTTGTTTTGTGGAAGTATTTACCCAGACTTTGTGATTGGTTTGTGAAGTTATTTGGGTTCATATTTTGTGCTTATAACCCCTTATTTTATTTATTAGAGCTTGAAACTTTTTCATAAATGTGAAATTGCCCTTTCTAGCTGCATGTTTTGTCAAGACAATTTGAGTGATTTCTCTTTCTCCCTGTCTTTTCTTGGATTATTCTCTACATCTTCTTGTACTCCTTGAATGCTTGATTGTTTGTAGAATCCTTGATTATTTTATTTTCAGAACAAGTTTCTACTTGTTTTCTTTCATACCTTACTGCCTTGAGTGCATGCTTTGTTTGTATCCCTTTTTCTTCGTGTCTTTTGCATCTGCATTTAACTCTTTCTCTTGTTGAAAGTAGTAGAAAATCAAAGGATTTGTATTTAATTTATGTATACATCATAATCAAACAAATAAGATACTTTCATTCTTGATTTTGGGTAGTGAAAGTAGCTTGCATTCGAAGTAGCGAAATTTCATGGTTTTTGTCATTTTGGGACATTGCGCATCTGGAATGATAAACATTTTCTCCTTCTCATAATATATCTTTAATCAAAGTGAATTATTTTCATTCTCATTTCTTTGCATTGTTTAGAGTCGGTCAAAACATCATTTACTCCACTCCATGTTCCTCTTGAGTAAACAACAACCTTAAAATCAAGCGCTAAACTAAAATTTATCAGACATGTTTTCTGTTAGCAACCCTACATTAGTTTAAGGTGTAGGGATTTGGAATAGGTTGAAAGGATAACTTTCCAAAGCTGTCAAACAATCTTAGCATCTTCTGATAGGGAGAGAGAAATCCAATTTTATTTTAAGCTAACTAGGATCCCCCTCTCACACATGGGTTATGCACGAGGTCATGTTTGGGAGAGTTACGGAGATTATCCCTCCGTCGTTCAACCATTTGTAGTATTCAGATAGTATATTGGGGTTCTTCTTGAGCTCAAATATATTCATTTTTTCTTAGTGCTTCGTGAATTCCAAATCCGTTCGGGGTCCTCTGGAGTTCTATCGGTCCACTTGTCCTCAATTCTCTCGAAGGATTTCAGACTTGTTATTCTTCCCATACGTTCGGACTGGATTGTCGACTATACCCACCCAGGGGATGACTACAAGTAGGTGACCTTAGTATCCATAATATTCAGGGTCTTACATAAGGTGACAATGAAGAGAAGTCTCACTGTACCTAGAACATACGTTGGTCAAACTCACTCGAGCTCCTTGGAGGGTAAATCCACAATTACTGTGTGGAAGCTTGCACCAAGGTGTAAGCCCATTAAGCAGGGTGCCAACATAACTGATCCACCCACTCTATCCCTGGCCCTTCCTATATTGAACTCACGACGTTGGATTTCATCACCAACTAGTGGTTTCATTGTGGGAAGTTTTGATTGATTGTTTGCTTCTTAGATTCATAGCATGTGTTGTTTGTTTTACTTAGTGGACCTTAGGTCAAGTCAGTGTTAATGGCATCAAATACTGGGAGTACCAATGAAGGAACCCCTTGTCTCGGGGAACCTTTCACTTTTCCTTATTTTGGAAACATTGGTCCTCCGCACATTGCCACACTGAGTCTTCTGGGACTCACCATCCGGTTACCAGTTTGGTTGTTTCCCACTACGGTGATATCGAATCTTCCTAGTGCTTCAGATGCACCTAATGCTTCAGATGTTAGTACACCACCCACACATCAACCTCATGTCAAATTTTCACCTTCTTCACCCATTAAGTCTCCTTCCCTTTCTCCTTCTTCGCCTAGTGAAAGATCTAAAGCAAGTATCTAGGTTGATAAGAAGAACAAGAAATAGAAAGACAAGAAGAACAGGAACCCAAAAAGGACCAAGCCTCCAACCATATCAAATGTTGGATCCAAGCAACTAGCTATTATTCATTGTACTAGGAGTGTTGATGAGTTCAACAAGAATCCAATGAAGAATCTGAAACCCAAATTTCCTTGCAGTCTTTCTAAGGGTGACCACTTTTTGAGGGATTTCCTTGGTCTTCCCAAGGTCTTAGAAATGTGGTCTTCCACATCATCGAACCCAGTTGGATATCCTGGTGACACCCTATCAACTAGTGATGTTAAGGTTGGAAAGAAGAAGACAACTGTCAAATTTCCTTGTATGTTATGCGAAGGTGATCATTATTCTCACCTTTTTCCTCGTATGGATGAGTCTTCTTCTCTTTTGGAAAAGCTTCAACTTACAACTAGTTATCATAAGATTTTCCCCAAACCATCGTTAGTTGATGGAATGGTCAATATGGTTCCATCCCCAGTCAGTGTGGTTGATCAGTTGGTCAATCGAGTTTCATCCTCGTTTGAACCACCAACCAAAGTAGTTGATCTAATTTTGTCATCGATCAACCCCACTTTTCATCTGAATAGTGAAACCCAATGAATAATCCAGTCCTGTCATTGGTCAATACCACCCTTCATCTAAAGAGTACCAATGTGGTCAATCCCATTCCTCCTTTGACGAGTGCCAAAGTGGTTTCTTTGGTCCCTTCATCAGTCAGTCTGGTTGATCCCATCATCAATCTGGTCACGTCCTTAGTTTAACCACTTGACAAAGTGGTTGATCCAATCCCATCTTCGGTTAATCCCACTCTCCTGTTAGAGAGTGCAACCCAAGTGGTCAATATGTTTCCACCTGTCGACCCCATTCTCCCCTTGGAGAATGAAACCCAAGTGGTGGATTTGATGTCATTGTCAATCAATCCTACTCTCTCGCTAGAGAGTAAACCCGATTCTTCCCATGTTTTTCTCGTTGATACATAATCTACCGTGTTGGGGGGCATCCCTCCTTCTCCCACAAAACCCCCTCCAAGTAATGAGGCCATCCTTTTTTATTGGGGTGTGCTAATTGAAACTCATATTCCCTCTCACATTCCTTTCACTATTACAGTATAGGTTTGTGGCTGCGACATTCCTCATGTGCTGATAGATGAAGGCTTGTCTGTTAGTATTTTGTCCTCTATTGCTTGCCAAGATTTGGGTTATCCTCATCTTGTGTCGGTTACTCAAACTCTGCTCACTTTGAACAGAAGAACCAATAACCCTTTAGGGATCCTTCCTCAGTTTTCCATAACTTTGGGAGGGAAAACTGTCTTTATTGATGTTATGGCAGTCTAGGACCCCTTGGATTTCGATTTACTCCTTGGGTGATATTATGTCTAAGATATGAATGATATTGTGTCCACTCTCTTTCATGTGATATATTTCCCTCATGATGGAAGAATGGTGAATATTGATCAACTTTTGTTCGTTGGCCCTGACTTGACCATCAACCCAATGACCTCCCTAAACGGGTCTTATATGAAGTTGGTATCACCCCTTCCAAAGGTCAATTATGCGGTGTTGTATCCCATGAATTCAACTTTCGATGACTTAGATCTGGTAGTTGACATGGTGATATCTTCAATAGGGATATTGGAGCCTGATCTCCTTACCCCTGTCGTGACCCTCGACATGTGTTCCTTCAAGAGCATTTTTCTTCCATCCAGTGTAGATCTCTTGGAATCCATGATCGAGTTTTGTCCCTTGACATGGTTTCCTTCCAGAGAATTATCCTCTTGGAAACCATGATCAATAAGAATTCATGAGCATAGCTTCCCTTCTCTATGGAAATCTCATTAAGAAATGAAACAGAGGCTGTGATCATAGTTTTCCTCTCTCTAACAAGCTCACTAAAAAATGAAACAAAAATATGGGGATTGAACTCGAATCCTTGAGCATAGTTCTTTTCCCATGTCAACCTCATTAAAAAATGAAACAATCACCTCTCATACCAAGTCGAGTCTTTCATTAGGTCTTCATCCTTCTGTATCCTTTTTCTCCATCTAGTACAAAAATTGGTGACAACCTCAAAGTTGGTGAATGAATATAATCTTGGGGGGGTGTATCTCCAGCCTTTGATTATCATTCTGGAGTTATGCCGCTAGATTTTCAAGCTGGGGGAAAATTAACAACCATCCATGGGTATCCCAACCTTTGGAAAGTATGTTGGGATTTCTCAACCATAGTTTAATTTTGTTTCAAGCTTGTTTAAAAATGAAACCTATACCGAGCTTAGGCTTTTTTCTTTCTCGTGCTCGTAAAAAAATGAGAACGTAACTGAGTAAACGTTTATCTCTTTTTCAAACTTGCATGGATACACAAAAAAGGAACCCCCTAGTGTCGCCTTTAATCTCTTTTTAGACTCTCTAAACATGAAAATATTGTTTAGTGATATTTCTTCCTTTCCCACTCGTTAAAAGGTTTGAAAGGGCATTTTTTGAGTGATAATTTATCTCTTTTTCGGCCTTGCAATACTAACATTATGAAAAAGTACAACCCTCAAGTCGTCTTTAAGTTCTTTTTAGACTCTCTAAACATGAAAAATCACCAAGTTTAGCTTCTCTGGACTGGTTAAAAAATCATACATTGAAGGGCCCATGTGGGACCAAACCCTTACTTCTTCCAGTTCGTTAAACAAAGGAAGAGGGACTTACCGAAGGTGAGCTATATTGATCATGTGTTATCCTCCTCTAGCTCATTAAATAAAAAAGAGGTACTTGCCTATCTGGATAGGGAAAAAATTGAAGGAAGTAAGACAAACATTTTTTGAAAACATCACCAGTCACTCTTACGGTTGCACTTGAACATGACACTTTGTCTTTGCATACATTTTAATCCAATGAACCAATCCTTTGAGTTTCTTTACTCCTTTGGGTCACCCGAAAAAAGTCACAGTGTCCATTACATCATCATGTTTTGGTCTATGTCATGTTTCTGTTGCTATGCCTCGGTGTTCAAGGGAAGTATCTACCTCGAGAGTCAACCATCACAAATATCCTATTTCAATACCCGTGTTAGTCCATGTTCATTTGATCTACCAATTTACATATCTATGTCAGTTTTGTGTCGTTTATGAGGGATACATCAAGGCCCTCCTACGACAAGTCCGTTCATGTTGACTTCAACACATTATCTGGGAACTAGACTTAGAAACTAGTTAGTACCTTGGGACTTGCATGCCTCAATGGCAGGCCTCCTCGCTTCCGACAATGGGTTTACATCATTGACCCCTGATCAGATGATTCCATGGATGTTCAACTTCATCTCATCTATTCACATTCACTGGAATGTACTAAGCTACCTTGGGAATCATTGACATCAATGGTGATCTCCCTTGCACTTTTTAACGGTTTACCTCATTGATCATTAATCAAGTGGTTTCTGCCATGTTCAACATCAGGAAATTTATTCTCATGGTTAGATTCGTACTATATCAGGATCGGTAGGAAGACCTTGGGTTGAGTAATCACTCTGTTATGCACTTTTCCCAGGTTGTGACGGAGTTTCTCTTGAATATTGACACATATACTGTCACATAGATCCACTTTGTATTGGTCCATGGATATGTCTTGTCATCTCGTATATCCACTGTGTATTTTTCATGGCTACAATCAATTCATGTCATGGAAGTATAGATCGACAATGTATCTTTGGTGGCTATACTTTTGTTAATATAATTATGGATCCACAATGTATCTTATGGCGGCCATACCTTGAAATTCTTTATCACTCAAGCATAGGTAGGCCTGCCTTGGGTTTGAAACATGTCATAATGTTTGTTTGATGGTTGTGTGTGGCTTCTACCAGGTTCTCTGAGTCCATACCCTTGCTCAAAAAATTCTACAAAGTACTCCAGTCATCAGTTTCTATCTTCAAACTTCCCACTTTTGGGGGAAATCTGTTACACATCAAAATTACTCACTTCAATGATGACCTATTGTCGTCGTTACAAGTGTCGCATTTTATCCATAAGTGTCACAAGTGTCACAGACATAATACAGTCATCTTGCCTATGTAGTGTCTTGAATGACATCATAAGGAACACTTGAAGACACCCTCAGATACTGGTTAAAGAAGAGGAAATCATTTGATGAAGAGTACAAGTATTTTTCCATGAAAAAAAACACTTAAAAATGAATTTTGAAGGCCAACGTTCCCCTACCCACTGTTAGGAAGTGCCAATGCTCCTTGACCTTCTTTGGGGTAGCATCCCAACACTTTATGCAACCTTTTGTGGGAGCACTGGGATTTTTTGAGGAAATTTTTGGAAGAACTCCCCTACCCACTGTCAAGGAGTGTCAGTGATCCTTTCCCTCCTTTGGGGGATTTTTTCAACACTCTTTTCCTCATTCTGGGGGAGCGCTAGGATGTTTGAGGAAATCTTGGGCTGTTGAGGAAAATCAAGAAAAAATCCCCCTCATCTTTGAAGTTGGTTGAATTTGAATCTGAGGTAAAGGCTGGATCTTAGGGAAGATCCACAACTGATGGATAAGGATCCTCAACCTATCCCAAGAATCTCTAAGGTGGTTGAGTCTCTCCAAGCTTATATAAGGAGGCCTTCTCATGGTGAAAGAGATGGAGTTTGTAAGGTAGCTAGAGAGGTAGTGGGAGGGCCCAGAGAGCCCATAGTGATAATAGTGGAGGCCATTCAATGTAAGGTGGAATAGTTCCACTATATTATTAAATAATGCTGACTATGGTAGTTAGATATAATAAATGGGTAGTTATATATAATAAATGTAAGAGGACTTCTTAGAAGGTTCTACTCTTAGAAGATTCCTCCTCTAGAATGTTCTTAGGTGATGGTATCACCATATAAAGCGGTTCAAGAAATATAATGGGATATGAAGAGTAGTATTGTATTATGATATGAAGCTCATTAGGAGGAAGCCCTCTCAAAGAGGCAAGTGAACAGGAGAGGATCCCTTCCATAATAGGATCCATTGTATGGTGTTGCTCTACCTCAAGGGTTTTGATATAGTAAAGTGGTGGTTTTCTATATGGTTTCATATATATTGTGTGTTAATTGTATTCATACATATTTTGATATATTGTGATTTTTTTTTATTTAGTATTTGGTTCTTAACAATTGGTCTCAGAGAACTTTCCTTGGTAGACATTGTGGGCAAATCTTTTTTTATTTTTGCAGATTTTTTTTTTCGAAGAAAAAATATGGTTGCGACTTTCCAGACAATTTCGATATTATTATGAGAACAATTTGTAGAAACAAGTTGTATTTATGTTTTCCTCTCATAAAAACACCCAATTTGAAAAAAAAAATCATCTGAAACAGAGTCCGGGAAGTCAAGATATTGAAGTTTTAAAATTTGCAAATTTTTTCAAGGTTTTTTCCATGGACGACGACACGATTTTTTTATTTATGTAGTAGTTGGAGGAAGAATTTTCCCAAGAAAATTACATATATGAGTTCCTCTCACAATTTCACCCAATGTAAGAAACAAAATCAGCCTAAACGGAGTCCGAGAAGTGAAGTTATGAGCATTTTAAATTCTGCAGTTTTTTAGGGTTTTTCCAGAAAAAAGGCATGATTTTCTGTCGTAACTTATTGTTCTATTTTTTGGGTTTTTTCATGACAGCTGCGGAACTGAAGAGTTCATAGGGTGATCATATGGCTATTTCCTCTCAAACTCTCAAATAAATTCTACAAATTACTGAAGCATTCAAATCCCAATTGTATGAATCATTGGATGCTGGATTGCATGACCTTACAGATGGCCTCAATGATAGTTTTCGTAGTATTCAAGATTCATTGGATAGCATGTAGGAGATATTTCTTATGGAGGAAATCAGGGATGAATATAATAAAGAAATATATGCTTGGTATGATTTTGAGGCCGATTTTGATGATTGGTATATGGATAGTTGTCATTTATGGGATGACAACCACTTTCATATTTTATCTGATGACTACTCCACCTTCTGTAGAAAACATCAATGTCCCACATCAAGAGCTAGTTACCAGCGTCCAACTTGCATATTATACAATGGTATTGTTCCTTCTAGATTCATATTTGATCAACTCCCATTATTTGGATGGATATTCTTATTTGGATCTACATGATAAGTGTCAGTATTGGGAGCATCATTTTCAGTTGGTTATTGAGTGTCGATATCTTCCATGTGGGGTTCACATGAGAAATTGGACATGGGACCCTTGTTTATAGTGGAGGTTGTATTACTTCAACATGGTGGCTACCATTTCTCAATGGAACCCTACTTCTCTAGTCTACTTCAGCACTATGGTCCACACTTATCCATGGGACCCTGGTATATGGTTGTACATCAAGCGTTGAGGACAATGCTTTCATAAGGGGGATGGAATGTAAGGTATATAGAGAGATAGTNGGGGGGGGGGGGGGGGTAGAGGGCCCATAGTGATAATAGTGGAGGCCATTCAATGTAAGGTGGACTAGGTCCACTATATTATTAAATAAAGCCCACTATGGTAGTTAGATATAATATATGGGTAGTTGTTATAGCTAGATTTGCCTCACCATTGTTATCTTGCACAGAGGGCCTTTTTCCATTTCCCTATGCAGACTTATCATCCCTTTTTGATGAATCCAGAGATAAAAATATACATTTTCAACATATATGCTCCCTATCAGTTATACAAGATGTGTATACGCTTGTTGCTCCACTATAGCTCATGTATATCAGGATTTTTGCGAGAAAATAAAAAATGAGGTCGGATTTCTATGTCATGACAGAAGATCTTTGATCCTTGGCCTTCCATATACTAGAAACGTTCTGACTTAGCCCTTCAGTTGCATTCTGAAGGCTATAAGAGCACAATTCTGAGGTATGGAAAAGAGGAGAAAGCATTCAACTTTGAGAGAAAAGTTACTCTAGAGAAATTACTTCATATTGAGTCTGCATCCCTTTGTCCCTCAAGTCTAAACACAGTGTTCATCCCCCAAGCTCTTTCCCTATTGTTGAGAGGACCTCGTTGCCTCTTTCCTATGAGCTTGGATTTTGTGGAGGATTGAAGTGGTGGAGACCCAGTTGGAAGGAACTTGGTTTCTTGGTTTCGAACCGTGCCGATGCGGAAGTTTGTAATGTTGTTACTTCTGCTGATCAATTATTAATAGAAATACTCCTTTCCCGTCCTATGGGTATATTGCAAATACATGATTATTATCCATGGGCATGTTGGAATGCTTATTAATGGATTATGCTATATGATGTGATAACCCCTTTTATATTATTACTATGTACTTGCTCTGCTTGTTTGTTGAGAACTTCTTGCAGGTATAAATCTTTGGGTCAAAGTGCTCAACAGTGGAACATCATCAAACATTGGATCGAGGTAGGCCTCTTCCTTGTATTGCACATTATTTTATACAACATATGTTGGAATTGAGTTGATTTCTGCACTCATACATGTCTGTTGTGGTTTACCCATGGCCATAGAGAGTTTTTCCCTTGTAACAGAAATGATGACTCCACTGGGGAGAGATCTTCCTTTTAAGGGTTGAAGTACTTTTTCTTCTTACATTGCTCTTTTTCCTTTGTATTTCTTGCCGTATCACTGCTTGACAAATTCTGTTCACTTTGAGTATGAGTTTTCAGCCTTTTTCCCTTGCCTATCCTTGTTTTAAATCATATATGCCCTTTTTCCCTTGACAATCATGTATACATGCTTTGTCTCACTGCAAGAACCATATATACACTCTGTTATCCTGAACAGTCACGTATACCACTTCCCCTTACTTGTTTTCTTGGTTTAGTGACTACTGGGTGAGATTTGAAAATTGTTGAGCCTTCTTAGGTCTCTATAGTGCTCGTTGAGATTATCTGGGATGACACAAAACCTATTTGGAGTTGAATTTTTGGGCAGAGTCTTTATCTTTGTTTTCCATTTTTGATTTGTCCTTGTTATCTGGGCTCTTTGATTGGTCGCTTGGTATTCTACTCGAGTTATTGCTTTTATACATAGTAGAATTTATATATCAGGTTGCTCATCATTCCATGCATTTTCTTTTTAGTATATTGAAAATACAAAAAAAATAGGCATTTTGCATTGGTTGGCATTTCCGTCTTGGAATCTTTATCATTAGCTTAGCACATTTAGTGAAGGATTGAATTTTACTTCTAAATTGCAGAGTTGAAATTGAAGACTGCACTATTCTTATTAGCATATCATTCATTGAAAAGTTAAAGATATACTTTGCATTATATCAATATTTATTTTCTTGCAGAGTCATAACACCATGAGTTTCACTTCCATACCTTTTTGAGTAACCACGACCAATAAAATTTATGCTTTAAACTAAAATTTATTAGTCACGATTTTATTTTTTAGGGTGCAAAAACTAGCTTAGGATTTAGTGCCTTGGAATAAGATCTTGTGAGTAAAATTCTCCAAGGAAATTAAATCAACATATGTGTCTGAGACAGGGAGTTGAGAAGTCCATTGTATAATTGGTAATATCAAGAGGCTCCGCTCACACTGGATTTAATCATGAGGTCATGCGAAGTTAGTTGAAGGGATAACCTCTAGATACTCACCTAACATCAGAGATATTTATGTGGATTTATTCGTATTTGGGGATCTTTCTAGTATGCATACCTATGTGAGAGGTGGTACTTTCAAGGTTTAGGGATTTTCTACCCTGCCCATATGGTGATCTGGACTTACGAATGCTCATCTGTGCATCAGTTATACAGTGGTTTATTAGTTGCTTGACTTAGGTATCTCATAGTTTACTTGCAGTGGTTATTCTACTTGTATCCTGAGTCAGATAGGGGTTAGACAACACACAAACTTTATGGAGGATTACCTCTCCAGGGGGATTTGACCGACTGACTGTTAAGCCTACGAGGGCCCTTATAAATGATTCTATTACCTCTAAACTTTAGCAGGGAGTCTCAGGTCCCTCTTGGATGAGACATACCTTCTTTAGCGAGGGAGGCCACTCAACCACTTTAGCCCGTTTGCATGCATATTGGTCGTTTGACTTTTTGGTATGCTCTTTGACTACTAGTTAGCATTAGGATATATTTTTATTTGTTGGAGAGTCATAAGTTGTCGTGGAGTCTGATCAACTTCCTCGCAGTTCCCATTGGTTGTTACAGTTACCACCACTTTTCAAGTTCTTTCCTTCTAAAAGGCGTAGAGTTATCAGGAGTGGTACACACACATCCACTTTTCAGACTTCTAGTTCCACAAGGGTGAGTACTGAGTCTAGTCTTCAGAAAACTGCGATTTCTTCGACTCCCAATACTGCTATAGTTAATGGCACCCATTCAACACCTGAAGCCGCTACAGTTGCAGTGTTGAAGTCTTATACTGGTACTATGGCTTGGCTTGTAGTTAATGCTTTGTCTCTTGCATCAAACCCTTTTGGGTGTTTCAGTCACTCATTGAGTTACAATGTTTAGACCATGCCTATGGCTTCTAGTCCATTTTCTTATGGTATGTCTAACTTCACTTCGCAGTTTTCGACTTCCATCCCAGTTGCTGGCCCTAACCCTAGCTTTGGACTTGGGGGCACTACACCTCTTTACACTCCTTTCCCATTTGGTGGTTCTCATATACCCAAAGTGACTCCTAATGTGGGAAGTGTGCCTATTCTTAACCCTGGGTCTAATCCTTCTACGAATGGATGGAACAACCCATCTAGCGGACAAGTTCGGCCCTATATCCCTATCCCCTCCGTGTTGATTCCAACCAATACTTTTGGCATGACGAATCCTCTTCAATCCTCTGGGTTCCCACCTGGAGGAGATCCGTATTACACTTTTGGCACTCCCCAACCTAGATCTAATCCAGTTAGGTGAAATTTTAACAACCCTCAGCTTGGATCTAATCCAACCTAGGGAAAATTTCATAACCCTTATGAGAACATTCCTGTTGGAATGATGCCCAATCTATATTTTACAAATCAACCCAGAGGAGGGTCTTTTAATCCCAGACAAGGTTTTGGTCCTCACAAGAATTGTTAAGAACCAAATACCTGAATACAAAAGCACCACAATAGATATACAAGAACAATATGCAAAATCTCATTTATTACCATCAAACCCTTGAGGTAGGGCAACACCATACAATGGATCCTATTATGGAGGGGATCCTCTCCTATTCACTTGCCTCTTCGAGGGGGCATCCTCCTATTGAGATAACGCTCCAAATACAAAACTTCACTTCATGTCTCATTACATTTGTTGAACCCCTTTATATAGTGCTACCATCACCTAAGAACATTTTAGAGGAGAAATCTTCTAGAAGTAGAACCTTCTAAGAAGTCCTCTTACATTTATTATATCTAATTACCCATTTATTATATCTAACTACAATAGTGGGCATTATTTAATAATATAGTGGACCTAGTCCACCTTACATTGAATGACCTCCACTATTATCACTATGGGCCCTCTGGGCCCCCCCACTACCTCTTTAGCTACCTTACATTCCATCCCCCTTATGAAAGTGTTGTCCTCAACGCTTGATGTACAACCATATACCAAGGTCCCATGGATAATTGTGGACCATAATGTTGAAGAAGACTGAAGAACCAAGGTCCCCTGTAGAAAGGAAATCCACCATGCTGAAGTAGTCCAACCACCATTGTAAGTCCGAGTCCCATGTCCAAGTGCTCATTTGAACTCCCCGTGGAAGATTTTGGAACCCAATAACCAACTCCAAATGATGCTCCAAAGACTAACACCTATCATGTGGATCCAAATAAGAAGATCCATCCACATAGTGGAAAAGGGTCATAGCAGAATATGGAAGGAATAATACCACTATAGAATATGTAGACTGAACGCTAGTAACTAGCTCCTGATGTGGGACATTGATGTTCTCTATAGAAGGTGGAGTAGAGTCATCAAATAAAATATGGAAGTGGTTGTCATCCCAAAAATGACAACTATCCATATACCAATCATCACAATTGTCCTCAAAATCATACCAAGCATATATTTCTTGATTATATTCATCCCTGATGATGTCTTCCATAAGAAATATTTCCTGCATGCTACCCAATGAACTACAAAGACTATTATTGAGGCCATCTGCAAGATCATGAAATTTGTCATGCAATGTGTCATACAATTGATATTTGAATGCTTCAAGAATTTCTTTGAGGTTTTGAGAAGAAATAGCCATCTGAGCACCCTATGAACCCTTCAGTCCCGTAGTCGTCATGAAAAAAACCCTAAAAAATAGAACAATAAATTACAACAGAAAATCATGGTTTTTTTTCTGAAAAAACCCTAAAAAACTGTTGAATTTAAAATGCTCATAACTTCACTTCCCAGACTCCGTTTCGGCTGATTTTTTTTTGAAATTGGGTGAAATTGTGAGAGGAACTTGGACCTATAATTTGTTTGAGAAAATTTGGCCTCCAACTACTATAGAAATAAAAACAAATCGCATCGCCGTCCGCGGAAAAAACCATGAAAAAATGCAAATTTTAAAACTTCAATATCTTGACCTTCCGGACTCCGTTTCGAACGATTTGTTTTTTCAACTTCGGTGTTTTTCTAAGAGGAACTCAGATATAAAACCTATTTTTGAAATTTTTTCACAGAAATAAACCGAAAAGTTATGGAATTTCGCGGCCCTCTTTTTTCTTCTAAAAAAAAATCTACAAAAATAAAAATATTTTCCCACAATGTCTGCCCAAGGAAAGTGCTCTGATACCACTTGTTAAGAACCAAATACCTGAATACAAAAGAACCACAATAGATATACAATAATAATATGAAAAATCTCATTTATTACCATCAAACCCTTGAGGTAGGGAAACACCATACAATGGATCATATTATGGAGGGAATCCTCTCATGTTCACTTGCCTCTTCGAGGGGGCATCCTCCTATTGAGCTACCACTCCAAATACAAAACTTCTCTTCATGTTTCATTACATTGCTTGAACCCCTTTATATAGTGCTACCATCAACTAAGAACATTTTAGAGGAGAAATCTTCTAGAAGTAGAACCTTCTAAGAAGTCCTCTTACATTTATTATATCTAATTACCCATTTATTATATCTAACTACCATAGTGGGCATTATTTAATAATATAGTGGACCTAGTCCACCTTACATTGAATGACCTCCACTATTATCACTATGGGCCCTTTGGTCCCCCACACTACCTCTCTAGCTACCTTACATTTACAAGAATCCTGGAGTTCCTAACACACAATATTTCACGGGAGGATGGGGCCAGGTGTCACAACCTCGTATTTCCTTTCTGGCCACACTTAATTTTCCAGATTTGTCTAAACTAATGAATGACCTGGTGATTCATGATCCCACATGGCTCCCTATCCCTACCAAACTTCTGTCAGACATTCCAAAGTTTGAGGGTAAGAATGGTGAGGACCCTGGTGACCATGTCACTAATTTTCACCTTTGGTGCTCATCGAATTCTTTGAATCATGATTCTATTAGATTATGATTGTGTCAACGCACTCTCATTGGAGTCGCATCGCAATGGTACATTGAGCTACCTAGGGGGATGTATGGATCTTTTCATCAATTGGTGCTATCCTTTCTTAACCACTTTCAACTTCCCATTTGTTATGATGATGGCCTTGAACTTTTGCCAAATTTACACTAGGGTACTAACACACACATCTCAAACCATATCCAGGAATGGCATAGGAGAAGGTGGTTGGTTAAGACTCCTATACCCCGGACCTTTCTTCTAGAATGGTTCCTAAATTATTTACACACTCCTATTTCAATGGATGTTTCTACTTCCAGGGTCTTCAGCGAGGAAGAAGCTATCCTTAGAGCCCAACAATTTGATTTGATATATGCTCAATCTAGGATGTTATACCACCTTCTTCCAGATGCACCATGAACAAATCACGATCCTAGACAAACTCTCGGACCTCATGCCGATGGAATTGTAGGGTCTACCAATGTAAAATCCATAGACTCGACAACGAAGTTTGTTGGAGGGCCACCCTCGTCTAGATCCTCCAAACCCACCCTATCGACAGATGTACATTCTGTGCAATCGTTGAAGAACCCAAATGGTGACCAGCAACCAGATGGGAATAAAAGGAAACGTTGAAATAATCGTAAGGGTGGGAAGAATAATAATAAACCCAAGGACAAAGATAATAATGGGAAACAAAATGATAATGTTGGAGAGGGAAAGAAAGAGAAATGTAAGGTGAAGTTTCCTTGTAAACTTTGTACCAATGACCACCTTACACACTTATGCCCCAAACTTGCAGAGGCTGTGAGGCTTTTAAATCTACCACTCGTTGTGCTGACGAACCCATTCCCACAAAACCAGCACTTAGCCTCGAGCTCTTCAAACCCCGGAAATGTGTTCGGTGGAAGTCAAAACCCACCATCGCAAGATGGCAATCGTGTTTGCATAAATATGGTCGATGTGAAAAATTGATATAGCCACCCACTCTTGAGATTATAGCTCTTCAAAATCTAGTACCAGCCTAGAAGTTCCTCCTCCACCCCCGGAGATGAACTTACAGATCAAGAAACCAGAGCCACCACCTCATATTCCAAAAGGAGTACTTAAGCACTCTACCCACAACCCTAATGTTAGAGCTGCCCAGAACTACTCTATTGTTGAGGATCTGGGCCAAACCCCTTGTGCGATGTCATGTTTGGAGGAACTCCAGATGTGTCCATCATAGAGGAATGCCTTACGCTCTGCCTTAGGAGCTCTAGAACCTTGTGGCTCAAAAGTTATCAATTTCGATGTCACGGACGTGAAGCCTCGCTTACCCTACCATGTTTCTTTTCAAATCCAAGTGGAGTATTCCAATTATACTATCAAATGAGTGGTCATTGATGAAGGTGATGCCACTTGCCTGTTGTCCCTGGTCTGTTGGAAAGCTATCAGTTCTCCGACCCTTTCCAAGTCTTTGAACATGTTGACTGCATTTGACAATCATTCCTTCCACCCTTATGGTATTCTCCCCACCTTTCAGGTTCAATTAGGTGGGAAGATAGTAGAGGTGGAAGTAGAGGTAGTTGATGCTCCTCTCGATTATAACTTATTACTAGGTCGCAATTCTACCTATGCTATGGTCGTTGTCATATCATTCATTTTTCGTGTACTTTGTTTTGCTCGTTAGGGGGAGATCTGATGATAAACCAGTTATCCTTTGTGTACTCTAGTCCTAATGCATTTGTTGGACCGTCGATTCTTGTGATCGACAACTCAACCAGAAACTAAGAATATCGGTCTCAGAATGTATTCTTCCCTCATGGGTACTTTTGACTTCTCAGCGCCGATTCATCCCATTTATTCCATGTCTAGTAGGCCTACTTCAACCGAAAGGTCCATACCTTTCCACACTTCCTATTTTAGTTATCCATGGAAAGACAGTTGCATGCTGGAATGGCTATGCCAGTATCGACAGTGGAGATTGTGTATCAATCCATTCTTGTCTCCTCTGTCGATCTCGATCCTGTTACCTCATAGACAGACGAGGATGATCCTGTTCTTGGGCTTGTATGGGCCACCTCGTTATCTTGTTCACATTATTTATTAGATGATAATTTTCCTTCGAACGAATCCATCCTCAAAGCCATGAATGGCTTTGAGAGACCTTGGGATGACATGCATTATCGATATTATTTTCTCCCAAGTCTTGAAAGTATCGAGTAAGATGATTTTTGATCTACCTTGAGTGAGATAGTCGGTCATGCTGTAGTTCCAATTGACACGCACAGCATTTATGTCAAAGGAAATATGGCGAGTATTTCTTCTACCATCCCGATTGATATCTCTCGTACCCTTGGCAAGATTGAGAATGTATATATAGGTGTGGATTGTTTGCCAGAAGAGATTCTGATCTATGCCAACCTCTTCAAATAATTTTGAGATGTATTATCTTTCTCATATGAAGAGATGCCATGGATCGACCCTCATATTTTCGAACATGAGATTAAGACTTATCTAGATGCTAAACCTATTCGACCACGTCTTAGAGTTGTTAATCCTAGGAAGGCCTCTGCTATTAAGGAAGAGGTGGAGAAGCTACTTAATGCTGGTTTCATCTACATGGTTCCCTTGAACGAATGGGTATACAACCCCATTCCTATGAATAAAAATTAAGGAACCATCCGTGTGTGTATGGAATCTCATGACCTGAACAAGGATTTTCCTAAAGATAACTTCCCCACATCGTTCATTGATCAAATTCTCAATGAGTGTGCGGGAAGTGAAATATTTTCCTTTATGGATGGATTTTCAAGATATAACCAAATCCATATCAAACCTGAGGACCAACACAAGATGGAATTTATATGTCCTTGGGGTACTTATTCATACCAAAAAATGTCTTTCGGCTTGAAAAATGCCTGAGCGACCTTCCAATGCACCATGACTTTTGCTTTTCACGATCTCAAGCACATAGTCGAAGCTTACCTCAATGATCTTGATGCTCACTCTCACAAGAGAGTGGATAATGTTACACACCTTCGGCTAGTTTTCGAAAGATGTCGTTACTATAAAATCCAGTTAAACCCTCACAAATGCATTTTTTGCGTTAATTTTGGCCGTCTCTTAGGATTCCTAGTTTCCAAGACTGGCATCATGGTAGATCCTCTTAAGGTTGAGGAAATACTTCAATTGCCTCCCCCGCGCATGATTAGACAACTTCAAGGTTTACAAGGGAAAGCTAACTTTCTGCGTCGGTTTATAGTGAATTATACCAATATCACCAAGGGTTTCATGCACCTATTGAAGGAAGACACTCCTTTTATCTGGGATGAATGAGCCCAGGAGTCTTTCGACGCTTTAAAGAAAGCCTTAGTATCGATCCCTCTACTGAAATCTCCTAATTATAGTAGAGATTAGTTGTTTTATATTTCCGCATCTGTAGAGACGATTGGTATGGTTCTAGTTCAAGAGGATGATGAGCTCCATGAGCACGTCATCTACTATCTTAGTCAGAATTTAGTCAGACCTGAGCGTAATTACTCTTACATTGAAAAGCTAGCTTTGGCTGTCGTTCATGCAGTCCAACATTTACAACACTATATATTTCTTTGCAAGACTATTGTGGTTGCTGATGTCAATCTGTTTCAATATGTCCTCACTAGGCGTATCATAGGCAGGAAATATAATAAATGGACTGTCATTTTGCAAGAATTTGATCTCGACTTTTCTTCGGCCAAGTCCAAAAAATCATTAGTTTTTGTAGAGTTAATATCCGATTTTCCACGATTAGATGAGGATGTTATCCATGTCGATTCATTTGCAGATGAACACATTTTCCTTGTCTCGTTGTCTGACCCCTGGTATGGAGATATTGTTTTATATCTTCAAACCTTGAAGTTCCCTCAACATCTCTCGCGAGATGATCAACAACGTGTTAGATACCAAACCAAAAAGTATATCATCATCGATGACACTTTGTATCTCCGAGGAATAGATAGTATCTTATAACGTCGCTTCTTAACTCATGAGGAAGTTGAGTCAGTCCTAAATGATTTCCACAAAGGGGCTTGTGGTGGTCATCTATCTGGGCTTGCAATAGCCCAAAAAATCCTGTGAGTCGGTTACTTCTGGCCCACTATATTTAAAGATTGCATTGAAGCAGTTAAGAAGTGTCACCCCTACCAGGTGTTCACCTGAAAAATGTGCTCACAACCAACCCCCCTTCACCCAGTCATTACCGTCGGTCCCTTCACCAAGTGGGGGGTATATTTTGTCAATTGTAACCCAACGTCAGCTGGGGGGCATCAACACATTATCGTGGTTGTCGACTACTTTACCAAGTGGGTCGAAGCCATGCCTACTGTAAAATCTGATGGGAAGATTGTAGCCTTCTTCATGTTCAACCAAATTATCACCCGGTTCGGTATCCCAAGTGAGTCTGCATCCCTTTGTCCCTCAAGTTTGAACACAATGTTCATCCCCCAAGATCTTTCCCTATTGTTGAGAGGACCTCATTGCCTCTTTCCTATGAGCTTGCCTTTGGTGGAGGATTGAAGTGGTGAAGACCTAGTTGGAAGGAACTTGGTTCTTGGTTTTGAACTCTGTCAACACAGAAGTCTGTAATGTTGTCACTTATGCTGATAAATTATTAATACAAATACTCCTTTCCCATCCTATTGGTATCTTGCAAATATATGATTATTATCCATGGGCTTGTTTGTAATGTTTATTAATGGATTATGCAATCTGATGTGCTAACCCCTTTTATATTATTACTATTACTTCCTATTCTTGTTTGTCGAGAACTTCTTGCAAGTATAAAGATTTCGGTCAAAGTGCTCAACGGCGGAACATCATCAAACGTTGGATCGAGGTACGCCTCTTCCTTGTATTGCACATTCTTTTATATAGCATATGTTGGAATTGAGTTGATTTTTGTAGTCATACCTGTCTGTTGTGGTTTACCCTTTGCCATAGATAGTTTTTCCCTTGTAACATTAGTTAGTAATAATAAATGTAAGAGGACTTCTTAGAAGGTTCTACTTGTAGAAGATTCCTCCTCTAGAATGTTCTTAGATGATGGTAGCACTATATAAAGGGGTTCAAACAATGTAATGGGATATGAAGAGAAGTATTGTATTGTGAGATGAAGCTCATTAGGAGGAAGCCCCCTCAAAGAGGCAAGTGAATGGGAGAGGATCCCTTACATAATAGGATCCATTGTATGGTGTTGCCCTACCTCAAGGGTTTTGATATAGTAAAGTGGTGGTTTTATATATGGTTTCATATATCTTTTGTGGTGATTGTATTCATATATATTTGGATCTATTGTGATATTTTTGTATTTAGTATTTGGTTCTTAACAGAGTTTGAGATATACCTAACTTATGATCTCATGAGAAGTGGTATTGAGGACATTGAAGGCATCAAATTTATGATCTCATAAGGGAAATAATCAGTGAGGCATAGTCATTTTGGTTGTGGATTATTTGAGCAAGGGGTTGGACAAGGAGAGCTTGGTGAGGTTGTTGCAACTTCATCAAAGGTCTATAAGTATTTCTATCGAGTTCTCATTAATACATGTGCTTGGCCTGTTTCTTTCAATGTTGTGTATGCCTACATGAACTTGTCTTTGATAGATAGATATAGTTTTGAATTAATCATGGTAGAATAGGAAGTTGTTTTGTCTTTATTGTTATTGGATTGCAGGACTTGCTGAAGAGCTTGGGGATCAAGGTTCAACTTGGACTGGGCAAGGAAAAACATCGTAAAAAGGTACATATTATTCCTTTTCTCTACTTGATTGACTTAGCTAGGTTTAAAAGGATGTCAGTGACCAAAGTTAGAGATTTTTGTCTTGATCTTAGAGATTTAGGGTTCAAGAGGAAATCCACTTGTACAATAAGCTCGGTAAGCCAATATTTGACACATTCCTCCAAGCTCGATTTCTTCTAGTCGGTTTTTTCCTATATCTTTTCTTTAACCCAATGAAAAACATGTGTTGCATAAGGAAAATGAATATACATTTGAGAAACTGTTTTAGAGCTTATTTTACAAAGAAAGAACTAGTTGGGCCCTTTCCATCCCTTTTTGAGGATATTCTCCAAGGTCAGTAATTTATTGTTTAAGGTGAGCCACTGATTTCAATAGTACTAATCTACCTCCTCTAGAAAGGAGATGGTGAACCCATAGTGAATTTTTGGCTTCCACCTTGTATATGAGCCAATCCCAATCCATTACTCTATAATTGTCTGGTTTCAGTGCAAATCCAAGGTATTTAAAACCTTCATCCATAGTCTTGGCTTGCATAGGGAGGAACATGAGAATCTCATTTCAAATTTGCTTCGAGCAATTTGAAATGATGATACAAGATTTATCCAAGTTAATGGACATCTCTGTTGCTGTGCAAAGGAGGTCTAGGAATTCCTTAAGAGACTTGGCATGGTGAAGAATTCCCTTTATGCTACAGAATATATCGTCAACAAATTGCAGGTGGGATATTTCTTCTCTGTTGGTCACCTTTATTCCTTTGAGAACATCATCACTTTTGGCCTCATTTAGAGGCCTTATTAAGGCTTCTGCAATAATTATAAACAAAAATGGGGAAAGAGGACAACCTTGTATTAGTCCTTGAGAGGCTTTGAAAAGCCTCGAAGGGGCGCCATTAATTAAGGCAATGAAGGAGACACTCTGCAAAAAATCCCTGATCCAATTTATGGAGTTGAGGTTTAATCCTAGTTGGAGTAAGACTAGCCTAAGAAACCTCCAATTGACCCTATCATATGGTTTTGTAAGGTCCAATTTGAGGAGGGTCGCTTTCAATTTTTTTTGTTTGACAGAGTGCAATGTTTCTTGAGCCACTACGACCGTATCATGTATTTGTCTATTGTGCAAGAATCTAAACTGTTCTTCTCCAACGAACTCACTCATTAGGGTTTTAAATTGTGATCGATCACGTTGGAAATGAGTTTATAAATTACATTGGAGCAGGAGATCGATCGATAGTCACTAAACAAGTCTCCCTTTTAAGTCTTCGGGATAAGGCATATGAATGTAGAGTTGAACGAGTGGATTACTCTACCATTGTTTTTGGATTCAATAACTAATTTTAGGAGATTGTTCTTGATTAGGTCATAAAAATGTGTGAAAAACACGATCGTGAAATCGTCTGGACCCAAATTTTTTCCATTTTGCATTGAGAAAAGAGCATCACGAATCTCTGACTTGGTGATTTCTGCCTCCATTGATTTGTTCATTTCCTTCATGAAAATAGTTGGAAATTCGAAGACTACTAAGAGAATTTCCTGGATTGGACATCCTTCAGGTGGACAGAATTGGGATTCAAAGAAAAGTGCCCCCACCTATTATTTTTTCTTAAAGGACCTAACCGTGACTCCTTCAACATTTTTGATATCTCAAATCATATTGATTTTGTTTTGATAGTTTTTGTATTGATGAAGAAAAATTGTGTTATTGTCTCATGCCTCCAACGATAACGCCCTATTTTTCAACCTACAGGAAGTATCCTCCTTTTCCAACTAGTCTAACTTGTGGGCCTCCAGGGATTTAATATCCTCTAGTTGGGATTGGGAGGGATGATTGTTGTCATTGGAGATGTCATTTTCGATTTCAATTATTTATCTATGAGAATGAGCTTTATAGATAGGGATCCATTTTTTGATTGCTCGTTTGACCTTGGTAATATTCTCTGCCATTTTTTTCATCATAGAATTGGGGTTGGAGAGAACCAAACTTTTCCATTCCGAGAGGAACATAATTTTTAAATCCTCTTCTACTAACCAAATTTTGTTTATTTTCAAGGGAATTGGTGGGGAGATGTCATCAAAAAATATTTTCAAAGCTATATGGCGATGATCTGATAGACCCCCTTCTGTTACTGACGCTCTTACCCAAACTCTAGTTTCCAATAAATCTTCTGAGACTAAGAATCTATCCAGTCTCTTGGCCACAACATCCTCTCTCGATATTCCATTCCATTAGTGAGAGGAAGAAATCTTGGTGCCCATCAATTCTTGGGTTTGAGTTCCAAACCTCTCTCAGTGAAAGCGTAAAATTGAGGTCCCATCCAATTAGAGAGAATGGACTACTTAATTCTCATGTAGAAGATAGTTCCTCCTAGAAGGGGATTCGGTTAGCGTAAGGTCCATAAATATCTACAAAGTTTAGTGTTTCGTCACTATTTTTGTTCTTTAGATAGATTGCAATGGCTAACCGGAAGGAGGTAGAGCTTTGAGCCAGGAAGTCAGGGCTCCATCCTGTAATTAATCCACCATAAAACCTATTTACATCAGTCATGCAGAAAGATAATTTCTTTATACGTGACTCTAGGGAGGTCCTATATTTGTCCCCATTGGACATTGTTTCTTGGATCATCACAATATCTGGTTTACGGTTACACAGTAACCTTTTGAAGGCGATTTTTTTTCGGGGTCCCCCTGCCCCTCTGGCATTAAAGGTGTAAATGTTTCATCTAAACCTGCACAGGAGATCTAGCTAAAGAAAGTAAAAACAAATCTTATCAATAAAGGAAGAGATATTCAATATGGAAGAATGAGAAAATATATTCACACTACTCCAATGAGCTGATCAATGAATGATGATTGATACAATGATGATTAATATGATACAATGAATGAGTGGAATATACTCATATATATGGAAGAAAATTCCATAATTAAGAAAATAAATCAAACAGTTAGATTTCCTTAGGAATGCATGCATGCATAATAGTGATGGTCTAAATAGAAAGTCTAAAATAGAACTAGTCAGTTAACTCCCACTAAACTAGTGTGCTGGAAATAGAAATTTCTCCAACACTGCCATTGAGCATCACTATGGAATAAAAAATGAGTCTCGTCAACTAGGCCATATTAGGTACTCATATACAATGCAACTAATGAACACTGAATAAAAATGAGGAAAGAGGGAAAACCGCGTGGGAACAAAACCCCCTCGTAACAATCTCCAAAACCAAGAAAAAATGACAAGTCAATGAAGCATGATCTGATGATGACACATCATAATCTACATCAATGAGTGTGATGAAGCTGAAATTTTGTAGCTGATACTAGTTGAAAACAATAATATCTATCCAAACATTAATGTGCTAGCTTACACCAAGATGGTCGAACTATTAAAAGTGCTTCCAAAACATAGAAGCAAACACCATAAAAGTCATCAAGATAGTGGTGAATGGAACTGTAAAGGAGACATAATTAGTCAAGTCAAGAGAAATGACAATGGTTCCCATGTATCATGGATGAAAAACATTTGTAATATGTCCTCAAAGTGTTTCTCAAATGCTTCCATGACCAATCATCAAGCCAACCACAAAAAATCCTCAGAGTTGGTACCTTGCTAAGATGTTGTTGTATATGCCTCTTCATCAATGAGTTGAAAGAAGAGGAACTGAAAAAAGGTTGAGCATACCTGAAAGGAAGACAAAATTGTCTCTGATCATGATGTTGAGGATGTCTATATGTGGAGGATGTAGACCCACTACAACAAATCCCTGTATTTTGCTTCAATTTTTGCTCCCTTTTTTGCTTCCAAAGTTGGTTTTAGTGTATTTTTCTTCATTTTTTTTTTAAATATGGAGCTATTTATCGGGATGGAGCTATTTATGGGCAAACATTCCCCCCCATTTAGCCCCATTTAGTGTTGGAAATTGCACCCCATTTAGCACCGGAAATTGCGCCCCATTTAGCGCCGAAAATTGTGCACCCTTTAGCACCAGAAATAACGCCCTATTTAGTGTCAGAAATTGTGCCCCAATTAGCGCCAAAAATAGTGCCCCTTATCGTCCCAATTAGCGCCAGAAATTGCACCAGAAGTAGCGCCAGATATAGCCAGATTAGACTAAATCGTTAATTAGTTGAGGTGTTGGGGGTTAAGTGGATAGGGGCTTTGAGGATTATGAGATTTAGGGATTTGGGGTATAGGTATTAAGGGTTAATGGGTTAGGGGTTAGGGTTTAAGGGATTAAGGGTCAAGAGCTAAGGGATTTGACACTTATGGGTTAGGTAGTTTAATGGTTAATGGCTTAGGGATAATGGGATAGGGGATTAATGTTTAAGTGATTAGGGCATAGGGGTTTATGGATTAATGTATTGGGCATTAGTGTTAATTTTTTAAGGGTTGATGGATTAGGGGTTAGGGGATTTAGGGATTTTGTGTTAAGGGATTATTGATTAACTAAGGTTGATGGCTTAAGGGTTAATTAGGGATTAGGGATTAATGTTTCTTTAAGGACCAATGGATCAGTTGTTAGAGGAGTTAGGAATTCTTCAAAACTCTCTTGAAATTTCATGGAACCTCTTCCAAAACACCAATCACCAATGTCGCACAGTGAGCAATGAATGGGGCCAACTTTGAAATTTCTTCAAATTGTTCTTGTATGCATTGAAATTTGACATGGTTATACCAGAAACATCCTTTGACGGTATGCGAGGGTTTCAATACTCAAGGATACCTAATGTCTCCACAAAATCTTTGAGATCGTCCATGTTTGCATCAACGTTCATCATGCACCTATCATCATTTGTCATTCACATCTACATAATGCTTTTCGAAACTCTCTTGAAATGTCATGGAATGTCTTCCAACGTGTTGATCACCAATGTCATCCACCAATGTCGCACGATGAGGAGTGAATGGGGTTTAGTGCCAGATGTGACTAAATAGTTAATTAGTTGAGGTGTTGGGGGTTAAGTGGATAGGGGCTTTGAGGATTATGGTATTTAGGGATTTGTGGTATAGGGATTAAGGGTTAATAATTAGGGGTTATGGTTTAAGAGCTTAAGGGTCAAGAGATAAGGGATTTGGTGCTTATGGGTTAGGTAGTTTAATGGTTAATGGATTAGGTATTATGGGATAGGGGATTAATGTTTAATGGATTAGGTATTATGGGATAGGGGATTAATGTTTAAGTTCTTAGGGAATAGGGATTTACGGATTAAGGGATTAGGGTTTAAGTGTTTAAGGGTCGATGGCTTGGGGATTAATGGATTTAGGAATTTTGTGTTAAGAGATTAGTGATTAACTAAGGTTGAGGGATTAGGGATTAAGGCATTAAGGGTCAAAGTCTTAGGTTTTAGGTAGAAATTTGACATGGTTAGGAGAGACACATGCCTTGATGTTATGCGAGGGTTTCAAGATTCGAGGGTGCCTGACATCCCCACATAATATTTGACATCCACCACATTTGCATGAACCTTCATTATGTGGGATGATCATGTTAATCATTCATCATTCCCATCTATAGAATCTTGGTTAGAACTCTCTTGAAATGTCATGGAATGTCTTCCAATACTCTCATCTGCAATGTCATCAAATGACCCGAAACAAATGCAATGGTATTGGTATGCAATGGTATGAAATTGTATTGGTATGCAATGGTATATGAAAATGGTATGTTATGGTATGCATTGGTATTTGCATTGGTATGTAATGGGACCCTAGACTCGTTGGTTTGTTACTCTAAGTGACTCCTCCTACCCAAATTTTTTCCCATAAGATGAAGTTTCATGTATCCCTACTCAACACGAAAGCCTAATCCACAACTATTCGACCTGATTATAATTGTGAATAGGTAACATTAGCAACCTCTTGTAGGTTTTTCATGAGTGGCTACAAGTGAGAAGTTCTTGTGATACCTACGATAGATAGAGAAACATTATTAGAGCCCTCCCTAGAGGTTCCCTAATTATTTTGAAAGGGGATTTCACCTTGGATGATAACTTTGTGGGGTTACTATAACTATCTCCCATATCTTCACCAATTTTATTCATTCCCTCACCATCGACCCAGGTTGAACTTTGGAAGGCATTTTTTTATCTCCTTACTAATTGGACCTTGGTATTTAATAATTTTCCTCTATCATTTGAAGTAATGTGTTATCTCGTTGTCTTTTCAAAGTTTTTCTGTATTGGTTTGTTGATTGGTGTCACACTTAGAAATCCAAATGTGTTGTTTTGATTTTCAAATCTTTACAATCTTCAACTTAGTTTAGACCATTTCAAAGTGGTTTATTAGTCTTCTTATCATTCTAGGAGGAACCAAGGTATTCCTCCTTGATTCATGTTGGGGTTACCTCCAACAAGGCATAGACTTGAAGTTCTTTATTCCTCATAAAGTGAACTAGTATAAGCACCAAATAATTTGAATATCCCCATAGGAGGGGATGAAGACAATGTGAACCCTCTAGTTGAACAAAAGAAGAAGAAGAGGATTTTTTGTGGGGCATTGATGACATCCCCCTAAGAAGAGATGATTTTCCTCCTCCTCCTCCTCCTTAAGGAAATTTTGATCCTCCAACTATAGAGAACATTGATAATTGTCCTCTGGCCAATTTCAATCGTTTACTCACTCATCTAGTGGATATTATTCTTGTCAAAGTGGGTGAGTTACCACCCAACACACTATTTATTMCTTTTTTCACAATCTTCCATAATTTGTTCTAAATGATATGAAACTTTCACCCCAAATTGATTACATTTTCTATCAATAGTTGACGCTAAATCTAGTGCTAATGGCTCCCAATTTAGCGTCGACTATTCAAACAAAACAAAAAAATTATAAGACCCCATGTAAAACGAAAAGAAAACCATTAACAATGTGCATTCAATAATTTTTGGGAAATATGTAATGTCCCCATCGAGATTTCAAAAATTAAAAGACCCCATGCAAGGAAAAACAAACCATTAACAATGTGCATTCATAGATTTTCCTCTAACTATAGAGAAAATTGATATCCTTTAGCTAATTTCAATCATTCACTCACTCATCTAGTGGATCTTCTTCTTGTTGAAGTGGGTGATTTACCTCCCAAACACACTGTTTATTCCTTTTTTCACAATCTTCCATATTTTTTTATAAATGAGGCACGATTTGTGCTCCAAATTGATTACATTTTATATCAATGGTTGATGCTAAATCCGGTGCTAATGGAACCCAATTTAGTGTTGACTATTCAAACAAAATAAAACAAAATATCCCACGCACAACAAAAAGAAAACCATTAACAATGTGCATTTAGGAATTTTTGGGAAATATGTAATGTCCCCATCGAGATTTCAAAAATTAAAATATCCACACAATGAAAAGAAAACTATTAACAATGTGCATTCACAAATTCTTGGTGGCTGAAGAGTTTCATGATTTTTGACTGAGTTTGGGTTGAAAGGAGGTCAAATATTTTGTGTTGGATAGCATACTCTCAGTTATGGACGTTTCTCTACAGTGGGGGAAAATTTGTGGTTTGTTGGGCACATATCTTTCGTGGAGAGGCCGAGTTTACCCACCAAAAATCGTATTACACTTGAGGGGAGCACTGACTCTACAAAAATAATGGTATTCACCTCTAGTATTGTATGCTTCATTTTTGGCTGGTATATTAGAGTGGGGAAGTCGACTTGATAAAGGCTATCCCATCCAATCCCATTCCAATGACAAAGGATACAGGGAACACAACAACAGAAAAAATGATGAAGGTAACATACCAAAGACTTAATGCTCTACATGTCACGTCCACGACTACAAATTTTGTGGCTATGGCCAAGTTTGGGTGTTATCCTTCAATCTGGGTGCCTCTATCATTAGTTGGGTGCAATCTCTTGTGGATAGGGTCGATTTTTCTTCAAGAAATCATGCAGTTCAAGTTTGGGTTTTCTCCTTTAGTCTGGGCGCCTCTATCATTACTTGGGTGCAATCTCTTATGGCTAGGGATGAGTTTTCTTGATGAAATTGTGTGGGCCAAGTTTGGGTTTTCTCCTTCAGTATGGGCACCTCTATCATTAGTTGGGTGCAATCTCTTGTGGATAGGGACAATTTTTCTTGAGGAAATCATGCCACTTCTAAAAAAGGAAAGGCCCACTGTCCTAGGTTGCATTTCTGGTGGTTAGGAGGTGAGTTAACTCTTCATTGGGACTCATATTTAGCACTGGGATTGGCACTAGTGGTGCTATATTTAATAGAGGAACAAGTTCATAAGTGTCAAGAGGGGCACATCATTCTATAGTAGCTATGTATGGATTCTATAGGAAGAAAGAAAATCAATATTCACTATGAGTTGGGGTCACTACCATAGATAAATCACTTCAATAACCTTCAACAACACTCATATCAATTCCCCATTCTATAATGAAGTCAGAAATTTAATGAAATAAGATATTTATGTGTGCAACTAGTTGTGGTTCTAGCGTTTAGTGTAATTATGTTATTACACTCTATTTGTATCAATATTTCTTTTATTTTTGACCTCCAACATATTGTTGTGTACAAGAAACACATGGAAACTATGACTATAAACACCCCAAATTATTACATCAACATTTAAGTGTTAGTTTGGGATAGATCTAGATCCATATGTGAATGGAAAAAGATTTCCCTTAGTGAATAAATTACAATAGTAATTAAACATGTTATTAGGGGAAACTAACAAACTAGGTTAGTGTGGAGAATGCACGTGATGTGTTTGACAAAATGCACAAATGAGATGTGGTCTCATGGCTCACAACAATCACTGGAAATGCACCGCGAGATCCATTAAATATTGTTTTATCAGACAGTTGCATGCTGAAAAGGATGAACATAATTCATATTTAGAAGGATTATCAAACCTAGATTTGCAAAGGCAAGGGTAATTTAAACAAATATACATTTAGGAACCAAACATGGATGGGCATGTTTTCGTTAAATGATTTCAAAAACACAAGGTTGGATATTCCAAATGTAAAGTTGTAGGATGAATTAAAGGAAATGCTTAAAACAAGATGTGTCAAAGAAATTTTGTCTAGATGCACTTCCACCAACTTGCCTGCACCAAACAATTCTTCTAACATATCTAGCTTAATTATAATTGTATCTTCATTAAGTGCAAGTGAAAATTAGAGGAATGTTGTTCCATCAAATGAATCCAAATATTTGAATGGCATTGGATGCACTGAGAAAGATGATGCATATAATCAGTTGAGATCTTCTCCATCTGATGTTTCACTACCTCATTTCTTTCAAATTCAATTATCAGAAACCTTCTCATGCCTTGCCTTGAAAATCCATGCCTTGCCTTGAAATGTCTTTCCTTTCCTTGACATGCCATTACTTTCCTTGCCTTGACATGTCATGTGTTGCCTTTCCTTGACATGCCATGCATTGCCTTACCTTGACATTCATACCTTTCCTTCGCATGGCATGCATGCCTTGTCATACCTTGCCATGCATTGCCTTACCTTGATATATCATGCCTTTCCTTAGCATGACATTCCTTGTCTTTCCTTTCCATGATTTTTCATGCGTTGTAGTGCATTTCCATGCCTTTCCTTGTCATGCCTTTCCTTTCCATGCATTCCCTTTCCTTGCCTTGACATGCCATGCCTTGTCTTTCCTTGCCATGATTTGTCGTGCCTTACCATGCATTTCCCTACCATGCCTTGCCTTGCTATGTATTCCATTTCCTTTCCTTTCCATTCCTTGCCTTGACATGCCATGCCTTGCCTTGACATTCCTTGCCTTTCCTTGCATGACTTTCCATGCATTTCCCTAACATGCCTTACCTTTCCTTGACATGCCTTTCCTTGACATGCCTTTCCTTGACTTGAAATGTCATGCCTTACCTTGACATGTCTTACCTTGCGACCACGATGCCCACAATCGCTCGACACAGGGGTTGTGAAAGTTGATCCCCTATGTTGGATTTGCATTGTGCCTCACTGAGCAAAACCCTAGTTCAGGAGATCCTCTAAAAAACACTTTTACGGGAAACAATATCACAAGAGAGGAGTCTCGTTAGCTGGAATCCCATGCCAGGAGTCCAACGGAACAGACGGTTCATCGATCAGAGGCATGCTTTGTGTGTTATTTCTTGTTGCAATTTGCCTCATGTAGCCATTCATGGACACAATGAGAATTTGGTCTAGGGTAAAAAATTACAATTGGGTAACATAATTGAGTTTCGTAAGCTTCAGAAGGTCCATATGGCCAATTCCCAAGGGACCATGATGCCTACAATCACCCGACACAGGGGTCTTGAAATTTGACCCCCTGTGTCGGATTTGCATTGTGCCTCACTGAGAAAAACTATAGTTTCAAATATCCTCTAAGAAACACTTTGTCGGGTAAAAACATCATAGGAGAGGGGTCTCCCTAGATAGAATTCAGTTCCAGGAGTGCAATGGAACTGACGGTTCACTAATATGAGGCACGGTTTTCATGTTATGTCGAGTTGCAACTCACCTCCTGAAGCCATTTAGGGAGACAATGACAATTTGGTATGATGGCACAAAATCATAACCGAGCAATGTAAATGAGTTTTGTAAGATTTGGGAGGTCCATAAGGCCAATGCACACACAAGCACGGTGCCCACAATCACTTGACACAGCGGTTGTGAAAGTCGACCCCGTATGTTGGATTTTCATTGTGCCTCACTGAGAAAAGTTGTAGTTCCGAATATCCTCTAAAAAACAATTTTACATGCAATGAAATCATAGGATAGGGGTCTCCCTAGTTGGAATCTTGTGCCAGGATTACAAAGGAACTGACAGTTCATCGATACGAGACATGGTTTGCATGTTATGGTGTGCTTCAATTCGCCTTCTGAATCCATTCAGGGACAAAACGACAATTTGGTCTGGGGGTACAAAATCACAATTGGGCGACCAAATTGAGTTTTGGAAGATCTGGAAGGTACCTATGGCCAACTCCCACAAGACCCCAATGTCGACAATCACCTGAAACATGGGTCTTGAAAGTTGACCCCCTATGCAAGATTTTCATTGTGCCTCACTGAGAAAAACTCTAGTTCTAAAGATCCTCTAAAAAACACTTTTTCAAGCAACGAAATCACAGAAGAGGCCCCCCCCTAGATGGAATATGGTGCTAGGATTCCAACGAAACTGACAGTTCATCGATTTGAGACACGGTTTGTTTGTTAGGCTGAGTTGCAACTCACCTCCTGAAGCCATTCACGGAGACAATGAAAATTAGGTTTGGTGGCACAAACTCACAATCGAGCGACGTAATTGAGTTTTGTAAGATCTAGAATATCTGTATGACCAATTTCTATGTGACCACGGTGCTCGTAATCACCTGACATAGGGGTTGTGAAAGTCGGCCCCCTGTCTCAGATTTGCATTATGCCTCACTGAGAAAAACCCTAGTTATGAATATCCTCTAACAAAAACTTTTATGAGCGACGAAATCACAGGAGAGGGGTCCCCCTACTTGGAATCTTGTGCCAAGAGCCCAACAGAACTGACGGTTTGTCGATTCGAGGCATGGTTTGTGTGTTATGGCATGTTGCAATTCTCCTCCTGAATCCATTCAGGGACACAATGATATTTTGGTCTAGGGGTAAAAAATCACAATCGGACAATGTAACTGAGTTCTGTAAGCTATGGAAGCTTCGTATTTCCAACGCCCACGGGACCACAATGCCCACATTCGCCCGACACAAGGGTATTGAAAGTTGACCCCTGTGTCAGATTTGCATTGTGGCTCACTGAGAAAAAATCTAGTTTTGAAGATTCTCTAATAAACACTTTTCCGGGCGATGGAATCATAGGAAAGTCCCCCCCTAGATGGAATATGATGCCAGGAGTCCAACGGAACTGACGGTTTGTTGATCAGAGGCACGATTTGCATGTTATACCGAGTTGCAACTCGCCTCCTGAAGCCATTCAGGGAGACAATGACAATTTGGCCTGGTGGAACAAATGCACAATCGAGCGATGTAACTGAGTTTTGTAAGATCTAAAAGGTCCATATGGCCAATTCCCACATGACCACGGTGCCCAAAATCTCCTAACATAGGGGTTGTGAAAGTCAACCCACTGTGATAGAATTGCATTATGTCTCACTGAGAAAAAACCTAGTTTTAGAGATCCTCTAGAAAACACTTTTACGAGCGATGGAATCAAAGGAAAGGGGTTCCCCCTAGCTGGAATCCATTGCTAGGAATCCAATGGAACTAATTGTTCATCGATCTGAGGCATGGTTTGCGTGTTGCAWTTCACCTCCTGAAGCTATTCACAGACACAATGACAATTTGGTCTTGGGTACAAAATCACAATCGGGTGACGTAACTGAGTTTTGTAATCTCCGAAAGGTTTGTATGGCCAACACCCATGGGACCAAKATTCCCACAAAACCCTGACACAAGGGTCTTGAAAGTTGACCCCCTATGCTGGATTTTCATTGTGCCTCACTAAGAAAAACTTTAGTTCCAAATATCCTCTAAGAAACACTTTTTTGGTGACGAAATCACATAAGAGGGGTCCCCCTAGCTAGGATATGGTGCCAGGAATCCAACGGAACTGACGTTTCATTGATATGAGGCACAGTTTGTGTGTTATGCCGAGTTGCAACTTGCCTCCTGAATCCATTCAGGGAGACAATGACAATTTGGTCTAGGGGCACAAAATCACAATTGAGTGATGTAAATGAGTTCCGTAAGATTTAGAAGGTATATATGGCCAACTCCCATGCGACCACGGTGCCCACAATGTAAAATCCGATCCCCTGTGTCAGATTTTCATTGTGCCTCATTGAGAAAAATCCTAGTTTCGGAGATCCTCTAACAAAGACTTTTACGGGTGACAGAATCACAGGAGAAGGGGCCCCCTAGCTATAATCCAGTGCCAGGAGTCCAACGAAATTGACAGTTCATCGATCTGAGGCATGGTTTTCGTGTTATGGCGTGTTGCAATTTGCCTCTTGAAGTTAGTCATAGACACTGATAATTTTGTCCAGGGGTGCAAAATCACAATCAGACAACGTAACTAAGTTTCGTAAGATACGAAAGGTCTATATGGCCAATGCCCAGGGGACAACGATGCCCACAATCGCCCGAAACAAGGGTTTCTAAATTTGACCCCCTATGTCGGATTTGCATTGTGCCTCACTGAGAAAAACTCTAGTTTCGAAGATCCTCTAAGAAACACTTTTCGAGCAATGAAATCATAGGATATGGGTCCCCCTAGCTGGAAGTCAGTTCCCAGATTCCAAATGAATTGACAGTTCGTTAATCTGAGGCATGGTTTGTGTGTTATGCCAAGTTGCAACTCACCTCCTAAAGCTATTCAGGGAGACAATGACAATTTGGTTTGGGGGCACAAAATGAAAACCGAGTGACTTAACTGAGTTCCGTAAGCTCTAGAAGTTTTGTATGGCCAATGCCCTCATGACCATGGTGCTCACAATTTCCCGACATATGGGTTGTGCAAGTCGACCCCCTGTGCCAGAGTTATGGGAGTTCTCTTTGTCTCCTTGAATGATTCACCTACATGTTGAGTTATTTGGAGTTGGTTGTGACATTATATATTCTTTTGTTTATACACTTGAGTTTGTTAGCACACTTTTTGGAGGGCACACTCTTCTCATGAAGATATTTTGTCCCACATGTGTGACTACTTGAGGTGGTTAACATACATTTTGGAGAGCACCCACTTTTTTGAGGAGTTGTTTGTACTCACCTACATTATTTTATTGATTTTTTACTCTCACAAGCCTGTAGGATGCCATCTCTATCCATTTAGTGAAATCTGTAATGGCAAAGGATTCTCGGAGAAAACTTGAAAATAGGACACATGGGTTTTATGAGTTCAAACTTATTCAACCTACCATATTTGATTTTTCTCTAGCATCAAATTTTTTGGGCCTTAATTCCACTTTACAAAATGGGCATGAAATTTTGTAAGTGTTGGAAAAGAATAAAAAGGCCTAAAGTGCCATTTTGGCCAGCTTGCTTCTCTCATCTAGATGTGATGTCAAATTCATGGATTGCATAAGGTAATTCTTCATAGGAATGAAAAAAAGTTTCCACCTTTCTTTCTTCATTTGGAGTTAACATAAAACTCTCTACAAGCATTTTAAAAGGCTTCATTAGCCCATATGCATGCTCTATTTTAGAGAAGATTTGAATTACATAGAATATAGTGGTATTTTTAGTACACAGAAAGAATGTTGAGAATGAGAAGTGATATTTCATTAGTAAATGCATAAACCCCTTTGTAGGGCTAGTGTGCATGCCAATTTTGGATGCACAATAGCCAATAGGACTAGTGTGCATGCCAATTTGGCATGCACACCATTCCTATGGCTTATGTGCATGCCAAATTAACATGTACAACAACCGATACAGCTAGTGTGCATACCAATTTGGCATGCACAACAACCCCAACCCTATGGCTTTTGTGCATGCAAATTAGCATGCACACCAACCAATCCCTATGGCTTCTATGCATACAAAATTATCTTGCACACTAGCCAATAGGGTTGGTGTGCATGTCAATTTGGCATGCACATCAGCCCAATGGATGGTGTGCATGCCAAATTTGTGGGTAGAGATACCATCCTACATGCCTGTCATTACTTTGATTTACCAAATTCAATCGACAAGTTTTTTCATTTTTAGCTGGAAAAGCTCAGGGGCATTACTATGAGATAATTAGCCACCCGTGTTCTAATGTGGGTTGGGAAGTTTTCACCGGCAAGTAGTATGTTCTCTCTTTACATTTTATGTTGCACACAAAACATCGAATTTGTTATACAAGAATAGCCTCTGGAACCTTTAATCGGCGATAAAACTCCAATTCATACATAGATTCACAGCTTAGAGAATTCTTTTAGAGCCTTGGAGTTCATGACTTGGCTATGTTTTTCTTTAAATGCTAGCCATTCATTTATTTTTGTCTCTTTATTGCTAGCTACCAAGTTTTTCGTGTATGAAATATTTATGTTCTCATACCATTTCTAGGTCATTGAGGGTTTTCACAAAGCATGTAAAATAAACCAAAAACAATTTAAGGTTTGACACATCCCCTATATGTTAATTCTTTTAGCCCTTTATCCTTGTAGCTACCCATGTTTGTCACATAGGCCCTATTGTCTATGGTTAAACGAGCACACCTATTTTTCTAACACTTGGGATGTTGCCAATCCAAATTTCGTACTAATCCCGTAGCCCCCATAACAAAGGGGAATCATAGGTAGGTGCCCCTTTAAATGTTGTGTGACTTAGCAACAATAAGTCAAATGGCATGGCATTGCAAAAGGTAATGGCATATACTTACAACTTTGATGGTCAAGGTCTGACATTCACTGCATTTCTAGAGTTAGATCCTTGTGTGACCTTCACATCATACCTTCATTTTCCATTGAACACTATTCCTAAATGAAGGACAATGTGTATGTCCAACTTAGGAAGCATGATGAAGCTTTCCTCAACTAGAAACCTTCCCCCATATCTCTTTTGATCCACATGATCAATCCCTACATTTCACTTCTTTGGAATGCCATTTTAATATTTATATCTGTTTTTATCTCTTTTGTTTACTCATATACTTCAATGCATTTACTTTTCCCTTCTAAACATATTGTTTCTATAATGTTGCCTCCCTTTATATTCCAACTTCTTTAACATGTTTTTGTAGCTCTCTAGTGCTAGCTTAATGCATAGAGGCAAAGAAGTTAAATACACATAGACCAAAGGAACCCATGTACGCAGCCCTTTAGCACAGACATGTCTCTATCAACAACGTATAACTCCAAGTAATGC
>ML785085.1:278846-416130 GCA_009831015.1 Picea engelmannii | reverse complement strand
GCTACAAGTGTGGGATCTTCGTATGCATGCCATTTCAATGAACGAAATTATTGACAAGTGCAAGTTATCTGTGTTAAAATTCCATTTTCACGCTTGATGATTATAATAAAGCTCACTCATCAGTAAAATATGGCGTTTCTAACATTCTTCTTCTGCTTTCTTTTTTTAAAGTGTGACAGTAGAGCGGATGAAGACCAGTTAATGCTGATCACCAAACGCAGGTGGGATCGAGGGGATATCACTGCAGATTTCACAACTTCTTCATTGATTGATTGTACCCAATTTAAATGCACTACTTTGTTCAGAGAAAGTGTATTTAAATGCACTACTTTGTACTTTGTTCAGCGAAAGTATATTAAAATTGTAAATGTAAATTTGTGTAATTATTAATTGTACACATATTTTTTCTTAAAAAGGAGGCTATGAAAGTCACAGTTTGCCTGAGTAACATCTATTTTTGTTGAATTTGTCCAATTTGGCAAAGATTTAATTTTGAGAATATAAATATATATTTCGGTAACACTACAACCATTTCTATATAAGGTATTCGAGAGAGTACAAACTGTTCACTTAAAGCATAAAGTCCACGGACATGAGAGCGCATCTCAAATGGGCTTTTGAAAGGGTGTTTGGGCATATGACTGCAAACACAATATGATTTAATCGAAATGTTTTAGTTTTTTGAGTTTTTAATCGGAATCGGTTAAAAATAGATTTTGGGGGAAATTTATTTCTTGTTTTCTGTAAATGGATTTAAAGTCTTCACAAACTTTTGAGTTACTTGGATTATATAACTCTACCATTTTAATCTGTAGTTTCAATAATTTTTGGTTGGATTTGGGGAAAAATAGATCTCAAATATATATCAAGAGAAATGCCAAAAAGTAGAACCTGTTTGACAATTTTTGTGTCTTTTAGGGTTTGGCAACTTTTGTATCCCTTTTCACTTGCAACTAGCATTGTTGATAGTTTGGAAGAAATTTAAATTGTAATGGACAATTTTCCCTTCAAATTCTATCACCTATGCAAAATTTGTTAAATATGGCATTCAAAAATGATTGTAGACAATTATTTACCCAACATTTTTTAGCTTGCTGTATATATTTACGTCGAAAAGAATACACCTATTGACAATGGGCAGATTTAATAGGGGTTTAGTGTTTAATAAGTTTTCTATGGACAAGATTAAATATGGCTGGAATATTCTTAGTAGTCACACAAAATAAATGGCTATGATTTCAATCATTAACTATCTAGCTATTATAAAGACATCTGTTTACGTGTTTACTTTTTTACATTTACCTAATCATATTTAAAAATTACTTTGATAGCTAATTGATTGTCAGATAAGTGATTAACAAAAATTAAAATATTACTGTGCTAATACTATATATATTTGTATAATAATACATATAATAAGAATATATGTTATTTTATAATATTGATAAATTAAATTAAAAAATATTGAAATTAATAAAATATAAAAAAAAATTAATCCAAATGTTACATTTTTTTAACTTTTTAAAGTGAAACAGTTTATTGATTCAGCCCGTCAAAAAAAATCTCAAAATATGCCTTGAAAACATCAAAACTAGAACATTTAAACTATGCTTACTCATTCTGCTAAGAATTTGAGAACTACATGTCTATGGTTTCAGAGTTGCAACTAAGATGGTTAACAATCTGGAAGAAATTTAAACTATAAAGTACAATTTTTCAATCCATTTGTCCATTTTTTAATCCCCTAGTTTAAACATTCTATATATATAAAGCTAATGTAATATTTTATAATATTAATAAAATAAATTAAATGTATTGAAATTAATAAGAATTAAAAATAAATAATTATAATAATTATAAAAAGTTATATAAAATAAATTTATATAATTTTACTATGTTATTTATTTTTTATTTATATTTATTACATTTAAAATAATGATAAATTTATGATAAATTATTTTTGAAATATTTATTTTTATTTATATTTATTATATTCAAAATAATGATAAATTTAAGATAAATTATTTTTGAAATTAAAAAAATAATTTCATAAATATTAACCCATTAAAAACTAAATCCACGCAAACTACTATACTGCTATAAAATTTATATCTATATCCAATTTATATTTTTGAGAGAACTTTCAGTAATCTAAATTATAAAAAAAAATTAAACATAAAACTTTTCCTTGTATTCTAAGTATCATTGAACATTTTGAATTATTAAATTACTTTGAATCTCATATAGTTTTCCAATGGATTAGACCTAGTGATGTTTTTTAAATCCCTTAAACTATCTCATAAACATCAAATAGCTCAAGGCATTATTATATGTATTCCATTTTAGAAAAAATATCCTATTTTAGGAGGCTAAGGCAAATCTCTTCTATATCAGGGCGACTCAAATTTATTGATTATTACTAAAGATTGTAATTTCATGGTGTTTCTCTATGATTGGCGGGATTCATTCAGTGGCTGGGTTGGGATACTCTACTGCTTAGACACTCTACTCGGCTCAGGGGATGGGAATATACTCGGATTTCCTGGGATACTCAGCAAAATCAATCCTTTCCAAGCTTTGGTCAAGGATTGATGAGAGGGAGTGGTTGTTTCTCCTTCTCTTTAGTTTTCCATCTAAAGTCATCTATAGAGACCCTTTCGAGCTCACCGACGAAGACGTAATCTAATAGGAAAGATACCTGCCCGGGCAGCCATTCCTGGTTCGAAGCCAGACGTCTTCATTTCTTTTTCTCTTTCTTTCCAATGATAACACATCACTAGGGTTGGGACTTAATGAAAGTTATATGGTGAATGATCATTTTATGGATAAGTCCTTTTTGAATTTTATATAAAGAAGCAGACTATAAATATACATTATGTATTCATTTCACTTTTTTTTTATGAAGTTTCCAATGGACTGTACTTCTTGTGATATGAAGTTTCCAATGTAATGGACTTCTTGTGATATGTAATGGGTCATTATTTTGTCATCAATCTTGGTATTTTCTAGGAGGAAAAATGGGAAGAATTTGGGTGTATAGCCTTCTTTTTAGGGGTTGGACTCAATTTGGTTGTTTGGGATCCTGAAACTACTAGAGTTAGTTTGAGGTATCAAATGAAACTTTTTGGAGTGAAAACTTTGCAATACTAACCCCCCCTAATGCTATTCTACAAACTACAAGTTTTCCAACAAGGAAAAAAACACCTCAATAAGAGTTCTTGTGTGGAATTTATACCTATTGCAAATTGACTTACCTTATTGATCACCATGGTACCAAATGGATGCCATGTCAGGCCCCATTACCCATGCATGTGGGGCTATTCATGTTTGGGATTTCAAGAAGATTATAGAGGGCCCAAAACCCTAACACTAATTGAGGTTTGAGGCATGAAAGCATCATAACCCTGGATGACTATTGTGGCTATGTTAAATACTAGGCTACTAGGAAAGGAAGGGGTTCCATTCTTTTGGTGTCGTTATTGTTCCATAGTCGACAAAGCATCTAGGAGTGGGATACTAGAGAATAATAGATGAGGTAAAAGATTATGTAGAAAACATTCAATCCATAATATCCATGGAAACTCCATAGTGGGTGCTCCTTTCTTTGTACTTTCATTTCATAACTAAGAAAAAGAGAGCAGAGTATAGGTCTTACCTTATAGTAGGGCTTTATCCCATACTTGGATTCTCGGGTCACATCTTGTGCTCATTTGTGTGAATAATGTGTTCATTTATTCTTTTCTTTCATTTTGATTTCAATTAATTCCATAATTTCTAGCACTATGCTAGTAATAAAAAAACTGATATATAAGGTAATAACATTCATAACAAAAGATTTCACAATATCATAAGATATATTGTCATGAATTGTTCCTCTAGAATATCCATGGAATTTTATAGATCATATTGGTATTAGATCTTTTTTCTTTGAGGCAAGTTGCAAGATCCAAAAACTAGCTTAAGAAGGAAGACTCAAAACCCTAGACACAGAAGATGATTCCAGGGTAAATTCATGAAGGTGGGTAACACTTTCGTGAGAATTGGGTCTCCAAAATTACGAAAGACCTTTTTTCAGCCGAAAGTACTATTTTTTTGGCCGAAACATGTTTCTATCAAACCTTTGAACATAAAATCAAATAGTACCATGACGATGCCCTCGATTTTTGTGTACAATTTTAGCCAAATGGATTTTTTTCATCCTGTAAAATATTTTCGGTCGGAATAATCTGTGGCTGAAAGAAATATTTGGCTGAAAGAACCTTTCAGCCGAAAAAAACGTTTATATATTACTCACACATCGTGCCTGTAACATTGTTTATGAATTGTTGAATAGTAGATAGCATTAGGTGTTGGTGCACGTCTTAGTGATAGTGATTCGTGATAGGTGTTCGTGCACGTATTGTTGGTTAGGTGATAGCGCTAGGTGAACGTCTTGGTGCTAGTGAACATTGTTTCTATAGGAAAATGTTGGAGAAGCAGGCGAGCGTTGGTGCTGCGGGTGGGCAAAAGTTGGTGTTGCAGGTGGGCGGATGTTGGTGTTGCGGGCATTCAGTCCAGGTAATTTATGTGTTAGTTTTAAAATTTAGATGTTAGTTTTAAAATTTTATAGATTTAGAGTGTTGACGGGATCATATTCATCCCTGTCCATGTATAGGGACAAGCCTGAATTCGGGCTTGTCTCTGTACATGGACATGGCCGAATATGGCCCTGTCCATGTATAGGGACATGCCTGGATTTGGGCCTGTCTTTGTACATGGACAAGGACGAATATGGCATTTTCCATGTACAGGGACATGCCCGAATATGGTTAGATAGTTAATATTAAATAGTTAGACTTAGTATGATTTGTCCTAGTATTAAATTGTTAGATTTAATAATCTTTAAATAATTGTATAATAGTTAGATTATTAAATTGTTAGATTTAATAATATTTGTATAATTGTATGAAATTGTATAATAGTTAGATTATTAAATTGTTAGATTTAAAATTAAGTTATTCTTCATATAAAATTGTTAGATTAGATTTTAGATTTTCAATTTTATAGTGTTAGAGTGTTGACAAGGTCGTATTCGGCCATGTCCATGTATAGGGACATGCCTGAATATTTGGCCCTGTCCATGTATAGGGGCATTCCAGAATTATACCTCCGAAGAGTAAATACTGTTAGATCATTAAATTTTTAGATTTAATAAAAACATTGTATAATAGTTAGATTATTAAATTGTTAGATTTAAAATTGTATAATAGTTAGTCTTCGTATAAAATTGTTCGATTAGATTTTAGATTTCCAATTTTATAGTGTTAGAGTGTTGACAGGGCCGTATTCGGCCCTATCCATGTACATGGACATGCCTAAATATTCAACCCTATCCATGTACAGGGACATACCTGAATTCGAGCCTATCCATGTACATGGACATGGCCGAATATGGCCTTGTCCATGTACAGAAACATGCCAGTATTACACCTTACATTACCAGAATTATACCTCCAAAGAGTAAATACTGTTACATCACTGTCAGAGTGTAATCAATTTATATTTTAAACAGTTTAATATCAAATAGTGTTTTGGTTTCAGCATTAATTTTATATATGTTTAAGCACCAACAAAGTTTATTGTTATCTTTTATAAAATTCAGTTTATATTTTTATCAGTTTAATCTCAAATACAGTTTTGGTTTTGGCATTCATTATATATATGTTTACGCAAGGGCAGTGTTTATTGTTATTTTTTATAAAATTCAGTTTATATGTTAATTAGTTTATATGAATGCAATCATGGCCCATATATTTTTAGGAGGCAACATCCATGTACTCTAAACAATAATACTGTCCCATTTTAATATGTTACTTTATGTTCAAAATAAATTCAATTGAATAAAAAATATATAAATGTAATCCTTGCCTATATATTTAGGAGGCTACATCCATGTACAAACCAAACATGATTTTCCACAATATGAACAGTATAGGATGGAGACAATACCTTCTATAAATTATTAATTTATGAACACAATTAGATGCAAACACAACAGAGTAAAAACAAAGGCACAACAACACCTAGACCATATCAGACATAGACAACTAGATGTATCATACGTTTATCGGATGAGATGACAGGGATGAATTTGAACCTGCCCATGTACAGGGACATGCTCAAATTCAGGCATGTCCCTTTACATGGACAGGGCTAAATATGGCCCTATCCATGTACAAGGATAGGCCCAAATCTCCTATAAATTAATTATTCATGAACACAAAAGGATGCAGACACATTAGTGTAAAAACATAGATGAAATAACACCTAGATCATATAATACACAGACAAGTAGATGTATCCTATGTTTATTGGATGGGATGACAAGGCCGAATTCGACCCTGTCCATCTACATGGCTAGGCTCATATTCAAGTATGTCCCTATACATGGACATGGCCATATTTGTCTCTGTCCATGTACAGGGGTAGGCTCAAATTTGGGCATGTCCCTGTACATGGAAATGATTAAATATGGCCCTGTCCATGTATAGGGACATGCCAAAACCTTCTATAAATTAATAATTTATGAACACAATAGGATGCAGACACGATAGAGTAAAAACACAGACACAACAACACCTATACTATATCAGACACAAAGAAGTAGAGGTATGGTATGTTTATTGGATGGGATGACAGGGTTGAATTCTGCCCTGTCTGTGTACAGGGATAGACTCGAATTTGAGCATGTCCCTGTACATCGACAGGGCTGAATATAGCCCTGTCCATGTACAGAGACATGCCTAAATTCAAGCATGTTCCTACACATGGACAATGTCGAAAATGGCCCTACCCATGTACAGAGACAGGCCCGAATGATACCTTACAATACCAAAATTATACTTTGAAAGAGTAAATACTATTATGTCAGAGCCAGAGTGTAATCGGTTTATATTTTAATCAGTTAAATCTCAAATAGAGTTTTGGTTTTGGCATTAATTTTATATATTTTTAAACACCAATAGAGTATAATGTTATTTTTTATAAAATTCACTTTATATTTTAATTGATTTAAGCTCAAATAGAGTTTTGGTTTTGGCATTTATTATATATATGTTTACGCAAGGGCATAATTTATTGTTATTTTTGATAAAATATAGTTTATATGTTAATTAGTTTATATGAATGCAATCTTGGCCCATATATTTTTAGGAGGAGACATCCATACACTATAAACAATAATGCCGTCCCATTTTAAAATGTTACTTTATCTTCAAAATAAATCCATTTGAATAAAAAAATTATAAATGCAATCCTTTCCTATATATTTGGGAGGCTATATCCATGTACAAACTAAACTTGATTTTCCACAATATGAAAAATATAGGATGGAGAGAATACTTCCTATAAATTAATAATTTATGAACACAATAGGATGCAGGCACAATAGAGTTTAAAAATAGACACAACAACACCTAGAACATATCAAACATAGACAAGTAGAGGTATCATATGTTTGTCATATGGGATGTTAGGGATAAATTTGACCCTATCCATGTACAGGGAAATAATCAAATTCAGGCATGTCCCTTTACATGGACATGGCCATATTTGGCCCTGTCTATATATAGGGACATGCTCGATATTGGACATGTCCCTGCACATGGATATAACAGAATATGTCCCTATCCATGTACACAGATAAGCCCAAATTTAGACCTGTCCCTATACATGGACAGGGCCATATTCTGGTCAACGTTGGTGTTGTGGGCGGGTAGACATTGGTGCTGCAGGAGTTTGGTTTAGAATAATTTTAAATTTTATGATTTAAATAGTTAGTGTTAGTGTTAATTCGTTAGTGTTATTCATGCAAATGAAAAAGAAATACAAACAAGTAGCCAACCAACCAACCAACAAAAACAACTACACCTAGACCATATCAAACACAGACAAGTACAGGTATCATCTTATTAACGAATGGGATGTCATGGACGAATGTGGCCCTATCCATGTAAAGGGACATGCCTGAATTTAGGCATGTCCCTATACATGGATAGGGTCGTATTCAGACCTTTCCATGTATAGAGACATGCCCAAATTTAGGCTTGTCCCTATACATGGAAAAGGTCATGTTCAGCCCTACAGGCGGGCAGTCCGAGTAATTTATAGTTTAAAATTGTTATACTGATAGTTTTACTAGTTTAGAAGGTTGATGGGGCCGTATTCGACCCTGTCCATATACATGGACAAGCCTGAATTGCTCTAAGATGCATGATATTCACATGATTAAAATTGAGAATGACTCTCAAGGGCCCTAATGAAATTCAAAATAAGGTTTAGAGGGTGAAGTTCCCAATAGCTTCTTAAAAGATACATAACAATTATATCTTAGTATGTGTTTAGGCAGTTTCTCTCCCTCCCCTATAACACTAGTTTATGGATCCTTCATATAAATATAGTTGCATGCATTTAATTCCTACTAAGTCAACTTTGGGATTATGGTTTACCAAATTGTTTTTTCTATGAAATGAATAGTTGTCATAGCACCACATAAGAATGAGTAAAAAAAAGAGAGAGAATTTAAAACAATAAGGACAAGCATAGTGTTAATTAAATGGCATCTCTATCACTCATTAACTGACAGACATAACCATACAAAAAATTTAGATTAAATAACAACATATTTACAAACTAAATAACATCCATACTAGACCTTAATAGCAATTGTATAACACATTAATCACAACTATAGTATACATTAATATCATTTGTACTTTTCCTATATAGCATGTTGTAATATTCACTGAAAATGATAGTTCAATTATTGTAGAAAACCAACCTTCATGAATGTTAGCATCTGCCCTACATTTTTTTCTACCTAAACCTTGAAAACTAGGCATTCAGAATATTATAAAATTTAAATAGAGCTTATGGGTGCCATTATTCCTATCATATTCACACTTTTTTCACTTCCCTCTATAATTACAGTACCTAAATGCAGTAAATTACTATGATAAAAGAAACGAATATTCACTAATAAATGCATCAAATGCCCCATTATAAATGCAACACCTAAATGTAGTAAATTCCTATGATAAAAGAAACCAATATTCACTAATAAATGCATCAAATGCCCCATTATAAATGCAGCAGAGTTTCCATTACAATTCTACCACCTCTCTCTCTCATTAGTTGTGGTTCCTCTCTCATAGATGCAGAAGTTTCAGTCCTAAATATTGCCATTTCATATTTCACAAATTTGCACAAGCATATTCACCTAATAATTGTAGGAAAACCAACCCCAATCATGGTTGGAAAGTATGAGCCCCTCTTTCAGACTATGCTTTTCCAGTCTCAGGGTGTCCCCTAGAGGTGTATGCTACCATCAAAAGGATGTCCATGTACAGGGATGGGCCCGAATTTGGGCCTCTCCCTGTATATGGACAGGGTTGTATTCGACCATGTCAACCTCTTCCTAAGATTGAGTTCGAATACAACCCTATCCATGTACAAAAATTCCATGTTTAACTGAATACTTATACATTTAGTTTGTAAATCCAAAGGTTAGTTATGAATTATAATGGACTCTTTGGTGTAGAAAATTTATATTTCAAATAATATTTGTGCATTTAAATTTGAATTTCGTACTTTAATTTTTGCTTAAAATTCATTCTTTCTTTTCAAATCTGAATGTAACTTACTTCACACATCACATAAATTCAAATATGAAAACTCTAATTAGTGTGGGTTTTCGGTTTTTTGGTTAAGTACCAAGTTGAGATAATGTGTGATTTTTTCTCTCCTGCAATGGTCTATGAGACCTAAGAGTAGTTAAGAAGAGCATGATCAGATTATTGATTTTCCTTTGGTTTTTTGGTGTATTTTTTTTTGGTTAAGTACCAAGTTGAGATAATGTGTGATTTGTTTCTCTCTCGGGATGGTCCATGAGACATATGAGTAGTTAAGAAGAGCATGATCAAATTATTGATCTTCCTTTTATGCTGGGATGATAAAATATTATAAGCAAATATCATGTGGACATTTTGTCATTAAATAATAACTTAATTGTTGACTTTGTCTTGAAATCACCCTTGCTTGACTTACGCCCCTCTTAATTGTTGTGTGGGTTTCTTGTTTTGTACTTTACTTAAACAAAGCTATCCACCTTGACTTTGGAAGAATTTAATTGTTGACTTCGTGTTGAAACCACCCTTGCTTGATTTATTCCCCCCTTAATTGTTGTGTGGGGTTTTGGTTTTTTTCTTTGGTTTTTCCTAAAGAAAGTTAGCTGCCTTGACTTTGCATCACTTCTCTTGACTTGTTTTTTTTCTTATTGATTTTTATGATTTAACAATAAATATTTTATGTTATAAAATATTATTTGTTTAAATTATTTAATTATTTAATTGTGTGGCTACAAACCCTCTAGGATAGTTCTTCTTGATCTTTTCCATCTTGCTAGAGATCTCTTCTTGGTTATTGTTTGGGGGTTTTGGTTCTACTTCCTGGTGTCGCCCTCCTCATTTTTTTGTTGGTGTCACCCTCTTTATCTTCTTGCTAATGCCACATTGTGTATGTTGTTGTTATCTTCTATTTTTGGTGCCACTTGTGTATGTTACTTGTTAGTCTATTGATATTTTACCCTAAAAGTTATTCTTGGCAATTTGTTCCATGTGTCATGATGAGATTTTCCTTGAGGGTTTGATCAATGATCCCTTGAAGATATTTCTGAGCACATATCTAAGAGATAGCAACAACATATCATGTAATATTGTTTCTTGTTTTAGTTTTAAGTAAATTTTTTGTTAGTGATTTGTTTTTTCAATGATTGTAAAAAAAATAGTTGTTCTAGTTTTTTCAATATATGTCTACGATGCTCTGAAGTTGTTATAAATGCTTAAATGCTTGTGTTATAAATTTAATATTTCCATTTAATGTTTCTATAACTTATTAAAATTCATATTCATGAATTTTCAAAGGATATATATTGAGGAGAGATGTCGAGACAAGAATCTCCAAACATTCTATGCAAACACTCTAGGCTATCCCAAGAAGGAAGAAGAGGAACCCCTTCTTTGAATGAGACTCTGAGTGAACAACGAAAATCTAGTCAGAGGAGGAGATTATCAAACGATTCTATGAATATATCATCTCGAGAATGTTCTCAAACAAGTGATATATATGCAACCTTCTTAGATAGGTTGCACATTGATACTCATACACCCGAGAACGTAGGGAATACATCAGGATAAGAAAATATTTTTGGTAATTTTCTTAGATTTTGTATTTTTGTGTGTGTGTATATATATATATATATATATATATATATATATATGTTTTATAAATGTTTTTTTTTTCTTATGTTAAATTATGTTGTTAAATGTTGTAATTACTTTCAAATGTGTGTGTAGACAATGAGTTTAATGTGAGGGAAGACAATGAAAGAGAGAGTGGGTGTCATGAATATTCTAATGTTGGTGAAGAGGGTGAAGGTGGATTTAGGAGGCTTTATCAAGAAACATAAGATTACATGCCTACGTCCACCTATCCTTCGGATTTTGGTGATGAGCTTCCTGGGAAATGATTACTGAAGCAATCACCCTTGAGCAATGATCAAGTGCTAAAAGAAGGTTTGAAAATGATTTGAGGAGATGGAATTTCCCTCGAGAGAGTAAAATAATTTTGGATATTGTTTTGAATTCATTTAAAAGCTTTATGTATGCATATCAAAAGATGGGGCAAACAACTGATAATTTTATTGATTTGATGAGGAGACGAAAGTTGGAGGTGATGGGCTCTGATAAATGGGACGTAGTAAACAATAAAGTTTCAAAAGAAAACATAATTTCTATGTTCAATTTCAAAGATGGGCCAAAGTGAAAGATGTTGAAGGTGCAATATTTTAAGCACCCCAACATAGCAAGACATATTTATAATAGATTTTTGGTAGCATATGAGAAATTGTCGTGGAATGATGAGGTTTCACATTATTTTGCTACACACTTTTATGAATATTTTTTCATGGACATGCACCCTGATTATACTAGCCTACCATCCAATTATTATGGGGCTGGTAAATGTAGCACATATGATCGGAAAGGGGCATATCAAAATGCGACATTGCAGAGGCCTCCACGACCTTTAGTATCTCTCCCAACATGAGAATTTTCCTCACATTCAGAATTGGGAGCTTTGTTAGAGGTTTGAAAAGAAGCTAGGAATGCAATCGGGGAAAATTTGGAATCGAATTTTTATCATGTTGATGTTGGTTTGAACTGTCAGAGAGAGGAAGCCAATTCTTGAGCCATTTTTGTTTATAAAATATATGAGGAGTAAGATACCATGCCAGTAGAAGATATTAAGGAGTATGTAAAAAACATTTGTAATGGTTGGAAGGAGGTCATTTAGAATGATGAACCGAACAATGAATTGGTATGTATTCTATTTAGTAAATTTTTTACGCATTTGAGGATAGTTTACTTTTAGTTCTAGATCTAGATACATATAATTGTATCTATAGAAATAATTGAGTTGTCATTATTATTAATTATAGTTTGGAGATAAGTTAAATGAATCTCCAGTAAATAGGGGACTTGATTCCACAAGTTTAAATTTAGATGGGTTGAATCAAGTATGTGTTTTTTAATATCCACATATGAGCACTTTAGTTTTCCAATATCCAATATTTTGAATAAGATCAACAACATGACATTTATGATTTTTAATAAATGTGAACACATTTAATCCTCGATTTACTTCTTTGTTGTGTTGTTCACAGATCCCTATTCCATCTCCTACTACTTGTGCAACCTTGGCCCAATTCTCATTGGGAGAGTTTGAAGAGGGTGGGAGTTCACATGTATCATTGCATGTTGAAAACAAATTTATTTATATATTAAAATTGCAAATTGTCATTTAAATTATTAATTTAAAATAAGAATTTCTTAACAATATTTAATTTATTGAATATTAGGGTATAGTGGATATAATTTATTAATATTCAAGTTGGCACATCATAGGCATTACATGTTTCAAAATTTAAAACTACAATTTAATGTGTTAAAATCATTTAAATTTAATTTTCAAATTTTCAAATTTGAAATGTGTTATATAAAGCAATGTGGAGAAGAGAGTGTCTCAGAGTGTGCTCGAACAAAATGTGGAGAAGAGAGTGCAGGATATTGCGATTGAAGAGGATGCATCCATACCTGGGAAGGATGTGTTTATTCATGATGATTCATAAATTTATGTCCATTGCAAAATAGTGAGTTTTAATTTACTTTTATGTTGGGATTTTATATAAAATTGTTCAAACTTATTTTTGTTGAATAAGCTTAAATTTTTTACTTTTTTCAAATTTTTGTTTTCTCAAATTTTTAGTTTAGCCTTTCCTATTCATAGGGTTAATAAACTAGCATCTATATAACTTTTCAACACTTTAATCAATTATTTTGAAATATATAGAACCCCTATATAAGCTTATGGTTGTTTAAAATGGTACATTCAATCTTATTTATGTTTGGATCATGATAAAGACCTAATTTTGAACTTGAAGATTTGATTATTTGAGAACAAACTCTATCCCACATCACAAAAGGGGAAGTTTCTAAAGTTTCTTCAATTGCATTCCTTGCCTTCTTGTCTAAGAATGGCGTAGTATGGAAATTTGTGTTTTCTGCATACAACGAAGTGAATTCCTTCTTGTTAGGGTATTGTCAAACTCTTAACTAAATTGGTTACTAACCACAAAAACCAACATTCAAGTAGATTTACAAATAAGCTACGTACGTGCATGATATCACTTGTGTTTAGATTATGATGAAGGCATATTTCAAAGAGCATTTGATTATATGTAATATGAATACATCCCAAAGATGAAAGATTTAAATGGCTTTTGAGGAATGACTTAATATATGTGCATATTTGAGTTTTCTTCATGTACATGAAATATTATATGAGAACATCTATTCCACCGCAGAAAGAGGATATTAGTATTTTCTAGAAGAATGGTTTTTAAAATGGATATTTCTGAACTTTCATAGATATAAGTAATTTCTTTCAAGAATGACTTAATATGGATATTTATGAGTCCTTTAATTTGAAAGGGAATTTAAGGAAATTTGATTATATGAGAACATCTATTCCACTACAGAAGAGGAGAAAAGTATTTTACTGCTGAGTAAATAAGGTCACCTGGCATGGGAATTTTGCATGAAGGATCTGAGACTTTATCCACAAGGAGATAAGTATTTTATTGGAAGAATGAATTAATATGGAGATTTGTGAACTCTTTGCATACACAAATATATTTATTTTCAGAGTATTATCTAACTCTGAACATAAAAATTGGTTACCAAGAACACAAATTTTCTCTTTAAAAATTTGTAAGATTTTAGATAAGATTTTACATTGTTCAGATCATGTATGCTTAATGTGGAGAGTAACTATTTTGGAAGTTTTGGAACTTTGTGATGGAAGTTTGTTTTAAAAAATATGTCAAAAAAGAGTAATGAAAAGAGAGTGATAATATTAAATCTATGGAACTCAGGTTGGGTATGTTATTATTTCTTATTATTTATTTAATATTTAGTTAAAGTATATATGTTAATATGTGTTATTTGTTTTTCTTTATTTTTTTTAATTGTTACAGATGTTTACATTATATTTGGTGGAAAGGAGTATGTTGGAGGATGAGACTTAACTCTTTTGGTATGTATGTCAATTTTTCTTTAATCACAACTTGTTTTATTTATCTAAAATGGTACATGTGTACATTTTATTTTAAATTTGTAGATATATTTTAATGTAAATTTTTAAATTTTGAATTCGATGAATGTTTTCTTTTGCATGTATGAATTGCAGGTATGAAGTGATCTATCTTAAAGAGATGTCTTAGAGTCCATAATTTTGGAGTTAAATGTCTTAGTTTTTGTTATTATCCTAAAATGGATGTGGAACCTATGTATTTGGCAGTGTAACTATTCAAACTTTCATATATATATATGGAACTAAAAATATCAATTTATTGTCTCATCTTTGATTTCTCTTATATTGTTTATGATGGTAAAACTTATATTGTTTATGATGGTGAAATATATTGTTTATTCATTAATAATACTCAATAGATTATAATTTGAATTTTTATGATGGTGAAAGGATAATTTATGTTTTATGGGAAGCTTATAATAGGTGGCGTTGTATCTAGACATAAGCAGTTATTAATATAAGGATCCTACTTTATTTACAAAAAAAGAAGAAGGTTAATTTATGTTTTATGATACTCTGTCGAAACTAAAAATGTTTTATTTCATTTTATTTATAAACATCATTGTACTATGTGAAGTAGAGTTGATTCTGTATACAGTGGAGCTGATTGTGTAGTGATGGGAGATTTGGGTAGTTATCAAGTTATAGTTTCTAACTTATAATTTAAATTTTGTTTGATTTGTACTATGTGAAGTAGAGCTGATTTTGTATACAATGGAGTTGATTTTGTAGTGATGGGAGATCTGGGTAGTTATCAAATTATAGTTTCTAACTTATAATTTAAAATTTGTTTGATTTAGAAATATGGTTGAAAATAGTCAAACAAGTCATCAAATTTTATAGTTTCCCACTTTGGAGCCCCTTATCCCAAACAACACTCAGAGATGAGGGTTGAGGATTAGAGGGTTGCTCAAGTTAAGTTTCATACTTCTCAATTTCCTCCTATTAATAATATTAGAATGGAAAAAACAATAAGCAATATTGTATATTAAAAATATATGTGAAAACATAAAAATAAAGTTTGAGTCCTTGGTGATAAAAAATTAGTATTAGACTACTGAGGTAAAAGCCAATTTTCATTGGGTGATATGGGTTTTATTCCATTCCATTCAAGTGATAATGAATTGACTTTAACAATGCAAATTATAAATTTAAGTATATTTATCATTGCATCAATCTAAGCCCTTCCTTTATTTTGATAGGGCGTAGACTCCTATCAATCCAAAATTTAGTAAAAACTATGAACTCAAAATTGAAAATTCACAATGAAATGACATTCCAACACTAAACTAGTTATGTTAGTCTTTGGTTTCTTTTCGAGATTTTAATATATTTATTCAAGAAAATGTGAAATAAAATTATGTACTTTAAAATAAAAATTGAAATAAAAACATGATTTAGAACCTATTTTAATATGTAAAATTAAAATATACTTTAATATAAGTATGCGATTTTCATTAAAATTTATATTGATATAAATTTTTTATTTATCGAAAAGGGTAGACAATGGTTGATGGAAATTATCAATCCTCTGCACATTGGAAGTATTCACTAATGTCATTAATATGACACCTACCATTAATGGAAGTATTCACTATGAAAGTCCAACACTAAACTAGTTATGTTAGTCTTTGGTTTCTTTTCGAGCTTTCAATATATTTATTCAAGAAAATGTGAAATAAAAATATGTACTTTGAAATAAAAATATGTACTTTGAAATTAAAATATGTACGGAGTGTCAGACAGAGTGTCAGATGGAGTATTGGACTGAGTGTCAGATGGAGTACCGAACGGAGTGCTAGATGTAAAAACGAGTTGTGATTTTTCCTTGTGACACACAAAATGTGAATTAGTTTCCTGAAATCATTAAAAAATGTTGAATTACACTCAAAACCATCATAAAACATGAATCATGCATACCTGGTATGAATCATGGCGATTTAACACAAAAAATCTTCAGAACTCTTCAAAACAGGAAAATACATATACACATTTGGTCAAAAAGGATCCATTCAACATCATTATATTAACCATATCGCGGGCCCAACGTTACCCCCACACCTAAGATTTTGCAGGTCCCACTGCAAACAAAAATGAATCACCCAACATGACTAGACTTGCAAAGGAGGGGGTGGATTAGCTTTAGAATCTTCTCCTTCTTGCACGAGGGATTTTGTCTTGGGCCTTTTGTGATGTTTCAATTGCATCTAGAGACTATTATTGGTGGCAGTCATGTCATCAACCAAACACTGTAGATATGTAACGACCCCTTCTTCGCGACTACAAGCGAAGTAGAAGTGTGAAATTGTCTTTTTTGTGTGTGTTTGAAAGGAAATATGGTGACAACAACAACAATTAACCACAAAACTGACGATGAATGCAAGCACATAGTCCAGGCAACAAGCTACTATGACTCCACACACAAGCACCAAGGTAACTGAGCAAAACATGCATAGAACCATAAGGAGAAATGACTACCCACCCAACGCAAACAAGACACACCTACAAGCTAAGGGACAACCTCCCCCTCCTGACACAACGAACTTGATGAAGAAGAATAGACCTCAAGGCTCATGCACCAAACACAAAAAGGTGATCCATCCATGCGCCTAAGGCAACTTACAACACTCGACAACACTCACACAGAACACACCGACTCCAGCCTAGTTCTAGATTGTCGCCGTCCAATAGGGTTAGCCATGATCCCTTCATCAGGAATCATGTCGTACCCAGGTGATAGATGTGTCAATAACCTTGGCACAACACATCCTATCTGGACTGGGGATTCTAGATAAATCCAATGGGCTAGGAGGTGAAACAATTGACACTAGACTGCACCCACACCCCAACAATAGGTCGATGAGACACAAGAGGACGACACAATGAAGACGCTAACCAACACAAGACTTTGTCAACAACCCACCATTAATCACGTCTAAAATAGTCAATACTGACCGTCTAATTTAACATTAAAATCATATCAAGGAGCATGTCGAAATCATAGTTGGGTCATCCATGTAACATCAATTTAACCATAAATGCAAATCAAATTTAGCCAGCTTAATTAAGTTAATACTAACGCTATAACCATAGCTACATTCTAATTGAAAAGTTAGTTTAATCAATGTTAAAACTAAAGGACAAGATTGTTGTAATTTAGTTAAAGGGTTGTCTAAAAACTTCAATGGTTGTCTCCTCAAATGAAGAGGTTGTCTAAATATGCTAGTCATTTGTTGTATAAATTAAATATAACTTCCAATGTTGCAACTAAAGTATACATTATTCATGGGCTATCAATTAAAAAAAAATAGAAGACACGTAGATGACAAGTCATTGGGCTAACTAGGTAAAACATGACTTGAATTAGAATGCATTTCAATCAAATTAGAGAAGGGTTGTCAATAAGTGACAAGCGTTAACACAGGTGAGAGTTAAATACCATCAACTCAGGAATATAAAAATGAAAACACAATCCTGACAGGCCATCAATAAATGAAGCATACTCCTAAAAAGGGTAACAAAGTAGACCCAATGTAAGTCTGAACATAGTGTAGTCCAAGTGACCAAGTGCTAGGCACACAGGCGACTAAGGTTGTCTCAAAAGAAAAAAAAAACGTGCACAAACACACCACCCAATGGAACTATAAAATCGATGTGGTTAAAAACGTAATTGTAAATCTAGTAAACACAATTTCCATGCCATTAAGCAAGTCGTTGTACCTTATTCACCATGGAATGGAAATATTTTTTTTTCTTTCATTAAATAATAAGCAAATCGCTGCACCCAATGCACCAGAAAGGAATTACATATTTTTTGTCATTGATAAATAAGAAAATCATTCTACATTAATGAAAAATAATTTCACATTGCCATTAAATACAAATCGTAAATGCCATTAACTAAAATCGGAGACACAATAATACCATTTCCTTTCACTTACTCGGGAAATCAACAAGGACACGACACAGTAAAGAAATTTTGATTTCACTCAAGGAGCAACTCGTTGTCAAAACGTCTTCAATGAATTTAAAATAATAAAAAAATATATAAAAACACAGTCAAAATTTAAGGCAAACAGTGGCCATTCAACAACAAAACGTAGTCATCATTAAATGACAATTTCATGGTCATTCCAACGGAAAACTCGGTCATTAATTAAGGGAAAATTCATGGTCATTCCAGTAGAAAACCCAGTCATCATTTAATGGCGAAATCATGGTCCAAATCGTGGTCATAATTAAGAATGACATTAACAATATATAAAATGTTGGGCGTATCTAAGGAAGTTTCAGTAACACGGTTTAAGAAAATAAGTCTCTGTTCATACAATTAGAGAAAAACGTGAATCCTACATATTGTTGGGTGAATGCTAATCAATTAAAACTCACTTAAATTACAACGTTGCTAACACAATAGGGAAACACAATCTTCCAAGGAATTTTTTCTATCAATTAACATAAGTTTACTGCCCTAAATATTAAAACCATGCAGTCATTCGACAGATAGATTCGTTGCATTTCTGGTTATAAAACTTGATGTCCAAAAGCCAAATATAATCGATGTCCAACAAGAACGTTTCAGTACACTACCACACGAATTGCTATAAAAAATGACAACGTTGTCTAAAACTATAAACATGGGCTCTTTATATAATTTGCTCATGATAAAATCATACATGAAAAAAAATCGAATTGTAGATCGTAGTCACCATGTAAAATGGCAGTCAATAATCAAGGAATCTCATTCAGTAAAATAAAGAAATCACATTCCATACACCAAACAAGCGCTAGAATTAGTGTAATAACGCAGACGCATAAAATAATAAAACACAAACAACAGTAAGAGAAGCGCAAAGATCCATGGGAAAAGTCATTGAAATGACCGCAAAGGTTCTATCAGCCCAAGTGTAGATAAAATCCAAGGTTAAGCCCTCAAGGTGCGGAGACAAAAAAAAGCACAAAGATAAACCAACAAGGACACAAAGAAATCCATACAAAAAATTACTTTTGCTAGATAGTGCAAGACAACCAATCAGCTAAGGACAAACAACAGAGGTAGACAGCTGACAGGAATGTCCTTCACTCATCATCCATGCACATAAAATAAGGGCGTTGAGATCCATAGGTCTATTAATGCTGAAGCTACGACCATAGATTAGGATCCTAGCTGACTACTTAGGCGAGGACTGATGAGCTAGGGACGAAAGGAAAAAGAAACTGCAATCATCACAAATCAATAAACCATAGGGTGGTCAATACATGCCAGGAATCGAAGGCCATGGGAGTCAATCAATCATTGAGCTAAAGGCTATGGAAAAAATTCAGTCATCAACTAGAATTCTAAGACAATCATTTTCCTTAACCAATTAAACATCAAGATCTAGAAGCATAAATCATACTAACAATATACCATGCAAAAATAAAGGAAGCGTACCGTTTCCCAATCTCCCACTCCGAGTTGATGTCCCGCGTGCTTCGGACAACTCCCACTTGTCGAACGATGAGACTTCACTGATACCTCCCAACCAATGATAGGGTTACTCTTATTCACCCTTAGCCTTCCGCACCGCAAAGGGGCCACACACACTATCCAAAGAATCAACTAGCTCCTAGTGCACATCGCAAGGCCGACCTACCACTCCTCACCGAGCTGGGTATCCCAACTCCCACAAGCTAAGTCAGTCAATTATAGATTTCTGCAATGTAACGTTACGCAAAACAGAAGAGATCCATTATCATTTTCCTCCCTCCATTATATAGAGTTTCGAAGTCCCTTACTTTCCCAAAATCCCATTTTATTTAATGTTTAATAAATTAATTCATAAAAATCCTCCCCATATATGTATCACCCATCCCCTTCAATCCTCCATAAATTAATTTCACTAAGTAATTAATTACCCCTATTTCCCTCACTCACCTAAAGGCACTCCTAGAATCGCTCCTAGGTGTCCCCATATCCCCTTGCAAGTTTTAATGACTTTCCCCCTTATTAAATTTACTATTTGATTTTAAATTAGAAAGTTCCTAAATGCTAGAAACCTTACTAAGTTAGACTATCTGCTTTTTACTCGAGTTTCCCCTTTCTTTTTTATGTTTCCTTCTTTTTCCTAGTTTCCTATTTATTTTAGATTTCCCTCTTTCCCCTTTTTATTTAATTAGCATAATATAGTAAATCAATTATTTCCCCTTTTTAAATTTTATCCCAAAAGATTTTTATAAATAAATTTAATTTCTTACCCCCTTCTTGTCACAATATTAATGAAGATTATCATCATTATATATATATATATATATATATATATATATATATATATATATATATATATATATATATATATATATATATATATATATATATATATATATATATATATATATATATATTATTTATAACTAAATAGACACAATTTTATCACCAGTATAATTTAGACCTAGACTTTATTTTCCTAAGCTGGGTGACATTTTAATAGGGGAAAAGTTTTAAATCTCCCTTAACACTTTATTCATCCTAAATCCATCTAGGTTTATCAAAATATTAAATAACAATGCGACATGCCCTTCAGGACACACTAGGTGCTCCAAGGGTGTCAATCACCTCTTTCTGTTTCTGTTGCACTACGTGCTCCAAGGGTGCCACTCACCTCTTTTCATTTTTCTTGCGTGACATTCCCTTCAGAACACACCATGTGCTCCAAGGGTGCCACTCGCCTCTTGACTGACTTGGTAGACATCAAAAATCCCTAGAGTCAATATTTCTCCCGGTGATCTTGTGGGAGACTAAGGGCTTCCACGAAATAAGGCCCTTGCCTTATTGTACGCCCCTTAGAATCATCGTGAGTGATTATCGTGGTCTACCCTCACGACATTGTGGGTCCTCTCGAACTAGGTAATAATTAACCTATAGTTTGAGCCACGACGAGAGTGCTAGTAGGTTGTGGCAGGGCTGTTGTCCACACCTCTCCCTCAACAGCTCTGATATTCCTGCATGACCCCTCTATGCCACATGTGAGTTTGGTCGGGAAGATATCGTCAACCTGCATCATCAACGAATCATGTCAAAAATATATCCATAATCATATCATCTAATCAGATGCATAAATATCATATATATAACAATCAAAACCTAATAGTCCACTCCCCGACTCGATCTGGAGTCCAAGGGGTTCCATCGATGCATCTGCATCCTCGAGGTCCAAAATATTTCACACTCAGTAAAACCGAGTCAATAGTACCTGTCTATGTCAATGGAGAAAAATAGCATGTCATCAAGCCATAATGCCTCATAATCAAAATCAAATGCTTAACAGTATAATAATCGGGATCACTTACAAGCAAGTGTCCTCAAAGAATAAGTTCACTCAACACGCGCAAGAGAGGGATGTTACATACACTCCCTCTTGGTCTAAACTTCATCCCGAAGTTTCACAGTATATAAGTGATGAAATAATGTGTATCACAGTATCATAATTCTATCTGTCAAACAAAAATGGAAATTGTTGGCGCATATCATATGCGTCCTCCTAGGTCGTCCAGTGTAGACTATATTTGTCCCACTAGACCTTGACCTGCTCTACTATTCGACGTCGTAGTTTTCGAATATGATGATCCAATATGCGAATCGGCTCAGCCATGAGCACCCACTCATCTGATACCTGCATGGAACTCATGTCAATAACATGTGAAGGATCACTAATATAATGTCTCAAAATAGATACATGAAAAACATCGTGCATACGCCTCAAGGAATTAGGCAAGGCTAGTCGATAGGACACGGGTCCCTTTCTTTCCATGATCTTGAAAGGTCCCATGAACCTATGAGAGAGTTTAGCTCCCTTTCCCAACTTGATCGAACTCTTATGTGGTTTAAACTGTAAGAAAACTTGATTTCCAACCTCGTAACTATGGTCGACACAACGTGCATCGACATAACTCTTTTTCTGATCTTGTGCTTCTTTAATCCTTTGTCTTATTGTTTTCATTTTATCTTCCATTTCTTTGATCTCTTATGGTCCCACCAGGACCCTATCCTCAAACCGATCCCAACTCAAAGGCGTCCAACATGTTTGGCCGTAAAGAAACTCGAAAGGCACCATCTTAATGGTGCTTTGGTAATTGTTGTTATAAGAGAATTATATCAATAGCAAGAATTCTTCCCAACACTTTTGTTGGTCCATCACGAACATGCACAACATGTCCTCCAAGATCTATTTCGTTCGTTCGGTCTTCCCATCAGTCTCCGGATGAAACGCAGTAATCAAGTTGAGTTGGGTTCCTAAGGCCTCTTGGAAACTCGTCCAAAATATTCTAGTAAATACCAATCCTCGATCAGATATAATCCTCTTAGGCACGTCATGCAGCCTCACAATCTCACTGATGAAAAATCTAGCTATCTCAGGTGCCTAATACGTCGTATGCACAGGAATAAAGTGAGAACTCTTCATCAAAGAATATACTACTACAAAAATCGAGTCATGTCTCCTTGCCATCAGTGGCAATCCAACAATAAAATCCATCGAAATAACCTCCCATTTCAATTCTAGAATAGTTTGTGGTTGTAGTAGTCCTATTGGATGTCTATGTTCATCCTTTACCTGCTGACATTTTAGACATCTAGCCACATAGTTGACTATATATTCTTTCATTCCCTTCCAGAAGAATAAGGGTTTAAGGTCTACCCTCATCTTCATGACTCCTGGGTGAGCCATGTATACTTCTCTATGAGCCTCGTTTAGGATCAAACTCCTCAACTTGTCCTTCGGTGGTACGTAAATCCAATTTTTAAACCTCAATAATCCATCGTCATCAAACATAAATCCTTCAAATATTGGTACCATCATTGTGTTTTGTCCGATAAAACCCTCGACTTCTTTGTACCAGTCATTGTGACACTGTAAAGTTAGAATCTTTTCACGTAGATTTTTCTGAAGAGGCAATAGCGAAAATATGTGTGGTATCCAACCTAATGCATCTTCCACTCGGTTCATCGTTCCTTTTATGTAAGTAATCTTGAAGTCGTATTCGCTAAGCAATTTCTACCAATGTCGTTGTCACGTGTTTAGGTCGCTTTGCGTAAATATGTGTTGTAGTCCATAGGGATCCATCTTTAGTTCAATTTTTCATCCAACAAGGTAGTGTCTCCAAACCTTCAAGGAATATACGATGGCTAACAACTCCAAATCGTGTGTCGCGTAGTTCTCCTCATGCCTTCTCAATTTCCTCGAGATGTATGTGATCACTCGATCGTATTGCATCAAGACTTCGGCTAATATTTCCTTTGATGCGTTGGTGCATACCGAGAAGTCCACATGCATGTAAGGGACCTTTAGTATTGGTACCATTGTCAACAACTTCTTGAGACTCCTAAAAGCTTCCTCGCATTTCTCGGTCCAAACAAACTTCTTATTCTTCTTCTGCAACTCCGTGATCAGATTTTCTATCTTCGAAAATCCCTCGACGAACCGACAATAGTATCCTACTAAACACATGAAGCTAGATACTTATGGGATGTTCATCGTTGAAGGCCATTCCATAATATCCTTGACCTTTGTTGGACCCATGATGATACCTTCATCGAAGATGACATGCCCTAAGTAGTGAATCTTCAATTGATAAAATGAGCATTTGGACAACTTCCCATACAATTTGTGCTCTTGCAGACACTGTAGTACCAAGCGCTAGTGCTTGTCATGCTCCTCCATTGTTCAAGAGTAAATCAAAATATCATCAATGAATACTTGGATGAACTAGTCCAAGTACTCGCGGAACACCCCGTTCATCAAACTCATAAATACCCCTGGGGCAGTTTTTAGTCCAAATGGTAAAACAATAAACTTGTAATATCCAAACCTCATATTAAAGGTGGTCTTAGGGACGTCATCCTCCTTAATTTGTAACTGGTGGTATCCTAATCGAAAATCAATCTTTGAGAACATCGTCGCGCCCTTCATCTGATCGAACAGATAATCAATCCTTGGCAATAGATATTGATTCTTAATCGTTGCCTTGTTAAATTGATGGTAGTCAATCCAAAGCCTCCACAGCCCATCCTTGTTTCGTATGAAAATAACAGGCGCACCCCACGGTGACACGCTTGGATGTATCAATCCCAGGTCCAACAACTCCTTCAGTTACATTTTCAACTCCTGTAACTCCGGGGTCGATATCCGATAAGGAATTCTAGCTATCGGTTTAGTCCTTGGTTTTAGGTCTATAGTAAACTGAAATTCCCTCTCTGGTGACATCCCAGGTAACTCCTCTAGAAAGATGTCTGCAAATTCTCTCACCACCGAAAGGTGTTCTAGACCTTCCACTACTCCCTTCCCATTTAATGCAAGGATCACATAAATCTTACATCCCTTGCACATGCTCTTTCGTAGCTGCAAGGAAGATATGAACCTCAGGGAAACTCTCTGGTTTCGTCCTACAATCATGTGTCTTTTCCCCTCATCATCGACCAAGATCAACCATTTTGTCTTGCAGTTGAGTATCACCTCATCTGATTCCAACCAGTCCATACTGATCAAAACATCATAAGATCCTAAGATCATGACCTACAGGTTGGCCCTGATGACAAACTCTCCCAGGCTAAGAATACAACCTATAACCTTTCCTCCAACCTTTTGTTTGGCTCTAGAAGCCATATCTACACTCATCCTATTCGACTGCCTTTACCTTAATCCTTTTTAGTGCTGCGCCAGAAATGAAACTCTTGGTAGCACTAGGATCTATCAAAATACTAAGGGTCTAGTTAGTGACGATACCTGACGTCTCAAGCACAGTCGACTGGTGCTCTTCCTGGCAGTTATTCACCACTGCATGAATTTAATGGGCCTTGCACAAATCTCCCACAGTAGTGGGTTCGACTGATCCAGGTTCTCTAGTCCTCTCCACTGGGCAGTCACGTTGGTACTGTGGCTCCCCACAAGTCCAATACCCCTTCTTCATTCTAGTACTCCTGGTATCCAAAGTAGAAGATGATGACCCATCGGCCTAGAATCCTGGTCTGTTCTGTTGAACATGCCTAAACTATTGCTACTGCGGTCGACATTGTTGTGGTCTTCTATAAGGTGTCCACTACTGAGGTGTCAGTCATCGAGGTGTAGTAAAAGTGGATACCCTCTGGAAGCCACGATATCTTGGCATATGTTTGGCTGGTGTTTGATGTTGTTTCACACTAGATGACACTTGCCCTGCTAGTCTCGCTAGAGTCCTGCTCTGACCCCCACTGACAAGCTCCTCCTTTACTATGAGGGCCTTCTGGACAACATCATGAAAGGTTTGAGGCATCATAATCCTAACCTTTTCACGTATGCTACCATTAAGGCTGAACAAGAACTTGTTGACCTTAAGTTTCTCAGTGTTAAGATGCGGAGCATACTAGAGCATCTCCATAAAATGGGCCTCTTACTTGGGCACTGTACAGGTGCCATGTCGTAAGGAATTGAACTCGTTGAGCTGACACTCAATGAATTCCTCTGATAGGTACCTCTCTCAAAACCTTTCCTTGAATAGTTCTTATGTTCAGCTGTGGTAGGAGCGTCTTCCACCATAGAAGAGTGCTCCCCTACAGTGGAAAGACCACCATACGGACCTTCATGTTGGAGGTATAGTCGTGAAGTGCAAAGCACATCACCATATTCTACAACCATGCCTCAGTGGCTACACCATCTAGGGCACCAAAGAACTCAGGCAATTTGACCTTCTTGAGCTCACAGTGAAAGCTACCAGTATCGACTGAAGCATGTGGTGGACCCTCAGGGGGTGCCGACGCTATGGAATCATCTCTATCCAAACAACAAATCATTGCCTCAGACATGCGCTGAAAAGATCTCATAATTCCAACCACATCACCTACTGCTATCTCCTCCTTCCCGACAACCTGTTCGTCTCCCTAGGGGTTAGACCCCTCAAGCATGGATGCTACTGGAGGCATCATGCCTCCTCCCCTAGGACGTTATCGTCTACCTCCATGAAATCCTCTAACCATGATTACCTACATGAATACAAGTCAACTTAATTAGAAACAATATAATCAAATCATATCAATGAAATATGTAGTTATCCCAAGTTGTGGGTTGAACCTACTCTGATACCAAATGTAACGACCCCTTCTTCGGGACTACAAGTGAAGATAAGTGCGAAATTTTTTTTTTTGTGTGTGTGTGTTTGAAAGAAAATATGGTGATGACAACAATAGTTAACAACACAACTTATGATGAACACAAGCACGTAGTCCAGGCAACAGGCTACTATGACTCCACGCAGTAGAACTAGGACAACTGGGTGAAACATGCATAGAACCACAAGGAGAAATGACTACCCGCCCAATGCAAACAAGACATTTCTACAAGATAAGGGACAACCTCCCCTCCTGACACAATGGCCTTGACGAACAAGACTAGACCTCAAGGCATGCACACCAAATTAGATAAGGTGTTCCATCCATGCGCCTAAGGCAACTTACAATGCTCGACAACACTCACACAGAATGCAACGAATCCAGCCAAGTTCTCAATCGTCGCCATCCAATGGGGAACGACATGATCCCTTCCTCAAGAATCATGTCATCCCCAAGTGATAGACACATCAATAACCTTGGTACAACACATCCTCTCTGGACCAAGGACTCTATATAAATCCATATAACATCAATTTAACCATAAATGCAAATCAAATTTATCCAGCTTAATTAATTTAATACTAACACTATAATCATAGTTGCATTCCAATTGAAAAGTCAGTTTAATCAATGTTAAAACTAAAGAACAAGACTGTTCTAATTTAGTTAAAGGGTTGTCTAAACAATTTAATGGTTGTATAATCAAATTAAGAGGTTGTCTAAATATGATAATCATTTGTTGTATAAAGTAAATATAACTTCCAATGATGCAACTAAAGTATACATTATTCATAGGTTGTCAATTGAAAAAAAACAAAAGACGCGTAGATGACAAGTCATCGGGATAACTAGGTAAAACACGACCCAAATTAGAATGCATTTCAATCAAATTACGGAAGAGTTGTCAATAAGTGACAAGCGTTAACATAGGAGAGATTTAAATACCATCAACTCAGGAATATAAAAATGACAACGCAGTCTTGGAAGGCCATCAATAAATGAAACATACTCCTAAAAAGGGTAACAAAGAAGACCCAAGGTAAGTCTGAACACAGCGCAGTCCAAGTGACTAAGTGCCAGGCACACAGGCGACTAAGGTTGTCTCAAAAAAAAAAAAAAAAACGTGCACAAACACACCACCCAATGGAACTATAAAATCATTGTGGTTAAAAAAGTAATCGTAAAGCTAGTAAATACATTTTCCATGCCATTAAGCAATTCGTTGTACCTTTTTCACCACAGAATGGAAATATATTTTTTTCTTTCATTAAATAATAAGCAAATCGCTGCACCCAACACACCAGAAGGGAATTACATATTTTTTGTCATTGATAAATAAGCAAAATCGATGTACATTAACGAAATATAATTTTGCATTGCCATTAAATAAAAATCGTAAATGCCATTAACTAAAATAGCAAACACAATAATACCATTTCCTTTCAGTTACCCAGGAAATCAACAAGGACATGACACAATAAAGAAATTTTTATTTCACTCAAGGAAAAACTCGTTGTCAAAATGTCTTCAACAAATTTAAAAGAATAAAATATATATAAAAACACAGTCAAAATTTAAGGCAAACAGTGGCCATTCAACAACAAAACGCAGTCATTATTAAATGGTAATTTCGTGGTTATTCCAATGGAAAACTTAGTTATTAATTAAGGGAAAATTTGTGGTCATTCCAAATCGTGGTCATAAATTAAGAATGACATTAACAATATATAAAATGCTAGGTGTATCTAAGGAAGTTTCAGTAACATGGCTTAAGAAAATAAGTCTATGTGCATAAAATTAGAGAAAAACGTGAACCCTACATATTGTTGGGTGAATGCTAATCTGTAATGTTCCTAACTTGGCTAGTCTAGGAAACGTTGCTAATGTGTGTGTAGGATCAAAGGTTTACAACATATAAATGATCATACAAATAATAAACGTGACAAAGGACTGCAAAGTTTGTATTATGATATCTCTGTGGATTACAAAATGGTTGAATGTGGTTGAATAAACTGACAATACTCGACTAGATCAACATACAAAGGATCTTAGCTGGAATACAAATAGGCAACTGCAGCTGAATTAAATAAGAACACTTGGTTAGATCAAAAGACAAAAGGATCTTAGCCGGAATACAAATAAACAACTAAAAGATAATACCCGGAATATGAGAGCACTGCGGAATCAATGAAGAATGATGAAAGACCTGGATGATCTTCCTGGTGACTAGGGTGTGTCTTTCAACACTAAAATCAGCCAACTGGTGTCTTCCTCCTAGAATACACAGAACTATCTCTCCTGAGATGTGCCTCTTCTCCTCAATGACAAGTCATAATCTACATAATCTTGAATTAGGTAATTGACCCTTCCTTTATAGCTTTCCAAAACCCTAAATCCCTTCTGAAACCCTAATTCACTGTTGAATTCCAAAACCCTAAATCACTATTGAAACCCTAATTCACTGTTGACTTCTTCCCTCCAAGTGAATTTTACTTTATTTTATTATTCCATGATTAAATCACTTAATTAATTAATTAACCATTTTAGCTCTAAAAAGTTATTTATCCATCCTTATGGCTTATGTAGCCTCTGAAAGTCACTTCTCACCATCTTATCTTGTAGTCCTCTTCTTCCCGATTCTGATGACCTATCACACTAAGAGGTTTCTCCCAGTAATATGCTCATTATGACCTTCTTAGTGAATTTAATTAAGATATGACCCATAATAACTCAAAATTATGAAAATTGTCGGAATGCAATGAAACCAAAGCCAAGTTGTGCGGATTGGATCCTGATGATGAAAAATGAAAATCGGGCCCAAATAAATGCCTCAGTATATCTCGAACTCTCTGTCACCCCTATCTGCCTACTCGGGTAGGCATAACACTTTGAAATGTTGTAATGTTATAATGTCCCAAAATGGGGACATTACTGTCCTCCCCGACGAAAGATTGCTTGTCCTCAAGAAATAAATGAATCCAACTACATATGATACTAGGGTCCCATATCCACCTGTGTGACACAAGGTAGACTCCCCTCAAGATGTGGTCTCTCCAAGTGCTCATCATGCATGACACCCAGATGATCCTGATGAGTAGAATGATCAATGGCCAAAGAATCTCAGTCAACTCCCCGAGCAACCACTCTACTCTAAACTCAACTCCATCAAACATTGAACTACCAAGCATTCCAATCCCCGGATCCCATATCAAAATATGAATTGCAATGCCTCGTGAGATATAATCATGTAACATATCACTACCATGAGTCTCCTACAAATAACACACGGTCTCAAACCGAAATGAGTCTGTCCTACCAGACCATACCAAACCCAACACAGCCCCCATCGATTGAACATGTTGTTTCCATAGTGAGGTACTAAAAGGCCTCAACGAATCACCAACCAGTGATGTGCTCTCCCCAATACTGAAACTCAACAGAAAATCAAGGGGACTTCCACCTACAAAGGTCCACTCGTCTCCACCAGTCAATGAAATGCCTAGCCCTATAAGCCCAGGGTCCCATGCTAGTCTCTGACAGGGACCATCATGTTCATGCTGCTCTACTATGATCATGACTGTCTGATCAAATTATCCATTCTAGATCCTCCACTCCTAGATCCTCATAAGATGAAATAAACTATTGACCAAATGGACTCCTCAATCCCATGTCAAATTTGGAAGTTCATCATTGACTCTCAATTGTCTCGTCCAGTGTCGTGACTCATGATCATAGTCTCGCTGAGGTTCTACCTCATGCCCCTCACTGCTAGTGTCAACAATGGAATCCCCAAAAACACACTCCTCAAAAGATAATGCACTGAACCACCCATTGTCCTCTATGCTACTGAGTCCTCCTGTAGGACACTGCACACCATCACCAACTGCTACCCCCATCTAAATCACACTATATCCTATATGGGCAGTTGTATCCTCCTGTGTGCTCACCCTACCAATATCATATGCGCCTGGATCCCATATATATGTGTCCATACACGTGCTATGGTCATCACGACCAATAAGGAGTGTATCATCATCATTGTAGATTGATCCTGGGAGTAAGTGCCCCAACAAGATGTCGATATTCACAACCTGGTCCATCAATGGAATCTCTAAGAGTGGTGACTCACTCTCCTCATACTGATAGGTATGTGTAAGGTCAACTATCTCCAAGACATACCTCTCCTCTTGGGTCTTAAGATCCATATGTCCCTTATGTACAATCCCCATACAAGGCCCCTCTACCATATCAGGAATGCCATTGATATCCTCATGTGTCGTGGCTAGCATATATGACTGAGAAGATGAAAAATTTGGCTCACTCATCATAGGAAGCTCATCATCCTCCATGTTGGAAGATTGGTTGTTGTCATTGATGTCAACCCTAGTCATGGGTTTTGGACCGCAAGATTGATAAAGGTATTTGTACATGAAGGACAATGTGCATGCATATACAACACCCATGAATGGATAGTATACATCATGTTGTTTCCAGTGGTATGTGGCATGTCACGTGGATCCTCATGGTTGAGGAGAAATGAATTTTTGAAGATGAAAAAGTGAATTGAAGAAGGAAGTACATGGAGGCCCTGAAAATAATTAAAGAAAATAATTACAAAATAAGAAAGTGTCAGTTCGGCCCTAATGTTAAAAGGAAGTGATATAAATGGTATAAATAAACATCATTATACATTCATTTGATACAAGTTGAATTTCATAGGTGATAAGAAGAAAACAAGGCCGGATTTCAAGGGAGGATGAAGTCTTTTGGTGATGTGTTCTAAGGTATGTTATTTTCAGGTCATCTTACCATTTTTCTTATAACGTTTTTTCGAGAATGATTCAGATGGTGAAATCGCTATGGTATTGAGAAGACATATCAAGGTAACTCTGGTAAAAATTCCAGCTCTTTATTCACTATAATTATGGAGATACACTCTATGGAAGATAGGGTTTGACACAAACTAGGAAAAGTCATATTAGTTGAAGATCTGAAGCATAATCTCCTCGGTGTCAGCAAAACATGTGATCAAGGATACACTCTTACATTTCACTCCCAAAAATGTAAAATCAGAGAAAATAACTTGGGAATATTCGTTGCAACTGCAACAAGAAGATTGAACAACATATACATCCTAGACATGAAGAAGAGAGAGAAGACAGAAGCCACAGAAAATAATTCCAAGGAAGAAAAAGTCCCAAAGACCAAAAATAAGGATGAGGTATTATTGAGTGCCACAAGTTCAGGGGGAGCAACCCCAAAGAAGAAGGTTACCTTTTTCCATTAAACTCAGGGGGAGCAGCCCTAACCTTTTCCATTGATGTCAAAGGGGGAGAGAAATTGGGCTCATGATGATAGGGGGAGCATGAGTGTTTCCATCAATGACAAAGGGGGAGATTGTTGGAAGATTGGTTGTTGTCATTGATGTCAACCCTAGTCATGGGTTTTGGACTGCAAGATTGATAAAGGTATTTGGACATGAAGGAAAATGCACATGCATATACAACTCCCATGAATGGATAGTATACATCATGTTGTTTCCGGTGGTATGTGGTGCGTCACATGGATCCTCATGGTTGAGGAGAAATGAATTTTTGAAGATGACAAAGTGAATTCAAGAAGGAAGTACATGTAGGCCCTGAAAATAATTAAAGAAAATAATTACAAAATAAGAAAGTGTCAGGTCGGCCCTAATGTTAAGAGGAAGTGACATAAATGGTATAAATAAGCATTGTTATACATTCATTTTATACAAGTCGAATTTCAGAGGTGATAAGAAGAAAACAAGGCCAGATTTCAAGGGAGGATGAAGTCTTTTGGTGATGTGTTCTAAGGTATGTTATTTTCAGGTCATCTCACCATTTTTTCTATAAATTTTTTTCTAGAATGATTCATATGGTGAAATATCTATGGTATTGAGAATACATATCAAGGTACCTATGATAAAAATTTCAGCTCTTTATTCGCTATAATTATGGATATACACTCTATGGAAGATAGGGTTTGTGACCAGTCCTAAAGCTAGTCAATAAACAGGTGTTCCAGGTAAAATAGTCATAACATTTTCATACAGAATTCAAATTCAGTGAGACCACTTCCATTGGAAAGAGTGCGGACTTTAGTTTTGTGTGAGCAATTTTCAGAATCGAATGTTAAATATTGAGTGCGGGGCATGCTGTACAAGTTGGGTCTTCTAAATAGACCAGAATTGAATAAAGTCTACCATTCTTTCTGTAACCTCTTTTTGGGGAGGATTCAAGGAGTGAAAGTTGGAGGAGTTTCAGAGAATACATTGAGTAATATTATCTACAGTATCAGAGTACTCCAAGAATTGAAGAATTGTAGAAATTGAAGAAGTCTCAAGAAGCATTATCAGGTTCTATGTGATGATTGGTTGATGGTGATGATTTAATGTAAAGTTTTATTATCTCTCATATATTCTTGGGTATAAGGAAGGGGAAAGGATGGAGAGTTCAACTCTCTCTTGATATTGGAGGATTGTATCTTCCTCTTGGAGGTTTATCCCTCCCTCTACATTTGGAAGCTGTAGCTACCTTTTGAAGTCATGACTTCCCTTGAACAAAAACTATTGATTATTTCTCATATATTGTGCATGGTGTATTGTGGTGTATTGGTGTAACTCTTATACTATTTTTCATTGCTCATTGGCTATAATTGAATGGTTTAAGTATAAGTTGAAAAAGGTTTTTAAATTTTACTTGATATTAATTCACCCCCCTCTCAGTATCAACACTCCATACATGACTTCCTGGAAGCCATGTCTACACCCATAGGTAGGTCATCCAACCTCCTAATCTCATCATGTCTAAGTGCCAACACATATGAATCCTCACAAGTGTCACCAGTATGCTGAAGTGTTGAATCCTAAACATTGCTTGATGAGGAAGATGAAGGACATGCACTATGATCCTGTCCATCCAACTGTCCCTCAAATGCATGAGAGTCACTAGCCTCCATCTCGATCATCTAGTTGAGCTTGTAGTACATGTATAACTTTTGTACCTCAGCTTTGGCAGATCATTTGAACAATATGTCAAAAGAAGGTATGGTGAGTTTACCAACTTTTCGTATGAAATCTATGTTATTCCCCTGTTGTTGTTGTTGTCTTCCTCTCTAAGGTTCTCTGGGATGGTCCATGCCCCTAAGTCCATAGTACTCGACCAGTTTCATGTCATGATGAAAGTCAGGACCCAACATTGCATACTCCCTCTTGTACTTTGTAAAGTCTTCCGCCTGAGTGGGCAACCTATGTGCTAACGACTATTGTGTTATTGTTGGTGGTGCCCTCTGAAAACTAGTGAACCATGGTCTAGGAATCCTACTCAAAGATGTGTATGTGTGAGTAGGTGTCTGGGGTCGACCTCCTACCCCTGAGTTCCCCTGTGCTGCATGTGGGGCTTGTGTTTCCGGAATGCCCACCATAGCCAATCTATCAATCACCGGAGCCAAAGACTGGGACATGGTCTGCTCACTAGCTAACATATCACTGATAACCTGCATGAAGGCTACCTCTGGTTCCATGGGGGCCTTACCACTGCCCTCTGGTCACTCATATCTGTCTCCTAACATCCTCTCTACCTTCTGGGTCACCTTCTGAACTCATCGACTTTAGTCACAGGCTGGCAGGACTAAAGCTCTGATACCACTGTAATATTCCTGGCTTGGCTAGTCTAGGAAACGCTGCTAATGTGTGTGTAGGATCAAAGGTTTACAACATATAAATGATCATACAAATAATAAACACGACAAAGGACTGCAAATTTTGTATTATGATATCTCTTTGGATTACAAAATGGTCGAATGTGGCTGAATAAACTCACAATACTTGACTAGATAAACATACAAAGGATCTTAGTCGTAATACAAATAAGAAAATGCGGCTGAATTAAATAACAACACTTAGCTAGATCAAAAGACAAAAGGATCTTAGCCAGAATACAAATAAACAACTAAAAGATAATACACAGAATATGGGAGCACTGTAGAATCAATGAAGAATGATGGAAGACCTAGATGATCTTCCCAATGACTAGGGTGTGTCTTTCAACACCAAAATCAGCCAACTAGTGTCTTCCTTCATGGAATACATAGAACTATCTCTCCTGAGATGCACCTCTTCTCCTCAATGACAAGTCATAATATGCATAATCCTGAATTAGGTCTTTGACCCTTCCTTTATAGCTTTCCAAAACCCTAAATCCCTACTGAAACCCTAATTCATTGTTGACTTCCAAAACCGTAAATCACTGTTGAAACCCTAATTCATTGTTGACTTCTTCCCTTCAAGTGACTTTTACTTTATTTTATTATTCCATGATTAAATCACTTAACTAATTAATTAATTAACCATTTTACCTCTAAAAAGTGATTTATCCATCCTTATGGCTTCTCCAGCCACTGAAAGCCACTTCTCACCATCTTATCCTGTAGTGCTCTTCTTCCCGATTCTGATGAGCTATCACACTAAGATTTTTCTCTCAGTAATATGCCCATTATGACCTTCTTAGTGAATTTAATTAAGATATGACCCATAATAACTCAAAATTATGGAAATCATCGGAATGCAATGAAACCAAAGTCAAGCTATGCAGAATGGATCCTAATGATGAACAATGCAAGTCGGGTCCAGATAAACCCCTCGGTATCTCCTGAACTCTCTGTCAGCCCTATCTGGCTACTCAGGTAGGCATAACACTCTAAAATGTTGTAATTTTATAATGTCCCAAAATGGGGACATTACATAATCAATTAAAACTCAGTTAAATTACAACATTGAAAACACAACAGGGAAACGCAGTATTCCAAGGAAATTTCTCTATCAGTTAACATAAGTTTACTATCCTAAATGTTAAAACCACATAGTCATTCGACAGATAGATTCACTGCCATTCCAATTATAAAACTTGTTGTCCAAAATACAAATACAATCAATATCCAACAAGAACGTTTCGATACACTACCACACGAATTGCTATCAAAATGATAATGTTACCTAAAACTATAAACATGGCCTCCTTATAAATTTTTCTCATTATAAAATCATACATGAAAAAAAATTGAATTGTAGATCACAGTCACCATTTAAAATGGAAATCAATAATTGAGGAATCTCAGTCAATAAAATAAATAAATCGCAGTCCATACACCAAACAAGAATTGGAATTAGTGTAATAACACAGACACATAAAACAATAAAACACAGACAATAGTAAGAGAAGTGCAAAGATCCATGGGAAAAGTCATTGAAATGACCGTAGAGGTTCTATCAGCCCAAGCGTAGAGAAAATCCAAGGTTAAGCCCTCAATGTGCGGAGATAAAAACAAGCACAGAGACAAACCAACAAGGACGCAAAAAAATCCATACGCAGAGGTACTTTTGCTAGAAGGCGCAAGACAAACAATCAACCAAGGACAAACAATAGAGGTAGATGGCTGACAAGAATGTGCTTCGCTCATCATCCACACACAAAAAAGCAGGGCGTTGAGATCCATAGGTCTATTAAGGCCGAAGTGACGACTGTAGATGAGGCTCTTGGATGACTGCTTAGGCGAGGACTGATGAGCTAGGGATGAAAGGAAAAAACAACCACAATCATCACAAATCAATAAACCATAGGGTGGTCAAGACATGCTGAAAATCGAAGGCCATGGGAGTCAATCAATGATTGAGCTAAAGGCTATGGGGAAAATTCAGTCATCAACTAGAATGCTAAGACAATAATTTCCCTTACCCAATTAAACATGTAGATCTAAAAGCATAAATCATACTAACAATCTACCATGCAAAAATAAAGGAAGTGTATCATTGCCCAATCGCCCACTCTGAGTTGATGTCCTGCGTTCTTCATGCAACTCTCTCTTTCCGACTGATGAGACTTCACTGGTACCTCCCAACCAATGTTAGGTTTACTCTTCCTCCCCCTTAGCCCCCCGAGCCACAAAGGGACCACGCACACTATCCAGATAATCAGCTAGCTCCCAGATCACCTCGCAAGGCCAAACTACCACTCCTCATTGAGCTGGGTATCCCAACTCCCGCAAGCTAATTTAGTCAAGTATAGATTTCTATAGCGTAACGTTACGCAAAACAAAAGAGATCCATCATCATTTTCATCCCTCCATTATATAGAGTCTCGAAGTCCCTTACTTTCCCAAAATCCCATTTTATTTAATGTTTAATAAATTAATTCATAAAAATCCTCCGAGTACATGTGTCACCCATCCCCTTCAATCCTCCATAAATTAATTCCATTAATTAATTAAGTACCCCTATTTCCCTCACTCAGCTAAAGGCACTCCTAGAATCACTCCTAGGTTTCCCCATATCCCCTTATAAGTTTTAATTACTTTTGCCCTTATTAAATTTACTAGTTGAGTTTAAATTAGAATGTTCTTAAATGCTAGATACCTTACTAAGTTAGACTATCTTCTTTTTTCTCAAGTTTCCCCTTTCTTTTTTATGTTTCCCGTTTTTTCCTAGTTTCCTATTTATTTTAGATTTCTATGTTTCGCCTTTTTATTTAAACTCAAAAAGCCATGTGCAAAAACTTACCCTTTTTCCCTTTTTCTTTTGAATGAATACATTTTTAATTAGCATAATTTATAGTAAAACAATTATTTCCCCTTTTTAAATTTTATCCCAAAAGATTTTTATAAATCAATTTAATTGCTTACCCCTTTCTTGTCACAAGATTAATGAAGATTATGATTATTATTTATTTTATTTTTATTTTTATTTTTATATATAGATATTTTTATTTTTATTTTTAAATAAATAGATAAAATTTTACCACCAGTATAATTTAGACCTAGACTTTATTTTCCTAGGCTGGGTGACATTTTATTATGGGAAAAGTTTTAAATCTTCCTTAACATGTTATTTTTCCTAAAGCCATATAGGTTTATCCAAATATTAAATAACAATGTGATGTGCCCTTCACGACACACTAGGTGCTCCAAGGGTGCCACTCGCCTCTTTCTATTTCACTTGCATAGCGTGCCCTTCAAGATGCACTATGTGCTCCAAGGGTGCCACTTGCCTCTTTCCATTTTTCTTGCGTGACGTGCCCTTTAGGACGCACCACGTGGTCCAAGGGTGCCACTCGCCTCTTGACTGACTTGGTAGGAATAAAAAAACCCTGGAGTCAATACTCTGCCAGGTGATATTGTGAGAGACTAAGGGCCTCTAAGTAATAAGGCCCCTACCTTATTGCATGCTCCTTATAATCATCATGACCGACTGTCGCAGTCTTCCCTCATGACATCGTGGGTCCTCTCGAACTAGGTAATCGTTAATCTATAGTTCGAGCCATAACGGTAGTGCTAGTAGGTTGTGACAGGGATGCTATCCACACCTCTCCCTCAACATCTTTCGTAGTCCTGCGTGACCTCTCTACTCCACATGTGAGTCTGGTCGACAAGCTATTGTCATCCTACATCATCAACGAATCATGTCAGAAATATATCCATAATCATATCATCTAATCAAATAAAAAAATATCATATATACAACAATCAAACCACAATAGTACACTCCTCGAATCAATCCATATTCCAAGGGGTTCCATCGATTCATCTGCATCCTCGAGGTCCAAAATCTTGCACACTTAGTAAAACCAAGTCAATAGTACCTTTCTATGTCAATGCAGCAAAAAAACATGTCATCAACCCATAACACCTCATAATCAAAATCAAATGCTTAATAGTATAATAATCCAGATCACCTGCAAGGAAGTGTCCTCAAAGAATAATTTCTCTCAGTTCTCGCAAGAGCGTGATGTTACAAGATAATTCATCTTGGCTTGTAGGACAACGTTATCATGGCGTAAATGATGACTCAATGTTTCATGCTCTCTAAGTTTGAACTGAAGGGTTTGGAGTTTTTGGAGGCTGCTGATGACATGTGAGGAAGCCTTGATATGTATATTATACCCTTGATCCTTTAAACCATGAAAAACATAAATTTTACCTTGGCAAAATTAGTTCCAAAGGTGACTTCCCAGAAGTGCAACAATTCTAGCCCGACGAACTTGTGAAAAATAGGTATCAAAGTGACACCTGTAACTACAAGACAATAAATCATGTGTACAAATTGAGAGAGATTTTTGTTTTTGAATATGTCCTTGATAAAAACCTCTCTTTGTTTTCAAAACTTCACTTCCAGTTGATAGGGAAAAACGACAAGAAAACCTGACTAAAACAAGAAAAATAGAGTGTTTTATTTTCTGAACAACTAGGCCTCTAAGAGAATTGAATATATCCCAAACCATAATGTGTATTAAAAAACGAAGAGAGGTTATTGTTTTTGGGTATTTTATGAACATAAAACTCCTCCATGTTTCAAAAATAATTTCCCATTTGTTCATAATCCAAGCTTGAAGTTGGTTACTCAAAAATTACAGAAGTGCTGAGTGCTCTTAGTAGAAACACAATGTGGTCTTTGCGAGGGATTTTGGAGGCCTCACCAGAGGATTTTTGGGTTGAAAGTTGCATTATTGGAAATTTTATGATGTCTTCTACACAATGGAACCATCAAGCACTGCAAATTCCTTCTCCAACCCTCTGAAAAACTGACTTGAAGTCAAGTTGTCCAAATGTACATGAACCCTCCTATAGCGACTGTATTTGGGTAATTTCACTCAAATAATAAACCCTGTGAATAAAATGAAGGAGGTTTTTGTTTCTTGGTCTATTATTGACAAAATCCTCTTTAACATTTGTCAAATTCATCTTCCTTAATTCAGAAACCAATTTTGAAGTAGAACTTTGGCCAAGACAATCATTTGAAAATTTATGACAAGGAATGATGACATGACCATGATGAAACTTTATGACCTTGGATGAGTTGAGGGAGTAGTAATGACACCTAGGCACACTAATGACCATTTTACAACCAAGAGATGTCAAATTTTATTTGATAATTTTATTTTGAAAATATAACAATATGACTTAATAACCTTATCAATCACATGAAAGAGTAAATTTGATCACTGGTGACTGACAGAACTGACAAATACTAACAAAAGAATTGGTTTGTACTGGTAGGCATGGTGAACAAGATAATTTTTATTTCCTTTCATCGATCTATAACAATTCAAGCAATTGTTCCTCTTTTCATAAGCTTGTAATATAGATGACAATAAGTATTTAGCAGTTGTTATCGCTCTGTATTTGTCACAAAGAGTAGTTAAGTATATGAAGTCTTCTATAGCATAAACATAAAAATGCACAATAATATTATAACACACACAATGATGTCAAAAGTATATAATTTAGCATACCTATACAAACAATTGCTGATATAATATCCCAAGACATTGTAAAAAGATAGTATGAAAGAATTTTGATAGAAGTCCTACTTCCTCTTCTCATGGGTTTGTTATAAAAATGGGCAGTGCTTAGTAGTTTTTATCTTAGGAAACTCCCCCCGACCAAATATATGGCATGTACTCGTGCCATGAATTAGCAATAGGCTTCTTGGTCTATATTGGTTTTAGAGGGGGGTTACCAATAGGCTTCTTGGTCTTCTTGCCCGATGAGGCTGCAGGGGTATCAACAAGTTTCTTGGACTTTTGGTCTGGTAAAGGAAACTTGAGCATGAGGGTTTGGGTGGAGTAACAATCCCTCGATCAAGAGTCTTCTTGCTAGTCTTGATTTTAAGATGAGGGTTTGAAAATTGGTAAATGAACTCATCCCATGTTTTTCCCTATTTTTCCAACTCGGCTAAGACAATTAGTTTTATAAGGCCGTGGTGAAATAGGTTTTTATGGGGATTGGTTACATTCTTCCTCAATTGGGAAGACATCTTCTCAAGACTCTTTAATAAGTAAAAGGGAAAATTCAATAGCTTATTGAACTGAAAGTGAGCTAATAATCGAAAGTGACAAGCTTTAAAGATGAAATATCTACCTTCACATATAATCAATCTGGTGATGACTATGAGAGGGTTGATTAGCTCCTCTTTTATCCACTCCTTGGAGTATCTCTTATCTCCAAAGATCTTCTAAAATTCGGTTTTGAAAACCCGGTTATAGCTTGCTCTTGGCAACTATTGGTGTTTAAACCAAGGGTCTCTAACTCTTGGGATCTTTTTGGCTGAGGCAATTGATTCCTTAGAAACCGCGAACACAGTGAATAGGAGCAAAGGAAGGCTAAGAGTGTTCCATTAATATTTGTTTTTCCATCATGCTCACACAATCCATTCCTATATCTTGCATTCTATAAGGCATGTAATCATAAATCTCTAATGAACAGTTTGTAACGGAAATAAACCAGTTAAGTGGTATCTTAAGGAAACGTACAACAATTTATAACACACAGGGAATTAGCATTTCAAAAATAAAATAACTGTTGATATAATATCCTGTATTATGAAAACAACACACATAATTTTTTACAAAGATTTACTTCTTCTAGTCAATGCTATCATTAGTCAACTCATGAACCCCTCCCCCACACCTAAGTATTTGTTAAACAATAAAAAATATAGGAAACTGGTCAATTCTCCCAATAGCCAAATATTTACAACTTGTTAAGTGTAGAGATAAATTTCATAGATTGGTCTGACAAGACGGTTAAAATATGACCCCACCTATAGGATAATAGATCCTATATATAGATAAGAAGAGGTAGGCAAGAGATTTTCAAGATAGTCTCAGAGTTAGTTCCCAATGGCAATATGGAGTTCATTAACCTTATCTTAACCATACATACTTCATGTTAGCTTTGTCTACAAGTAATGTCATACATCAGGACAATTTTAATTTTTTTTTTGTCAGATTATCATTCTTGCTAGGTAGAATGCCCCCTTCCAGCAAGCCTGTTTAGTACTCCGACGGGTTTACCTAATCATACCACAGGCCGGTACCCGCTTCCAACAGACATGTTCAGTATCCCAATGGGTTAGCCTCTTACACCCTCAGAGATTGGCCCTCCATATTTTAAGATGTTAGTATAAGATTTCTTTGTACAAGAAGATGGGGAAACAACTTCGTAAACAACCTTTTTTTTTTTTTAATTGGGATGGTATTTATGTTAGAGGATGAATTTTTGTTATATTCCTTAGTGATTTTCCTAATGTAAGGGGTAGTTAAGAGGACCTATCCTATCTAAATATATGATATAATCAAGCTATTTAGTGTTTAGTGGATGGTACCGTTGATAAAGAACAAAAGGTATCTCTATGCTCAACTCACTTCCTTCTTTTGTAAGTTATTGTGATGTTTCCATGACTAACCGCTAATCAGACCTCCTTGTTACTCTTTAATAAAGATACTTTACTCACTTTCTCAAGTTTCTTGGGAAAACTATATGAGTGACCTCTAAGCTTGATGGTTACAATATCACTTCCTTATATAGTGGTGAAGGTTAAAGAGAAACTAATTTTTAAGATGCTTTGAGAAAAAGAAGATGGAATTCTTTGCAAAAATATGGCTAATTACAACAAGTCATTATTCATTTGATGCTTAGTAGACAACAAGGTTCAAATATAGCAATGTTTTGAAGAAAAATCCTTCTTTTATATTTCCTTGAAACTGTCTACTCCTGGTGAAATAAATACCTACAGAAATCTCTAGAATTGTTCATCAAAAACCACACTCTAAAATATCAAAAACTAATGAGATCAATGAGATCAAGTCACTGGAACATGTATCGCATAATTATTTTATTAAAAGAAAATGTAAAATGAGGTGGCATTAGACTTTAATCTAAACTAACAACATGCAACTTTTATTTATTATCATACCCTACCTAAAAAGAAAGGGAAACATTTATTCAAGTGTAACAACTTTTCCAATGTAACCATGTACGGAGCAAGATAAGAAACATACTCATATCCACATATAAAAAGGTTATCACAATGATTACCTGGATATGAAGAACCAACCAACCTACTTGTTTTGGCATCATAAGGTGTTGAATAAGAGAATAGTATTGTGGCATGATGACCTCATGAAACCAAATTTCAATGTAATCTTGATGTTCATCAAGAGTAATTTATATGCTCTCCTTCGTCATGCCATGCAGACCCTCTTCTTCTAGATGATTGATTTCTGAAGTACATAAAGGATCTGCTGAGATGGATGTTGAGAACTCCTCAATCTCAGGTCTTAATTATTTCTCTCCACTAGATATAGTCCATAATTTTTCAGCTTCCTTCGCATTTTGGCAAGGAAAAACATTTTGTAGCTCATACGACCTTGATTATTCTAATATTTCCGGAGAGGTAGACAATTTCTTGGCTATTGTCAAGATGTGTTCTTCCCGAGAAGAAGAGATCCCGGCTGTTGCTAGGATTTGAGAGTGTTCTTCCAAACTAATGGTCATCTTTGAATTCATTCTCCTGGTGGTGGTAAGAAAATAAAGGTTTCTCTAGTTGGTTCTGCAGAAGGCTCAATTGGCCTTGCCTCCTGTCCCACTATTACTGATGCTTCAATTTCTTGTTCTATAGTGCTCCCTATTTTAGTCTCTTCAGAGGGTTGAGCTAGCTCCTGCTTTTCGGTATCAATCTGCCAAGTTTGTGAGTGGAATTTTCCTTCCCCCAAAAAGGTCAGAAGGAACCTTGGTTGAAAGGTCTGATTTAGATTTAATGTATCTGCCTTTGGGTCCCTAGGTCTGTCCATGAAAGCAAAGAACAAAAATAAAAACTATCATTGGGTTTGGGGGAACCTACTATAGAAAATGTGCAGGTTCTTACCTCTCGTCTTAAAGTTCCCCTGCCACCAAACTAATGTTAAGGTTTTAGAAGTGATCTATTTCCTAACTATTTCCTACCTTGAGACAACTCCCTGGCAACGACACCAAAAATGATGGGTGTTCTATATGCACTAAAAAACACTTAAAAACCCTCAATTAAATTGTGAACCCAGAGTAAGTAAACTTAGAGTCTTAGCACTATATGTACCAAGGTAGAAAGGCTATAGGTAGTATAGTCTAACTAAGGAAATGGGTTGGCCATCTAAGGGATAATCTATTATAACAAAGACTATTAATGATCAAACCCTACTAAGAAACTTAAACAGTTTATCCTAAGTAACTTTTGAACAAAGGATTGATGGATAGTCCTAATAAATAAAATGAAAACCCTACTTAAACCAAATTGACTTAATCATGACAATAAGAAAAACAAAACTATCTATTAATCTACCTAATAAGAAATAACAACATCAAACTACTTTAATTAATCTACTCAAATTCAATAAACAACTATCCTATTAAAGAAAGTAAATAGACAAGCAACCACCCTATCAAAGCAAGTAAATAAACAAGCAAACAACTAACCAACCTATCATAACTTCTACAAGAAGTAAACTAATCAAGATTACTCAATAAGAAACTAATCAAACTAATAAGCAAGTGAACTCTATTCTTAAATTAAACTTCATAATTATTTCTAAATTACGAAAGGAAATCTTAGTCAATTGAATTCAAAGCATCATGACAATAAAAGTAATCGAAAACTACTCTTTAATCTATGATAATAAACTATTCTTTAATCTACAAAAGAAAGAAGACTATTTAATCTACAAAAGCAAGGAAACTATCTTCTAATCTATGAAAGCAAGAAAACTCAAATATAGTGTTGATGGTTATGTGAGTGTCTTATGATATCACGATGGCACTTGACAATTAACGATAACTCAAGAGGGATAAACTCAATTCTGACTTCGATAGAAAAATGAAAAGTATTAATTAGGCAATCCAATGAGAACTTAGCCATTATAGAAGCAACATCAACTACCCTTCATATCCATGTGATTATTCAATCATGCATTAATTATCAACAATATAAAAAAAATATTCTAGTTAATTCAATTGCATTCTATGCTATATATTTGTGGCTTATCATTACTGAACGTGCTTCATATTTTGACTTGATTTTTTCCTTTAACCATGTTCAAGAGCTATGAGAGGATTGATTAGGTTTAGGCATATGGGTATGAGGGATAGGCGCATGGGTTTAATACTAAGGTCATAAGATCTAGTATATCTTTTCATACTTATTGTAGTTTTATGAGCATAGGAAAATAAATACCATGTTACCTTTGCTTTCACCTTTGTATGATTAATACCCATAGCATGTGCGACTGCTTGTAAATTGTCAGATTTCATCCCTTTAGACTGAAGCTTCTTGAAAACTTGGTATGGGAATGTCCTGTACTTCTGTTATTATGTGCTTATCTTCTTTTGTATTTGGTTCTGCAGGTGGAATATATGAGTCTAGAAAAGAGTTCTGAAGGGGATCTTTGACATTCCCCCATGCTGAAGATATTGTATATCTATAGGCAAGAAGATTCAATCATTTTATATCATAATGGAGAAAAGATGATAAGAGCAAAAAGAAACCAATCAAATTTTAGAAGTACAGTGTATCACCTATCATATAATCTCATGCCAAAAAATGAAATTGCCCTTTTTTTAATGGATTATTGATAGAGGTAGCATTCAACAGTGAAATAGGGGAATATATATATATATATATATATATATATATATATATATATATATATATATATATATATATATATATATATATATATATATATATATATATATATATGTTTGCCAGAAGAATAGATCCCACCTAACTTGCTTCAGAGTTTTACTATCATTGGATGTTATAGATAAATTTCACAATATGAGTAGATTAGGCTCCCTAGTTAGGGCTCCACTCTGAAGAAGTTTCCTTCTTAGATAGTGTAGGCTTTAGATATCATATCGGTAAGTTGAGTTAGGGTGATTCTCAAATGGACATTATGTTACTGATTAACCTGGAGTTTGTATCTCATGAAAGCCAATAATGGCCTTTACTCTTTTTGTTTTAGATGACAAAAAGTGAATTTTTCAATCAGACAAGTATAGGTGAGACATTTTTCAACCAGAACCCACTGCCAGCAAGCCTGTTCAGTACTCCGGTCGGGTAGTTGTGATAATTAGTGAGAGGTGCCTTCCCCAGGAAGAATGTCCCATTGCCAACAGGCTTGTTCAGTACCCTAATGGGTTTTCCTAGTCATACCACAGACCGATACCCGTTGCCAATAGACCTGTTCAATATCCCAGTGGGTTAGTCTCTTAAACCCTTTTTCCATCAGAGGCTTCTTGTCCATAGTCACCTATTTTGGTTTGTATTAAAGAGTTATTTTCACTGTGACAGGGGAGGCTTGTCTGAAAACATTTTTACAGGGTGGGATGGTATTGGGTTGGAAGGCATATACTCTTCTTTTGTATGTCTTTTAAAGATTTGTCTGAAGGAAAAATAAAATTTTGTGCACATTATTTCTTTAGAGTGATCTAGATGTATAATTTTGTCTGAAGTTGTCCATAAGAGAATGACCTAAAGTTTCCTTAGGGTACTGGTACATCCTCTGCCATAAAAAATTTGATAGTGTGCCCATGGTAGAGAGTGTTCATATACTCATATGTTACTCTTTAATAAGATACCAATGAATACTATTGAAGTCTGGTTAGGGTGAGATAGTTTCTTATAGGCTCATATATTTTTTTCCTTTAAATCATGCTGAAATATTGGGTAAAGGCAACTTCTAGTCTTTAAAGTGGAGTATGGTTCTTTGAGCAATCATAGGTAAAGATTGTGTCCCTCTTTTTATTTTGTTTTTAGGCAACAGAACCAAAAGAGAATAAAGTTCTTCTCAGCAACATAACCAAAATAAATTAAAGTTATTCTCAGCAACAGAACCAAAAGAAATTAAAGTTCTTCTCAACAACAAAACCAAAAGAAATTAAAATTCTTCTCAGTAATAGAACCAAAAGAAATTAAAATACTTCCCTTTAGTTGTCAATAGAAGGATTGCTATTTGATACTGCATTTGGCTTCGTGGTTCCATCTTAAGTGGTTGTTGCATGGCTTCATACTTTAGATTAATTGACATAAGAATTTGAAATATGTGTAGTATGCTTTGTCAATTAGGTAATGTGTCTTGATAGTACTGAAGAAGGACAGACTCTGGTACCAGAGTGGTACCGGACCAAAACATGATTTCTAGTACTGAAGCAGAACAAAACATTATTGATGCCTACAACTGATGTTTTAACAAGTTCGTGAAGGATCAAATAGATTAAAAAAAGATTTGCTTACAAAAGAAAAGAAAATTTGCGAAAGTAAAACAAAAGGAGGTAAGAGTCTCTTGTTACCTTCAGCTTATTAACAAAATTCGATCCACACCTATGTACAAAGAGTTTCAAATAAACCAATCAGTCAATGTGGGTTAGTAGGAGGATCTCCTTCCTTACTAATCATCTGCATGTCTGAATTATGTAGTATATGAGTCAAGAATTCTTCTTTTGAGAGAGGTTTGTTGTAAACTCGCAACCTGTGACCATTCACAAGTAGTGGTGTTTGTTGTTCATCAATTGTCTTTATCCTAATTGAACCACTATCGTTGATAGTGTCAATTTCGTAAGGTACCATCCAATGGGTGGTTAACATACCTTTGAAGTTCTTGAATCTGTTGTCATACAATAGGGCCCAATATCATTGTTGAAAATTTTTCTTTTTGAGATACTTGTCATTCCATTTTGTTCTCTGTTCTTAAATGAGGGTAGTCCTTTGAAGAGCTTCCTTCTTGGTTTCATCCAACTCATTAAGATGCAAGAGTCTTTGTTTTTGGGCTTCATCCAAGTTCATGCCAACTTGTACTGCAGTCCTGGAGGTTTTGATCTGGAATTCTATGGAGAGAAGCACCTGCTTCCCATACACTAACTCATAGGGTGTATGTCCTGTTGTATTCCTCCAGGTGATTCTATAATCCCATAAGGCTTCTAATAATCTGTCAACCCAATCCTTATGGTGAAGTTGTACTGTTTTGGTAAGAATGGACTCAATAACTTTGTTGGTAGATTCTACTTGTCCATTTGCTTGTGGATGATAGGGTGTAGATTTCTTGTTTTTGATTTGGTATTGTTCTGTAATAGCTTTGACTAGATGAGAAGTAAATTGAGTTCCCTGATCAATCACAATTTCTTGAGGTACACCAAATCTAGTAAAGATATCATTAAAAAGGAAATCTACCACTGATTGTTCACTTCCAGTCGGTAAAGCTATTTCTTCAACCCATTTAGTCACATAGTCAGTGCATACAAGTATATACTTTTTATTTTTAGATGAAGGGTTAATGGGCCCTACAAAATCTAATGCCCATTTCTCAAATGGTTCAATAACTATTTGGGCGTGAAGTGGCATTTGGTCTCGTGCAATAGGCTTACCCATTCGTTTACATTCATCACAATTGGATACATAGCTTTTAGCATCTCTGAAAATATGAGGCCAGTAGTAACCTGATTGCAGAACTTTGTAAGAGGTCCTTTTGTCTGCGAAGTGTCCTCCACAAGGGCCATCATGGTAGTCTTGTAAAATATCATCAATTTCATCTTCCCTTACACATCTCCTGATCACCAAATATGGTCCTGTTTTGTAGAGGCAATCATCATGCCACATGTAATTTTCACTTAGTTGAATTACTTTCTATTTTTCTCTAGGAGACAATTTCTGAGGCATCTTCCCTGTCACAAGATAGTTAGCGACATCTGCATACCACAGAGTGAATGTAGAAATAGAAAATAAATTTTCATTAGGAAAGGTATCTTCTACTAGTGCATTATCTCCCAGATGAATCATTCTAGATAAGAAATCAACCACAAGATTATCTTTATCAGGTCTATCAATAATGTTGATATTAAACTCTTGTAATAATAAGAGCCATCATGTAACTCTATGATTTGTTACAGGTTTGTTCATTAAGAATCAGATGGCTGAATGATTAGTGTGTACAAAATCTTGATATCCTGTAATATAGTGTCTAAATTTATTTATTGCATGGACTACTACTAGCAATTCTTTTTCTGTGACCGTATAATTAACTTCAACTGGAGACAGATTTTTACTGATGAAGTAAATAGCATAGGGAATTTGATTTTCTCTTTGTCCAAGGACTGCCCCAAGCACTGTGTCTGAGGCATCGATACAGATATGAAAAGGTAGGGACCAGTTTGGTCCTCTTAATATAGGGGTAGTTGACAGTTTCTGTTTTAGAATTTCAAAAGATATTTGGCATTCATCATCCCACTTAAATTCGGCTTCTTTAGATAATAATTTGAATAAAGGGGTAGCTAGGCTTGTGAAATTTGGAATGAATCTTCTATAGTAGCCAACATGTCCTAAAAAGCTGCGGACTTCCTTTTGTGAGGAAGGTATACTGATTTGTGTGATGATATAAATCTTTGCTGGATCAACTCTCATGCCAGAATGGGAAATGTGATGTCCCAAAACAATACCTTCAATGAGCATCATTTTTATTTTTTTTCATTACTTAAGGAAAGGTTAGTTTCCTTACACCTAATCAAGAATTTTTCTAAATTGACCAATGCTTCCTGGAAGTCTTGTCCATGCACTGTAAAGTCATCCATGTAGACTTCCACACAATCATTGGTCAAGTCAAAGAAAATGGCTAGGAAAACTTTTCGAAAAGTGGCTGAGGCATTGCAAAGTCCGAAAGGGAGCACCCTATAAGCAAGCGTGCCCCAAGGGCAAGTGAAAGTGCTCTTCTCCTGGTCTTTGGGTGCTATTTGTATCTAGTTGTAACCACTAAACACATCCAAGAACAAAAAATACTTCTTTCTGGATAGGGTATCCAACACCTGATCAATAAATGGTAAGGGAAAGTAATCCCTATGGGTGGCTTTGTTTAAATCCCAAAAGTCTACACATATCCTCCACTTACCATTTTTCTTGGGAACTATGACAAGTGGAGATACCCATTGACTATCTAAAATGGGGTAAATGAGATTGGCTCAGAGGAGTTTTTGCAATTCCTCTTTTACAATATCTTTAAGGGCTAGATTCATCCTTCGTTGAGGCTGTCTAACTGGTCTGATTTGGTCATTAGTTTATATATGATGTGTGCATGTGTCAGGGTGAATGCCTTTCATGTCTGCATAATCCTATGCAAAGGCATCAAATTGTCTTTGGAGCATTTCAATCACTTGTGTCTTTTGTTCTGGTTCCAAACTAGAGTTGATATACAAGGGTTTTCCTGGGCTAATCTCAACAAGTTCAGTAGTTTCTTCCTTATCTGAGGAGGCTGGTGATAAATTGTATAATTGAGTGATATCAGGGTGCCAAGATTGTTGAAATTCGGAACTAAAAATATGTGACAATTATGCAAAAGACCTTGGGTATTCAATGCAATTTGTGTCAGCCAAAAATAAGCTTAAGACTTGTTCATCTGATTGTTCTTGTATTCCTCGTACTTATTCAAGTGTTAACAGAGGTCTGATGCAATATTCCTCTCCATAATGGTTTTCTAACCAAATAGGTATTTCCTATGCCATTTGGGTAGGAGGGAAGAAGAAATTTTTTTGGCTATGTGTGCCATTGGATATAGTCATCTCACCAGACTGACAGCTGATAAAGGCATCTGCTATGGCCAGCCAAGGGTAGACAAGAACCATAGGGTGTCCTTGTTTGGAGGATGATTTAGAATAGATGACTAAAAAGTCTACTGGATATTCCCAAGAAGCTAGAGTGACTGTGACATCATCTAGACTTCTTGCAGGGCTAATGACTGACTTATCTTCCAACTTGATCATGGTTTGTGTTGGTCTTAACTGGTTGATTTGGAGATTTTGCATAGTGTCAAAAGGCATTACATTAATAGATGCACCCAAATCAATTAGTGTGTTTGGTAGAGAAATACCATTAATTTCAACAGTGACAACTGGGTTTCCAGGGTCATTATATTTGTATGGAATTTCAGAAATAAATTCAGATAATTGTCCCACTACCTGAACAAGAGGAGGTTCCTTCTTCTTCCTTCCTAGTTTCTTAATGCAAAGATCCCTTATAATTTTGGCGTATATAGGGATATCCTTAATAGCTTGTAGCAGAGGTATTTTATGCACACATTTAGTAATTCATCTTCTATATCTCTGTGCAAGGGTGGGTCGGGCTTCTTCACTAAAAGTCTTTCAGGGTAAGGTGTGAGATTAATTTGTTAGGGTACTCGTATAGACTGAGAAGTGATTGGGATAGGAGGAGAGGCCTCTTCTTCTACAGGGGTGGTTTGAGTGTTTTGTTCCTCAGAATGATTATCATTTTCTTCCTGAATTATCACTGCAGGATCTGATTGGTTTACAACTTTCCCCGTTCATAGTTGAATTTCATAGGTGGGGAAGGTTTGCACTTCTGTATTGTGCACAGGGTGGGTGGGTCGATTATTGGGGTTAGGGATTGGCTGTGTAGGGATTGTTGTTGGTCTTGGAGGATTATGGGAAGCTTGGTTTTGTGGTTGTTGATTGGAATTTATAGATACTTGTTGTTGTTGATTAGGATTCAAGGGGGTTGTAAATTGTTGTTGTATAGGAGGTGGGAGTAATGCTTGCATCTGTGGTGGGTTGAATCCAGGTAGTAATTGGGAAATATTTGCAGGGTACTGTGGATATGTAGGGTAAGAGGGATTTCCATACATAGGTCCCCTCCAACCTTGTTTCCAAGGTTAAGTTTGTTGAGGTGTCCATTGTGGATAGGTCATTGGGGAAGGATCCCATTGTTGTTGTTGAAATTGTGTATTAGGATCATAAAATGTATTGGGATTTTGGGCTCTCCAAGTTCTTCTAGAAGGGTATGGTTGTTCTTGTGAGACTCCTCCTCCCCTATACATGGCTTGTAGTTCAAGCAAGGTTAGACAGTCAGATGTGGGGTGTTCTAGTGTACACAGACCACAGATTTCTATGACATTTAATGGGCATTATTTCTCGTTGTTGTGCTTCTTTTGGCATCTATGACAAAATATTGCTAAAGCATATTCTTCTTATTTCTTTTTCAGTTTTAGAGTATCTAATCGGTTACTTATTGTGCTCAATATGTTTGTTTTAAAGTTCTCCAATAAGTTTCCCAACTCAAATCTAATGACAGTCCCTGAACTTTGTTTTGTATTTTTGCTAAAAGGATCTCTTGGTCCTTTGCTTGTTTTAGCTTGTCGTCTTGAGTATCTCCTACAGTAATTTGCAATTTATGAAAAAGTATTTTGGTGTACATCTCATGAACTCAACAAGTTTAAAACTTCTATGCAATCATCCCTAAGAACTTTCAAGAATACAGTTCTTACTACAGCTAGGTCTGTGGTGAATACTTTTGATTTCTGATAGTTGTATAAGAACCTTTCAAATTAGTCTTCAGGGATTTCATCTCTTGTTTGCTGCATTTTAAAAATATCATTTTTAACATTATCCTTACAATAGTCTTGGTATTTTCGTAAAAATGTGTCTTTCATTTGATCCCAAGAAAGGATTGTATTTTCTCCTAAGCTCATGAACCATCTTAAGGCTGAATCGTTCATTGTAGCAGGAAAAAGATTAAGTTTTTGGGCATCATCTGAGTAGTTATAGCTTCTACATAATATGTCAAACTCAAATAAAAATAAATATGGATCTTCAGTTGACATACCTCTGAAAGTGGGTAACGATGATAGTGGGATATTCTTCATGTTGATGTTTCTGGAAATATCCAATATTGGAAACCCAAAGGTCTCAGTCTCTATAGTGCATTTCCTTCTTCTTCTGCCATTCTACTGATGGATGGCTTGGAAACTGGATTTTATGTGTCTCCTAAATGTTCAGCAGACTCACGTTCTGCCTGTCCCAATACTAATTCTTCCATTTTAGGTTCTCCTTCTAGAGCCTCGCTGGCTCCCCTTGAATTTTCTGTTGGTGGAATTTTTCCTGCACCAGTGTCAATTGGATTAGTGGGGTTTTTTTTTTTAATATTTGGAGCTTACAAATCTACCCTTGTTATCTCTATATCTATGCATAAAATGAAAATTTGATTCTTTAGCTAAATTGAAATCCTAATTCTATCTAGAAGGTAAGAAGGCAACCTGGCTTCAGAGAACCCCACTCTAGTGGTCACGTGGCTCTTCACTCATGTCTTAAATGTTTTATCCTCCTCCCTCAAGCAGCCTTTTAAAAACATTAAAATTTATGCAAACAATCTAAGCTAAAAATCACTTCCTACCGTTTGCAACTCCTCGGCAACGGCGCCAAAATGTTGTGCTACTTATATGTTTATTATAATGCACTCATTAGTTATCAATCTGGGATTTGTAATCAAAAAATATACAAGACACCAGTAAGAAAGGTAATTTCTAATGTCACGAGTATAGAATTAAACTAGATTATGTATGTTGGAAACAAATCAAAATAGCAAACTGCAATGCACTTTGGTTGTCTTTCACAGAGAGGCTATCTATTCCATTATGGCACATGCAAGTATGAGATGGAATTTGTTTGATAGATCAACTCTGATATCTAACCCAGAAAACTAACTATGCAATCCACACTTCTGAAAGGAAATCACACATCAATCATCAAAGCATAGCATGGGTAGTTCAATAGTCAATATGTTGGTTATGATGTGGTTCACAATGAACTTCACTAGTTCTTATCCAAATAGTTTTGACTATTGCTGCCAACATCTATGATCACTCAAGGAAATCAAATTCATGAGAACAGAAACAGGTCATATGCAAAAACAGAGCAAGTAAAGATCTCTAAGAAATGATATAATGGAAATCTTAATCTAAGTTGTATTGCTATCATCTAACAGAGTTAAAGCTTTAGCTAATTTAATGTTTATACTACTCAAAACAAATGCTAATGATAATCTACGAAGAGGCTGACCTTTGTTGGGCGGTGGGCCCTTTCCGCTTCAACGGGTTAGTTATTGAAGTCTACAGGAAGCTTGCTTTTGACACACACATTACTCTCACTCACATTTCAAAACATAAAATCACACTTTTGTTAACAACTCAACTCATACTCAATCATAGATAATCAAAATATGGAGATAAATGACATTCTATTAATCTTCACTCTAAATATGTTCTGTACTATCATACTTTGCTTTACATATTGGTGATATGATAACACTCCTCTCTTCCACCATCCTTTCCACGACTATTTAATAGTCTGGGTCGTGAAACACAAGGAGGCAAAGTGATTTGCAAATCAGTCAATTGTTAATTTCAATCATTCGGTTACATCTTTAGCTTCATCCTCATGACACGAAGTGCATGAGGATGAGGCAATCAACAAACTATTCTTATCATAGCCTTGCTAAAGAAAATAGATGTCCACCAATTGACTTAGGCGAGATCTCACACTTAAATTAGTGCATTAGGCTCTTCCATATTAGTACCAGATCGTAACAGGTAGATGGTATTGGATCATGAAAGTGTGCAAAAGGTGTTACCGGATCATGACAGTGTGTGGTCGTTGGTACCGGATCATGACAGTGCGTATTGGTACTGGATCACAACAGATGCTATTTTAGTATCGGATGCGCTTGGTACCAGATTCAGGCAACAATAGTCTTGGTGCACAGGTACCGGATAGCTGAGCTGGTATAGGAATGTTGGATATCTAGAGGTCAAAGATTTATATATGACAAATTAAAGCATTATTACATGAAATATTTAATTCCTTAACTCTATAAACCACAAAATGCATGAATTAACCATACTTTACCTTATGACCTTATTACTAGCAAATGGTAGCGTTCTTGTCATTCACTCAATCTTTAGGTAGGCCAAAAAGGTATAGGTGACGAGTATAATAGGGTAATGGGGATGTCAATTTTGGGTCTCAACACTCCCATGTGATCTTTCTCTACAGATATTGTTCATGTTAGGTATTTGGTTTTTATGTGTGTAGGTACTTGATCATCATATGTCAAAAGTATCCCTTTAGGTATATCATTGACACTGGCATGTAGTCATTCCCTCTTAATCTCAAAGAATCTCCCAGTCACACCCTCTAATCTTTGCCTCTAGGATCCCTATATTCGGCTCTACAGTACTATCACCTCCTCTACATTTTGGTACTATCACCTGATAGCACTCTCCCCCACATGAGTTGTCCCATTCATAGTTCCCCTAGGCATTTTGACACTCATGTTGTTTTCACCCTTTAGGGATGGGAGTCCCAATAGTCTTACCTAATGTCGAGAACTAGCCACATACTCCTTCTCCTCATTTTTCTAACCTACCCAAATGGAATCCCGGGTTACTTCATCATGGTTCTATTATGACTGCACCCTCGCAGTATCATTAACCATCCATTTCATCCAGCGTCAGTTTACCCCTCTACAAATTATCCTCCATACATTTCCCCAATACAGAAACCCGCCTATGGGGCCCCAACCCTCCACTTATTTTCCAAGAAACTTTCACCACCATCAGACAAAGCCATCTTACACTGGGGCACCCATTTCTATATCTGCACAATTATCCCACCTTATTTTTTATTCTTTTAATAATTGTACAAACATGTTTTTCACATTTTCATAGCTTTCTATTGAGGCCTTTAGTGACCTTCCTTTTCCCGGCAAAGAAACCCTTGTCACCCTTGGTTGGGACATTTTTTCACTTCTTGACATCAATGACATTATCCATAAGCCCCAAGTATATTACATCCCATACACCTTTTTGATCTCTAAGTTTATCCATTTTTTCACGCCTCTGGCACAACTCACCCTCATCTAGTCATCCCCCTGACACTAGATTCACTTTCACGATTGCTACCACTTTGCATATTTCCCCAACCAAAGGCAGTCTTAAGTCTCACAACATCTTGACTTCGGCCGTGTACCTCATCAGTTCGTGATCTCATCCAATGGATTTCGGAAAGCCCTGTGCTTCTTGGAGTCACGTCTCCCTTTCTGTCAACATCAGCATGGTTTCCAGAAGGGTGACAGTATCTTGACTCTCATTACCTTTACAATGAGGAGTCTCTGACAGAACAAGGAAAACTGCCATTGTTTGTTGCTGACGTTTACCCCCATAACATTCGAATTCAACACTATCTCATGTTACGGTGGGTCTTACTTTATGACTATTGCAATTGTTTTATCTTAGCTGAAGACCTCTGAACTTTGATAGACTATCAATGTCTTCACATTATCGACACTTCTCACAGGTGTCCTTACCCTTTTCAAATTTTGTTCACCATCATAATTGTTCGTTGTTATTATCAAACCACCTCGGAGGGTGCTACAATGATCTACGTCCACACACAGCTTCAGTTACTGTATTACATCTTTTTGAGTTACATGACACGAGCATGGGGCATGCCCTCCTCGTTTGTACATGGTTTTATTTTTTCCACACCTTAGGAAAGGCTTGGGTCCTACAGTTTCCCCTCTCCTTCCAATGGGTTGCTCTTGACACTCCCCAAAATGCTCTTTCTTACACAGTTACTCTCAATAGAAGAAACATTGATGTATTTCAGCTATATGTATGCTCCTAACCTCACACATCATGGGGCATTTGTTATCATCAGAATTTCATCTCCAAATGGTTACAAGAATCCAACATCTTCAAAACACTCATTAGTTCACTCATGGACCAAAAATGCATCTCCAAAAGGTCCAAAACTATACAACCAACAATAAAATTAGCATGCGCAAAAAATACACAAGGCATGCATGCACGTGTGACAGTCAGATAATGTCGAAAAAGCACACATGCGCCCAATGAAATACTATGGATAAAAAAGATGCACACTACTCAAAACTACGCATTTATGATATTGGTTGGCCTTCCACCCACTTCTGGTTCAGCTTCCAAGTCAATTTGACATCCAAATCTCAGTTGAATCTAACTAGGGGGCTGGTCAAAGACCTAAAGGGCCCCGAATTCACACTAGGAACTGGTTGCATAATACCTCAGAGCTATTCTATAAAAGGAATCCATGGGTGCACTATATTTTCAAGGAATTCATTTGTATTGTTATGCTGTTGATATTCTCTTGGAGGATCCTTTGTCCTCATCAAGAGCATGCTAGCAACATTTTAGTTAGCCATTCATATCACCTCTAGATTGAATGTGCTTTGGATTCTCTTCACCATTTCATCTTAGTTCCTTACTTGTAAGGAGAGCTCAATATTTGGGGGTCCAAGAGCCCTCCCTTGGAGGAAGAGGGGACCCAAAGTCTCCGTTTCTCTTTGGTGTTTTCTTTCCACTAATACAATCATTTACATTGGTGGCATGAGTCTTGTTTATGTATTGTTCTAATATCCTTATGCACTCTAGTTTAATTTCTTTCATCATTCTTAGTTTAATTCTTTCCTTATCTTTTATGCTTTATAATTCTAACTCTTTCCTCTACTATTGTCTTGCCTAGCTAACCCAACTGGGCTTGTAAGCACCCTTATTTTTCTCATTTAGGTGACAAAAGAGGTGCAACAATATTCTAAATACAAAGTCAAGATAATTTGACCAACTTAACGATCCCTATAATGTGATGATGAACTATCACTATATTAACAAGGATGCATGGCAGCATATACCTAACACTATGTAGGAATTCATAATGGATAAATGGAAAAATTCAAAATGGCTAAATGGAAAACATTGAATTAGAATGCATAGAAACGGGTTTATGCAAACCAAAAAATTTAGTTATCTTCACAAATTTGGTTAGTGGAGGGTTTATGCTTGGGCTTTCCACATTCTATGCAACCAAAACCACACAATATTGATTCTAATAAAATATTGGAAATCATACTGCAGGCTAAACTAATATTCGAATAAGTGAATGAAAAATTACGATGGTTGAAGAGGAGCATCATCTAAGTGGAGCTTTGCATGAACGTATATTCCTTGATCATCCAGGTGGAGATTTTTCACCTGAAATGCCCATGAACTCCTCCTCTCATAAATTCCCATGACCTCCTTTCTATCTCTGCAATCTACTTAACTGAAAATAGCTCCAGCAACATCTACTTCTCTACCTGACAACCAATCGGCTTATCCTGCAGGTATCCCGAGGTCAAACAATCAATGAAAACCTTGAAAATGAAAATTTATGGGTTAAATAAATAGTGATCCACACGGCATAATCTATAACTTCAATGAAAAATACCTTCCAAAAACATGATTTTACATGCTTGAACCACATTCTTCTACTTTCCATGGTTTCCCCGCCATGTATTGAATCCCAACCTTGGTTGAATTCTATGCACAATTCACACACATTTTAATACCAACAAACAACAAATAGAACTCGCATCATTGTTGGATAAAATTGATCCGGATTTAGGAGCAGAACAAACTAATTAACATATTGAATACAATAAACACAAAGATATGAAGAACAACACAAATATCCAGTGAATAATATCTTCTATTGAATAAATGAAATAGGATGAAACTATAAAACTGCAAAATTGAAACACTTGCTCGAATGGTGGTATCTATCTCTGAGAAGAGATCTGGATGTTGTGTGCATCTGTGTAAGCAGAGTGATTACAATGAGGCTCCAGAGGCATTTTTGATATTAATCATGAATTCCAAAATCCTAGACATCCAAAAACCTAACCCTAGGAGGTGAAACGCCAAAAGTGATGTGGTCCCCTATGGGTAAGTTGGTACCTCAACTTCCCGTGTTCGTAACTTTTTCATACGACCTCGGTTTTAGGAACATGATAGCCCGTTGGAAAGGTATTTCATAGAACTATACATTACGCCTTAAACTATGACTCCTTCTATAGTTTGACTTTGGCAAGCCAAAAAAATATTGTTTTGGGATCCAAAATGGCCCTGGAAGTACAACAATATGTGCTGACATGAAAACATACAAAATAAGCCAGTTGGATTAGGTGAGAGGCCACCAGTATCCACTTGGAATATGTGTAGGGATTCATACAACCCTGGAATTGTAGAACCCAAAATTACAAAGAAGTACAGAAGAACGTGTTGAACTAAAAATGAACAAGAGGAGCCAGTTGGAGTAGGTGGGTGGCCACCAATATCTGCTTGGATCAAACATTAATCCCATAACATTGTTTTTATAAAGGGAAATATAGGATTATGTTTTGTATCAATAAATGTTCTTTAGTCCAGTTTTCCCAAAGGTTAAAGGATTAATGTTAAAAATATGAACAAAAAAATAAAACCTTTTTATTCATCAATGAAATCTTTGTGACAGTTATGCAAGCTTACAACCATCGAAATGATTAATATTTTGATCACTGCCCAGTTTGAACATTTCCTCCAAGATAAATTTTATTAGTTCATTAACGTTGAACATTTCAATCACCAAGGGTTGTTAAACTCAACGGTAAAGTTTTGAACTGATAAGTCTTGATAACTTGCAACTACTGTTGTTGGTGATTGCTTAAAAATTTCCTCCACAAATGTATTGTTGCTTTACTAAATTTCCACCATGAATTTATTTTCTTTACAAGTAACGATGAAAATCAACTATTGAATCCATGTCAAGAACAACAATCTGAATTTACAGTTTAGGGGAAAATATGGGTTGTGACATAGGTAACAAGTTTGAAAATTATTTTAAGCATCAATGGGACCCAGGGGTTGAAAATGTGGTTTGTGACTTAGGTCTCAGACTGAACATGGGAAGAGGTAGTGCAACATCAATGGGACCCAAGGGTTGGAATCCTAGCCCCACCTGAAATGGGCTATGGTTGGTGGACCTATGGAGAGCCCTGTCGTAACTTTTTTGAACATATGGGAGACTCTCATCCCATGTACATGGATGCATAGAGTTGTACATGCGTAGGATGTGCAAAACCATTCAATTGATGACCTCTGTTTGGCCACCTATTTAGGGGTTGAAAGAAATGGATTTAGTGATCTTGGTGTCCAACAGTGACCAGAGACTCGACAAAAATGTGTTGAGGAACCTGTTATCTTGGTCAAAGATGATGTTCTATTATATCCCAAAATGGATCCACACTCATTCAAAGAAGAGCTTGGTAGAATCTGACACTGTGATATTCTTCTTGAAGGATGTGAGGATGGCCATCTTAGAAAATTGATCAACGACCAAAAATGTGCAGTCATTTCCTTTCTTGGTGGACGGAAGGCGAGACATGTAATCCATTGATATGGATTCCTAGGGCTTCTAGGGAATAGGAATAGGGGTGTATAATATTTTCTTCCTGATGGATGGCTTGGAAATGGCATAAGCAGTGAAATATATGATATATTTTTTGACGTCTTGTTGAGGTTTTGGCCAATAAAAATGTTTCTGAGGAACAACCACATTTTTCTCCATGCCAAAATGTCATGCCATCCGAATGTAGTGGGCTTCCCAAATCATATTTTCACACTCAATTGTAGGAACATAGAGATGGCCTAGATGGAATAATAGTTCGTCCTGAATGTGAAAATCGGTGACAGTCACACTTGTACCCAAGATCTGATAGGTGGTGGAGAAGTCTGGATCTTATTGATAAAGTTGGGGCCACTCAGTTGCCTCATGTCCATAGGAATGGAGCACAGTGGTGAGTGCAGCCACGGAAGGGCAACTGAGGAAGTCAACGACATGATTTGACATCCATGAATTATACTTTATTTTGAGATGGAATTGTTGCAGTTATGTGGATGATCATCTTGTGATCAGTGTGGATGATCATCTCCTTTCCCAGAATTTAATTTTTCCATCGATGACAAGCTTGTACAATGGAATACATTTCCTTGTCATAGGTGGGGTATTTACGGACAATATATGAGAGTGTCTCACTATGGTATGCCACTAGAAGAACATGTTTAGTGAGAACCACGCCTACACCATAGTCATATGGACCAGTCTCAATCTCAAACAGTTGTTGCAAATCAAGAAAGGAGAGTGTTATCACTGAAATATCGTCCGCAAGATTGCCCATAGTGGTTAAGGAAAAATATCAATGCCAACAGCAATTAGTCCACCTACAGCACCAAAAACACATTCAAAAGGAAAAAACAAATACACAATTGGGTCAAAAATTGAAGTGCGCAAATTCCTCAAAGGAGGCACGTGCACAGTGCGTAGGCTAACACAGCCCTCAGAGCGCACTATGCGCCAAATGCACGACTGTCTACGAGAAAATCCATGCACTTCCATGAATGATGTATTTATGAATTTTGTCACCCCCTAAACCACTTCTATTCCAACCCCCAATGCGATTTGACACTTATATTTGAGCGAAATCTAGCTTGGAGGCTGGTCAAGGTCTAGATAGTTCCCTAAAGGGCCCCTTGTTCACACTGTGAACCAATTACATTTTTCCTTGAATGGATGTTATAAATAAGAGCCATGGGTGTGCTAAGAAACCAAGATATTTAATGTATTGTTATGCTGCAAGAATTGTTCCTTGAGAATCCTCTTTTCTCTTTGAATCCTTCAAGCACCATTGCAATAGGCCATTCCACTCACCTCTTGAGGGAATAGGTATTGTTTTTCTTCACCATTTTCCATTTCTTCTAGGGTAAGAGAGAAGATCTCTCAATTAGGGAACTCAAGAAACCTCCCAAGGAAGAAGAGGGGAATCATAATTCCCTACCTTTCTCTACAGTTTTTTTCCTACTAATCTATTGATCCATTGGTAGCAATATGTTAGTGATTGTTTGATTTTCATGGTTCTAATTTTCTCAAGATTTATAACATTTATTTCTTAATTTTTTTTTTATTTCTTTGTTTTAATATGTTTTTGGCTTATTTAACCCACTCACAAACCTTTGTCTTGTCGAACGGGCTCATCTAAACATGCAAGTGTTATTGTTTTGCTCACCCAAGTGACAAAACCAGCACAACAGATTGGCGACCATACTGGGGATCGGTATCAAATTCCTCCCTATCTAAGCTTTGATAGAACTTCATTTTGATTGTTTTGTCTTGAAGCTACCAAAAATGACCTAGCCTAACCTACCAAATTCAAAATTCATAGCTGAGGAAGGAATATTTCACTTGGAAATTTCTCCCCTGACGCGTGACAGGAAGTGCAAGAAATTCCAACCCCACAGACACGCACTGTTGCGTGAAACAAGGCTCTTTACTCTATGCATTTTGTGCATTTTGCACCCTCTTCGCGCTTGTTAGAACTGTAACCTATGCATAAGTCCAATTTTTCAAAATTGTAAGGGTTTTTATGAATGGTTTGAGGGCCCCTAGCCGTCATATTTTTATTTTCCTGAACTTTGTAAGGAAACTACAGTCCACTTAGAATCATTTATGTAATACCCCAAGGATGTGCCCCAGTTATACCATGTATTTTAATCACATTTATAGGCTGGTGAGCCAAGTGTACATAAGTTGGTGGGATTATGTGTTATTTAGGCTGGAGAGCCTAGGTGTTAAAGGTCAGGAGCCTGATTTTTGTATATGTAATTACAATGAAGTTGTATACTAAAGGTGTTAAAGGCCTGTGAGCAACTCTCTCCATGTAAGAGAGTGCGCGGATGAAGTGATAACTCATGGAAGGGGTCCTGTAGATTCCATAGAGCTCAGAGAATTCCAGTCCGACCTATTGTTGAAGCCCAAGGCAAGGGGGGTTTAACAGTCAAAGGATTGTCTGGTGTGACAGTGAAGTTGTATACTCTTGGGGTGGGACAAGCATGTGGGGAATAAGAGTCTGTGAGCAGTGGGAATAAGTGGCTCTTGGGAGAGAATCCATCCTCATAAACTTTGTGTCTTCCTATTGACCTTGCCTAGCCTAGGATTCCCTTTCTCAGTGGAGCTTATTCCTAGCTCGAGGGTGACCTACTGCTGAGAGTGATGAGCAGCGTGGTATAAGGCTGGGAGGTTGGTGGAAGGTCTGCATGCAATTGGTGGAGTTACTCCAGTTTCAAAGATAAGTATCATTATGTGTTTAATTTCAATTAAAATGCATGTATGTGATGCTTGTATGTTTTCATGTATTTTGATGCATGTATGAATTATTGTTAACTCTATTTAAGTCTGTATGAAGGCAATAACTCTAGGTTAAATGTGTTAATTTGATTTAATGCATATTATATATAAGTGTATGTTTCGCATAGTGGCGTTGCCCGACAATGTGGTTTATGGATGGGGACATTACAATATGGTATCAAAGCCAAGGTTTCAAAGCTAAGCCTGAATGGGCCATGTCAGTGGAAGTTGAAGTGAGAGTTTGGAAGGAGTTGTTGTTGAAATTGACAAAACTCAAGTTCTGACCCAAGGCTTCAAGTAGAAATTGTGTTAAGAGGAACCAATTTTGAACCTTAGAATTTTTTTGAGTGCCAAGGGGTTACTTGGTCATGTTACAAAGCTCAGGATGAGTAGCGGTAGAATAAAACCACAACCCGTATGGTATTTGACTACGGAGAGAGAGAGCTCAACATTTGGGGTGTGGGAGCCGTAGGATCTGTTTGGAAGGAAAGGAAAAAAAAGACCTTTATGATCTTCAGATATGGAGAAAGAGTAGAAGGGTTAACCTGGGAAGCCCTTCGGACTTCACAATGTCGGAGAAGCTTGATGCAAAGGTATGAGAAAGGCCAAAAATTGAAGCGTCGAAGTCCCAAAGGAGATCTACACCATAGATTGTAGAAAAAGAGCTTGACTATTGGATCAATCAAAGGAGCAGATTGCGATTTCTGATTTCAGGAGAGTTAAAGTATGTTCCAGGGAGAACTTCTGAAGAAAGAATAGGCATGGTGGGGCTGGATGACATCGATATAGGTGATGTGAACATTCCTAGATATGCCACGTGCCACCACCTGAGTTGGTGACATATGTACCATGTGGACTCAGGGTTTAGAATTTCAGAATTCGAATGATAGAAAGGAAGAAAGTATGAGAACTTCTGAATCCCAAAGCTCCGAACTTCCGAAGTCCCAAAGTCTCGAAATTCAGACTCTTAAAGTTCCATAGGGTGTGTCAGTCGTTGGATGTTGGGTAACCATGGAATGTTGATCCACTCTACTTCATGAGTTCGGTAACTCAGAACTCCAAGAGATAGTTCTTTTGTGCTTTGAAAATATTTCTAATTCTAAGTCCAAAGGCCCAAGTAAGATCTTGTTGATCTAGCGCTTGGTAATGACCCATGGTCACATGGGTTGGGGACTAAGAAAAAGGAGCTAGTGCCCGAAAAATTAGCAGATCAGAGCTCCGAAAGAATAAATTTGTGAGGATTCTTGATTGAACGAGAATCCTAGAGAATGAAAATTGAACGTTTTCTTGCATTAGATTTTTTTATGAATGTTGTGGGATTTGTTATGGAATGATGACCTGACAAATTTCAGTTGTATGCACATTGTGTTTGTAGAAGTTTAATGAGTGCTAGAACTGAATAGAGTTTCCACTGAGTGCAAAGAAATGGAGGAGGCACAAAATGATTCCAGTTCAAAGAATGAAGATAAATGGATGGATGTTCATTTGGGATTTGAAGGGTCGAACTCCAATGGGCATGGAGAAGAGATAGATAAGGAAGGGCATATGATGAAAATCATTGAAAGATTGCAAAAAGATGCCCAAACTCACCGAGAAGATGGCAGAAATCTCATGAAATCTAAGGAACAACAAGGAGAATTCAACTTAAATTTGATGAAGAGTCTAGATAGAATAGAAAATAAGTTGGACAAGGACAGAGACTCGAGCAAAATAGGGAGTCACCAGAATTATGAGGGAAGAAGATCAAGGATTGTTGGTAGACACCATCATCACTCCCAAGGTCACTCCAAGAGGAGGGCACGCAATAGTTCAAGCCCATATCCTACCAGAAAGAACAAGATATCTAGAGTGGATGAACTGAAGGGCGCAATGAACAAGATTGAGCCACCTATGTTTGATGGAGAACATAAGAAGGAGGAAGATGTCAAGACATGGTTTCTTGGCATGATGAGATATTTCCAATTGCAAAATTATTCCTCTCATGCAGAAGGAAGAATTGTGGTGTATCAAATGAAAGGAAAAGCATCCATGTGGTGGGATCATCTTGTGTAGGTGCAACACATTAGAGAGAAAGATATCACTTGGAAATAATTCAAGAGATATTTTGAGAAGAAATACTTGACTAGAATATATTATGACAGAAAGATGAAAGAGTTCTTTGAAATAAAGCTCGGTAGCATGACCATTGATGAGTATGAACGAAGGTTTTTGGAATCACTGAAGTATGTTTTGTTCATCAAGGATGGGACTGTCAAGATTCAAAGGTATCTGAGTGGAATGCCACCTTCCATTGGGGACAATATTTAGTATGATGACCCTAAGACTATGGAAGAAACTATAAGAAGAGAGAAATGCTTATATGAGCAACAAAGAGAGAAGCCTACTTTCCAAAAGGCTTGGGAAGACAAGAAGAAATTCAATATGGATCAAAGGAAGAAGGGAACTAAGCCACCCTTTTTCAGAAATAGTCCTCAAGGACATCCATCTTTTAGAGAACCCAGGAAGGCTTAAGTGGGTGGGAAAATGCCAAGACCACCACCTATGGAATGTTGGGGTTGTAAAGGAAACCATAGGTATAGATATTTCCCCCATAGAAATAAAAAAGTGATATTTGTCCACAATGGTCAGTAGGTTGAAACAACGGAGGACATGGGTAGTAGAATACCCAGGATCTACACAGCTTTGGACAACAAGCAAGCTGAATATCAATTGCACATGATTGAAGTGGAAGGTATGATTAACAACCTACCATTTACTCTTTTAATTGATTTAGGGGATAGCCATAGTTATATAGATCCTAGAGTGGTGGAAAATTTTCAATTGTTAAGAAGCAAACATGAAAAGTCTTGGTTAATGTAGCTAAAAATAGGAACCGAGAGGAAAGTCACTAAGTTAGTTAAGTCTTTTCCTATGGACATGAATGGACTGAGCACAAAGGGTGAATTGAACATTCTGACTTTAGATTCTTATGAATGTCTAATCGAGATGGATTGGTTAGACCCGCACCATGCCATATTGGACTATTGTAATAAGGCATTCACTTTCCTGGATGAGGAAGGAAATCAGAAAAAAATCCAAGGAATTCCTAGAGTTGTTGTTGTCAAAGAAATCTCAACAATCCAGCTAAAGAAGTGCTTCAGGAAAGGCTGTCGATTATTTGCAGCCCACTTGGAGGAATCACCTGAGGATAAGGTGTCAAATATTGAAGACCATAAGGTACTAAAGGAATTTGAGGATATACTTTAGGAGGTACCCAGACTACCTACGAACAGAGATATTGACTTCTCTGTAAACTTGATTCTTGGAGCAACTCCAGTGTCGAAAGATCCTTACAGAATGAGTACACCAGAGCTGAAAGAACTACAATTGCAACTTGAAGAGATTTTGAATAAGGGGTATATATGGCCAAGTGTGTCACCTTAGGGTGCCCCGGTCCTGTTCATGGAGAATAAATATGGGACGTTGAGATTGTGTATCGATTTCAGACAATTGAACAAAGTAATTATAAAGAACAAATATCCTCTGTCAAGGATTGATGACCTCTTGATCAGTTGAAGGATGTGAATATATTTTCAAATATAGATCTCAGGTCAAGATATCACCAGGTAAGGATAAAGGATGAATACATTAGTAAGACCACCTTTAGAACAAGGTATGGTCATTATGAGTTCACAATGGTGTCGTTTGGGCTGTAGAACACACATGTTGTTTTTATGTGCCTGATGAATGGTGTATTCAGGGAATATCTAGACAATTTTGTCATAGTCTTCCTAGATGACATTCTGGTGTATTCCAAGTCAGAGGAAGAGCATGAACATCATCTAAGGATGGTGTTGCAGGTGTTAAGAGAGCACCAACTGCATGCCAAGTTGAACAAGTGATCATTTTATCAGGAGAAGATCCATTACTTGGGGCATATTATTTCAGAGGATGAGATAGTTGTAGATCCTGAGAAGATTGAGGCCATCATAGAATGGTCAGCACCAAAGAACGTGATAGAAGTGAGATCCTTTATGGGTCTAGCTGGTTATTATAGAAGGTTTATCGCAGGGTTCTCGAGGATATCTCACCCTATCACTTCCTTGCAAAGGAAAGAGAATAAATTCCAGTGGACAGAGGAACGTGAGAGAAGCTTCCAGTGATTGAAGCAGTTGTTAACTAGTGCTCCAATCCTGAGGTTTACAGTTCCGAATGAAGAATTTGTAGTGTGCACAGATGCATGCAAAGAAGGACTTGGAGGATTCCTCAGTTAGAATGGATTCGTAATTTGTTATGAGTCTAGAAAGTTAAAAGAGAACGAAAGGAACTATGCAACTCATGATTTGGAGTTGGCAGCAATAGTACATGCTCTAAATAAATGGAAGCAGTATCTCATGAGAAGGAGGTTTGAACTGAGGATAGACTATAATGGTTTGAAGTTTTTGTTTGATCAACCAACCTTGAATGCTAGGCAAAGTAAGTGGCTGAAGTTTCTTTGTGAGTATGACTTTGATATCAAGCATATCAAAGGAAAGGAAAACAAAGTGGTTGATGCACTCAGCAGGAGAGTGCATGAATTGCATGCTAAAGCCATTACCATGTACCAAACTGATATTAAAGGCAGAATTTCAGAGGCTGGAAATGTAGATTTTCAGTACAAGGATTTGAAAGAAACACTACAACAAGGTAAGATGCCACAGAAAGTGGAAAATTATAAATTGGAAACTGATGGAACACTTCTGCACAAGAACAAAATTTATGTACCTAATGTCCAGTACTTGAAACTTATGATTTTGAATGAAATGCATAATGTGCCTTATGTTGGGCACTCTAGATATTAGAAAATTGTGGAAGCAATCAAGAGCCATTACTTTTGGCCAAGTATGAAGAAATATATTGTACAATACATCATGAGATGTATGGAGTTACATAAGGTTAAAGCTGAGCATAGGCACCTAGCAGAGTTGTTGCAACCTTTACCCATTCCTGAGTGGAAGTGGGAGGTAGTGATAATGGATTTCATCACAAGATTTCCCAGAATAGGCAAGAAGCATGATTCAATCATGGTGGTGGTGGACAAGCTTACGAAATCTGGCCATTTTATTCCACTAAATACTACTCACAAGGCAACTAACATTGTTGATATTTTTATGAGGGAAATAGCACGATTGCACGATATTCCCAAGACAATTTTGTCTAACAGGGACCTGAAATTTACCTCAAAGTTATGGAAGGGGTTGTTCAAAGGATTCATAATGAATTTGAACTTCATCAGAGTCTATCATCCTGAGTCTGATGGGAAGATAGAGAGGGTGAACCAAGTGATAGAAGATATGTTAAGGATGTATGTGATGGATAAACCATCTAAATGGGAAGACTATCTACACTTGGTAGAATTCAGCTACAACAATGGGTATCAAGCATCATTGAAGGTGAGCCCATTTGAAGAACTTCATGGAAGAAAGTGCAATACTCCAGTAAGCTAGGATAATCTAGTTAATAGAGCAGTGTTTGGGTCAGAGTTGCTCAAGGAAATGGAAGAACAAATGCTAAAAATTAAGCAGAATTTAAAGGCTGCCCAAGACAGGCAGAAACGTTATGCTGATAAAAATAGAACCCACGGAGAGTTTAAAGTGGGAGAGCATGTTTTCCTGAAACTAAAAGCAAATAAAAGTTCCTTGAGGCTGGGAAACTGTTCGAAGTTGGCAGCCAGATTTTGTGGGCCATTTGAAATCCTAGAAAGGATTGGGCCAGTTGCATATATTCTTGCATTACCTGCATCCATGGCTATACATAATGTGTTTCATGTTTCATTGCTTAAGAAATATATACCTGATGCTAATCATGTTATCGATTGGAATGTGATTTAGGTGGAGCAAGAAGGTGTCTTGCAAGTGCACCATGTGTGCATATTGGACCGGAAAAGAAAACAGCACCGGAATCGATCCATAGTGCTTGTAAAGGTCCAGTGGACCTAGTACAGTCCTGAGGATGTGACATGGGAGCATGAGGATTCTATGCAAGCATAATACCCACATCGTTTTGAAGATTTTGAAAATCTTGTTGATGTTGTGTAAAAGTTGCACTAAGGATAGTGCAAAAATAAGGGGAGGGGATTGTAATACCCCAAGGATGTGCCCCAATTATATTATGTATTTTAATCATGTTTATAGGTTGTTGAGAAAAGTGTATATAAGTTGGTGGGCTTATGTGTTATTTAGGTCAGAGAACCTAGGTGTTAAAGGCCAGTAGCCTGATTTTTGTATATGTAATTATGCAGATCACTAATAAAATATAAACACCGTTGCGTGTCGACTGACCACGAAGAAAGAGTGATGGGGGACTAAGCTTCCACAAGTCTAGGTAAGGGATAGGGGGATGAAAGGTTGGAAGAGGGGCTAAGCTTGAGGGCTTAAGTCCTTGAATAATAATTTATTATTATTACAAGGTGGTGTGAAAGGTATATTTTTATCCTAAGTTCCTAGAAAAGGGAATACATACTTGATGGAGTGCATGCATCTTCATGGGCGACATGTGTCGGCCCATGCACATGCAATTTAACTTAGGAATTGAGCCGTGATGGGGGTTCGTCTCCATTCTTGCACCACTATCTGAACCGTGTTGCCTCTGCATATGATCTCTACATACCTCGCGCATCTTTGAAACCAGAAAAACGTGATGCTTTCCTGAGAAGCCAATGCATCCTCCATCTAAACCATTTGAGTCTGTGTTCGATCTCTACATTGATTCCTTGTCACGCACCCTAAAAACCATTGGCAAACTCGTGGACTGAACTATATCTCCTGTGTGTCCTGTGAACCCAATTTATCCACACTGCAAATCTGAGTTCGTGCTTAACCGTTTAGGTTTCTATCTTCTGTGAAACTTGAGCATACCGTAATTTTCTATGTTGTGGGTTGGTTTTTCCATGCAGTCCCTTGGCTGAGTGTGAATTGTTGTCATCATATGTTCCTTGCTGAGCCTTATTGTTGTCCTCCTTGTGTTGGATCGGAGCTGAAGAAGCAAGTTGTCAGGCCTATGTGCAACACTCTCTCCAGGTGAGAGAGGTGGTTGTGGTTGAAGAAGCAGGTTGTCATGCCTATGAGAAACTCTATCTAGGTGAGAGAGTGCATGGAGGAAGTGAGAACTCCTGGAGGAAGTCATGTAGCTACCATAAAGCTTAGAGAATTTTGGTCTAGCCTATTGTTGAAGCCTAAGGCAAGGGAGGTTTAGTAGCCAGAGGAATTTCCGATCTGACATTGAAGGTGTATACTCCTGGAGTGGGACAGGCATGTGGGGAATGAGAGTCTATGAGAAGTGGGCATAAGTGGCTCCTGGGAGAGAATACATCCTCATAAAATGTGTGTCTTCCTGTTAACCTTTCCTAGCCTAGGATTCCCTTTCCCGGGGGAGCTTAGTCCCATATTGGGGGTGACCTACTGCTGAAAGTGATGAGCAGTGTGGTCTAAGGCTAGGAAGTTTGTAGAAGGTCTGCAAGCAGTTGGTGGATTTAATCCAGTTTCAAAGATAAGAATCATTATGTGTTTAATTTCAATTAAAATGCATAGATGTGAAGATTGTATGTTTTCATGTATTCCTCTACATGTATGAATTGTTGTTAATTCTATTTAAGTCTGTATGATGGCAGTAAATCTAGGTTAAATGTGTTAATTTTATTTAATGCATATTATATATAAGTGTATGATTCATGTAGTGGCATTGCCCAACAGTGGGGTTGATGGCTGGGGACGTTACACTTTCCCATAAGAAAGGTTAGATAACATAGGCACTTAGGGGTTAAAAAGAATCATTATTCTCCTCTTTTTCTTTGTTGCCACATGGATTGCTCATTTGGCTTGTAAAGTTTTAAGTTGAAGTTATTTTTTTCATACACAATCACTTAAATTGGGACTAGAAGTTAATTTAGACCCTCAAGTATGCTCTTCTCCTGCACCCTCGTGTGATTTTGAGAATCATAGAGGTGGTTAAAAGGACATTTCCTCTCCCTTTAAAAATATTTAGGAGAGGACAAATCCCCCCTAGGGTTCTTCTTAGCTTGTGAAATAATCTTAAACCTTTGTAAGGGCCCATACATTCCCACATGCTTGCAAACTTAGGATAGTTTCTGAATGCTTTCTTATTTTAGCTCACACTCTAGGAACGTTTAAAGATCAAAGTAACGAGCCCATACATGCCCACATGTCTACAACTCTAGGATAGTTTCAAATCTTTCTTAGTATAGAAAACACTTTAGGGAGTTTAAAGGATTTCTAAGGACCCATATGTCCACATTGCTAGTTCTTTTGGGATTTAAATATTCTGCAATGTTGTACCAAAGACACATAGTAAGCTAGGTAAGAATATTTGTAAGGACCACAAGAAGTCCACATGTTACAATATCACACTTAACTTATTAAAATCTTTGCACACTTTTTCACATTCTTGCACACAAAACCACTACTCACATGCATAATTTTTATTAGAATAGTTGAGGTCGAAGTAGGAGTTCTCCAAAGGAATTTTGAAAGGTCCCACTACTTCTTTGGAAATTATCCACACCCAATTAATTCAAATGAGGTTCGTCCATGACCCCAATCTCTCACCCCACCACATCTAAAAATTTTCTAATAATGCACTAAATTTTCCTCCATAGGGGGTGACAAAATAAAATTTTAGTCTAGGTAGGATCTCGGGGGTAGGCATCCAAATTGTTAGTGAAAATTCTTGTCTAGGGCTCGAGAGCATCTAGGTCTGCAGGTTGCATGAAGAACGCCGAAGCGTAGCATGTAAAGCCCCATTTCAGGCTAAAAATCAAGTGAGCGGGCGAAATTATGTTGTCAATGGCCCAGATTCGTCCATAGGAGCAGATCGACGGTCAGCGGGAAATCGTGGTTAGCAGAGTTGCATCAGGATTAGCATGATGGGTAGCCTCCATATAAATTCATGAAGGATCTCAACCATCCATCCAAAAGGACATGTGGTGCGCAAACATGTCATGTCGGCATTCGGGGATTCGAGGGGTAAGAGCTCCTCATCATTTTACATATCGAAACCCTGAACCCCAAAATGTCGATAAGCGCCCTTCAAAGTCGAGCCCACAGTCCTAGCGCCAGGTCACGTTAAGCGAGCCCGAGAATGGAGGTAGCCCCCTTTAAATGACAAAACCATATCGATCGTTCATCTGAAGGACACGCGATGCATATCTAAGCCACAGGTGGGGCCTTTCGAGATTTTCATAGTGAAAGCACCGAAGTCATCTCAGCTATGCATCCATCGATGAAACTCGGGCGCATTAGACTTAAAGGGGGGTATGGATCTAAGCGGCCAGGATATGTGCACTCAGATCTACGATCAGGAGTGGATTCTGGAGGCCCCCCGCCATTCTACCTTTAAGCGGAGGGGGGTGGGTTCGGAATTGAGCGCACAGTTCTCTAACGGCCAGGATCGAGGTGCCTAAATCAATGGTTGAGGCTTCATTCCAGACCCCCCTTGCCTTCCTATATTTAATTAAAGGGGGGGGGTCCAGAATGATGTGTTATTATATTGGGGCTCCTTGCCTGGCGTGTCACCTTTGGTATCAGCCTCCTTGTTTCCACTTGTTTTCCACCTACCACCTCCCTCTTCCTCTGTCATCTATCCAACTTCCCTCTCTCCATCCACATGGCACCTCCTCATCTCGTCATCCTCTCGTCTCCTACCATGTGTCCCTCTCATTCCTAGTCACCTCCTCCTGTACTCCCACACTCCATGCTCCTTCCTCCTCTATCTTATTCAGACCACGTGGCATTCCTTAGCTGATGTCATAGCTCACATTTCTTCTTCATCACCTCCACAGTGTTCACGCCTTTAACCCCCGTCACTCCCTCATCCACATCCGCCATAGGGATTCCTCGCAGCAGTCCAACGAAGTAGCATCCAAAGAAAGATTGTTCAGTTGATCTAGGTGGTACCATTAGGAGACCTCCATGTCCCAAAAGGTAGAGTTGACCAAGGACGTCCCTAGTCCCAAGAATGCAGTTATGGTTGTTGTTGCTGGTGGTTGAGCATCATCTCCGCCATAAAGAGGAAGGTCTAGAAAAGGAATAATTGATGTCCACTCACCTATAGAAGGACAGTCTAAAATCTGATGGTATCTATCATAGGCCCATGATCGTCCAGAGTCTGCATGCGCAGACTATCGGAAGACATGCAGACGCAATGTTTTAATTGCAATGTCTCATTTTCGATGTTGTGTTTTTTTTTAGTATATGTAGGTGTTTTCGCCATTTTTTGCAGGGGTCGATGGTTGAGCTAGGCTCCTGCTCTGTAAGTTTGATTAAGCGTTGGTCGCTCTGGTTAATGTATAAGGCATTTGAGACTTCTTACTTTATGGATGTCAGCCTCTTTTTCCATCTCTTTGTTTACTGTGTTAGAACAGCTCAAAATTGGAGGATCCAGTCGAGTTGCGCTGTTGTAGGATGATGTAGGTTGGATCACTGCAATAGTCGCAATGTTTCTAATCAATTCTTGTGTTCTCTCAGTGCTGGAACGTCTTGGAATTGGAGGATCCAGTTGAGTCACCCTTCAGCTCCTTGAAACTCTGGACCAAGAGGATATTGGCTTTTGAGTTTTTCTTCCTCAAGCTTCTGAAGGCTGGTTGACTGAGGCAGTCTTTCTCACCCTTCTCACAAGCCTTCTATCTACCACCCTTTAATCTACTTACTGACGGGAGTTGGATCAAGACCTCCCTTGATTTCTACATACCAGACCCTGGTTCCTGAGTCAATGCTACTTTCCTGGGTCTATTTCCATTCGACCACCCCCAATTATAAAATCGTGACATAAAAAATGATGGGCATCGGGCTCTGCTCCTGCAAGCAATCCAGGAGTGACTTTCGACGCTAACATTTATGACGTTGTTGCCAGGGACGAAGTTGAAAATTTTCCTCGGGATTGAACGACAATGATTAACTAATTATGAAGGTGCATCAGATATCAGAATTATCAAGATTGCTACTGTGCACCTGGTGTTGGCTTTTGGAAGTCACTCCCGAATTGCTAGCAGGAGCAGAGCCCGAAGCCCATCAGTTTTATGTCACGATTTGTTTTAAAGGGTGATCAAATGGAGGGAAGCTCAAAACAGCATCGTATCAACTCAGAAACCAGACCAGGCATGCCTGACAGAGTGAGGTCTTGATAAACTCCAAACAGTGAGTCGTAGTAAAGGGTGAGTAGGTGGAAGACTTACGCAAGAAAGGTGCAATGATCTATTACAGACATCAGGCGTGTAACAGACTGAAGAAGAAATGCATTCGAACACAAAATCCTTTTATATTCAAACACAAATACTAGAGAATACAAAGATGTCACAACAAATCCTTTATCGCAACAAGATTGTTAAGTCCACGTGAATCCTTCAACTGTGAACCCCCCAGCAAAAGATGAAACAAAGATGGACAAGAAAGGAAACTGTTTGTTATAAACCAAGAAGTCTCAAACACAGAGGCATAACCAGGAAACCAGAGTATTTGCTGAAAACTTTACAGTCGGGAGCTTAGCTCTACCATCGATAGATACAAAAATGGCGAAAATGCCTACATATACTCAGAACAACAACAACAGCGGAACCAAGAAAATGCAATAAAAKCTTTGCGTCTGCATGGCTTCTGACACTCTACAACCACAATCTTTGAATAACCATGCAACTTATGGCAGACGCGATCGATCTTCTGACAGTTACATCGGCGAATCGACGTGCCTTTAATTCAATGCAGGACATCCCCATTATGGCGGAGACGATGCCTAACCACCCTCAACCGCTTCAATAATTGCTTCTTGGGATTGAGGACGGCCAGGCCAACTCAGCACCTCGGGATAGGGAAGACTTCTCGCGCTAACACTTGGAACAACTGAATAGCTTGAGGGTCGGACCTGAGGGCCAGCGCGGAGGACATGGTGCATGGCAGGAGTGATGGCATCGGGGGAGCGTGTGGAAGAAGTGGCGCGAAGTGTGAGTGATGACAGAGAGGAGTGACGGAGGATGATCCATGGCGGAAGACACCAGGATAGATGGGGAGAAGATGGGAGAAACGATCTCGCCTTCGGGTGAGAGACTGACGTGGAAAGGAACGGGACGCGTGGCAGGCAATGAGTGGATGGTGGGAAGGAGGGAGAGCCACACGGACCAAAGGGGAGGGATGAATGGATGACACATGGAAACAGGGGATAGGTGGAAGGAAGAGTGAAATGACGAGAGAAGGGCTCACACAGGATTAAAGACAGGGCAACTGAGAAGGACATGGCTGCCTTGGTGTCGTTGATCTAAGCGCTGAAATCTCAGCCGTAGGAAGTTGCTTTTACGATTCCGGACCCCCCCCCCCTCCGCTTAAAGGTAGAAAGGCAGGGGGGGGGTCCAAAATGGTCTTCATCGCCATTGATCTGGGCGTGGTCATTTGGGCCGTCGGAGAGGTGCGCCCCCGATTCCGGACCCCCCCCCTTGCTTAAAGGTCGAAAGGCAAGGGGGGTCCGGAATTTGTTGTGCGCCGTCGATCTGGGCGTGCAAATCTGGACCGCTCGGTCTTGCTTGCTGCTTATCATGGGCGCATTGTCGCCCGAAGCTTTGGATAAGTGGGTTTTAACCCCTTTATTTGCATTATATCCCCCCTATACAAGAAATATCGCTAACATTTGGCTCCATGGGGGATAGAGTCATCCCTGTGATGCTCTAATAACTCTTTTGAAGACTTAGTGCCTTTGTTGTTGGGCTATGGATTCATTTATTAGTCCGGAAAACAAAACAAAAGCAAAAAACAATATTTACAAAACAAAAATGAAACGAGCCGACTGCGGCTCACAGAAAACACTTCTTCAAGAAATGCCCATTGACTGGGCCACCGAAAACTTCATTGCCTTCCAGATCCTACAACCTGTAAGTGTTGTTAGAAAATGCTTCGAGGATCTTGAAAGGCCCGAACCAGAGCGCATCAAATTTACTGTGTTTTCCCTTTTCCTGCCTGGGTGCATCCCACTTGAGCACCGGATCACCCTGCTCAAACTCTTTTTTCTTGTTTTTCCTGTCAAAAACTTGTTTGATCTTCTGCTGGCGATGGTAAGCTTTGTCCAGGACCTGCTCTCTGATCTGCTGCACCTCCACCATCTGATGAATCCTTCTGAGCACATGGTTAGGTTCCCCTTCATAGTCTTGGAGGAGGTTTGCCACAGGCAAAGCAAGCTGAGTGGGGAAGACGACCCCAATCCCATACACAAGCTAGAAGGGTGAGAGACCCAGGGATTTCTTTGTTGTCACTCGATCAACCCAAAGTGCAAATTTGAGCTTTGAGTTCCAGGCCCTTTTATTATCCTCTAATAACTTTTTGATAAGCTTGATTAGACTTTTATTAGAGGACTCTGCTAGCCCGTTTCCCTGAGGATAGTAGGGAGTGGAGTGAATCAGTGAAATCCCAAATTGTTCACAGAATTTGATCAGAGGCTCAGACCGAAATGGAGAAGCATTGTCAGTTACAATTTTGCTAGGGCAGCCGAACCTAGTTATGATGTCTTCCAGGAAACCGATGATCACTTTGTGGGAGGTGCTTCTGGTAGGGACATCTTCTATCCATTTAGTGAAGTAGTCGGTTGCTGTCAAAATCCATCAGTGCTGACCACTTGAGGGAGGATGAATTTCCCCGATGAAGTCCAATCCCCACTGCTGAAAGGGCGTTGAGACCACTACAGGCTTCAATGGAAGGGATTTGAGCTGCTGCTTTCCTGAGAACTTCTGACATTTGATGCAATCTCTAACTTCCCTGTAGACATCTGGAAATAAGGTGGGCCAGTAGTACCCAGCTCGGAGGATCTTGTGAGCTGTGGTCTTCCAAAAATAATGGCCTCCGCAGAGACCTCTATGAAAATCATTCATAACCTTCTAGGCCTGCTGTTGGTCCAGACATACTAGTAATATCCCCTGGGGGTCTTTCCAATACAAGGCTTGCTCAATAATGCAATACCTGACAGCTTTGAGCTTCAAAGCCCTTGCCTTGCTTTTTTCCATCCCATCAGGGGGTCTCAACTTCTGCAGGAAATACAAAATATATTTATACCAGAGGCATGTTGATAGTGGCACGGCGCTTTGGGAACCCCTGTCAGATATCTCGGCCTGCTCATTGACAAAATTGATTTCCAATGCTTTATAATTTGATTGGGCCAGGAGCCTGGCCAAACCCTGCCCCTTTATTAGCTTGGTGGGCTTGATTTCCAGGTCAAATTCTAGGATTTTGGTGATCCATTTACTTCTTCTTCCGTCTATGTCAGGTTGTATAAGAATGTCCTTCACAGAGGTTGAAGGGACATATGAAACGATCTTTGAATGTAAGACATAGACCCTGAAAGATTTGAGAGATTTCACTAAGGCATAAGCCTGCTTCTCCATAATCTCGTATCGGAGCTCTACGTCTCTCAGCGCCTTGCTAAAGAAGGCAATAGGCTATTCTTGCCCTTCTTCGTTCTTCTGTAACAGAACTGCCGCTACCGTATCAAATGAAGCAAAAGAAAATATTATAAAATCTTTATAATAATCTAGACTGATCAGCACAGGAGCCTCAGTTAATGCTTTCTTTATTTGGTCAAAAGACTCCCTGGGCTCAGCAGTCCATTTTATTTCATGGCCTTTCCTGAGCATGGCTGTGATATGTTTCACCAATTCAGCAAAATTTGAGACAAATCTCCTCAGGAAATTAATCCTTCCCAAAAAAGCTTGGACCTCCTTTTTAGACCTGGGAAGTGATAGGGCTTGGATTGCCTCTACCCTGTCAGGATCAATTCTCACTCCCTCTGCTGAGACTATATGGCCTAACAGTTTCCCTTCTTGCATGGCAAACAAAGATTTCTTGGGATTTAGGGAAAGGCCAAACTTGCGACACTTCAGGAAAACCTTCTTCAAGTGGAAATGGTGTTCAATATCAGTCTTGGAGAAGACTATTATATCATCTAAATAAATCACCATGAACTTATCTTTTTCTCCGATGAAGGCTATGTCCATGGCTCGCTAAAACGTTGCTCCCGCGTTCATAAGCCCAAATGGCATCTTGGCATACATAAATGTGCCCCAAGGAGTGGTGAAGGTTGTCTTTTCCCTGTCCTCAGGCATGACTGATATCTGGTTATAGCCAGAAAAGCCATTGATCATAGATATCCTGGATGCACCAGTGACCCTCTGCAATATATGTTCCATGTTGGGCAGAGGGTAATTGTCCTTCCTTGAACTCCTGTTCAGGTTCCTGAAATCGACGCAGAGTCTGATTTCTCCGCTCTTCTTTCTTACTGGGACCAGATTGGCTACCCAGCTGGAGTATCTTAAAGGGACTATGATTTGGGCATCCAGCATCTTTTTTACCTCCCTCTCCATGACAGGCAGCAATGTAAGATTTATCTGCCTCAGCTTCTGCCTGAAAGGTCTAGCCTCCTCCTTCAGTGGGATCTTGTGCTCAATGACTGATGCGTCGTATTTCTTGAGATCTTTGTAGGTCCACGCGAACACGTCAGCAAACTCCCTCAGCAAATCAGTATATCCGACCCTCTGCTCCTCGGTCAAACCTTTTGACATCTTGACCAACTTGGGCTCCTCTGGTGTGCCTATGTTGCACTCGACCGTATCAGCATTATCACCTGAAATCCTGCCTTTCACCGCCACATCGTTCCCATCGAACAATCTTTCTAATGGGATCATCCCTCTTGGTATATGATTGCTCGGCAGTTGAATAATCTGATGGTCAGAAACTTTGTTCAATAACTCCTCAGGGTGGTGATCAGGTTCCTCGTCGGGATCCTCATCTATATGCAATGCAGAAAAGTCATCGATGGACTGGAGGAATTTCTCGATCTCCTGATCGTCTTCAAATACCTTCCAATGTTTGACATTGTCCGGTACAGAGGGCCTGTATCTTATTTCCACCTGATCTGTCAGTGGGCAGTGCAGGAGCTTCGAACAGACTAGCTGAGAAAGCTTGAAAGTCGGCTGGAGCATTTTCTTCCCTTGGAATGAAAGAAATGTTAAAAGCCAGGAAGAAACTATCAATAAGATCCCATACCTCGTTCCTGTAGTTCTTGAGGCGAGGATGCTTGGTCTGATATACATTTTTGACCTGCTGGACGATTAATTCTGCATCCCCGAACATAGCTATCTCCCTGATTCCCATTTCTTTCGCAGCCCTTAATCCCAAAACTAGAGCTTCATATTCTGCCATATTGTTGGTAACTTCAAATTCCAGCTTGTATGACAGTGCTATGGTTTCTTGAGAAGGATATTTGAATACTACTCCGGCACCTGCACCTATACTGGAAGAAGCTCCATCAAATAACATCTTCCAAACGGAGGCAATTGGAGGAGGCATACCCTGCTCAAAACTAGGCTGCTTTCTAATATGCAAAGGGGGCTCTGAATCATCAGTGACCTGCAACAGGTTAGATCCTAAGTCAGTGTCTAGGGCATAAATGGGATGATTGGTGGGGTTTGCTTCATCACTGACAATGTAGGCTAGTTGGGCTTCTCTGTACAATCTCCTTTGTCCTCCCCCAAAGACTGGAATGGTGGCATACGTGAGGTCCATCTGCAGCGTTCCTCCCAGTCTCTTAATCCAAGATCTTGACAACAACATGCCAAAATTTGGGGGAACATCAGCTACCACTATATCCATGACCATACTTTTCATGGGCAGCTGAAACAGGGAAACTGCTAGGTCCTTGATAACTCCCAAACATTGTACCCTCCTAGAGTCAAAGGAATAGAGGTCATGATAAGCTCTGGTGACTTCTAATCCTAGTTCTTCCATGATGGCTTTAGGCATGAGGTTGTGGGAGGCCCCTGAATCCATTAAGAAATTATGCATCACTTTATCATGTATGTTCAGGGAGGTGTAGAAGGGAGGGGATGAGTCATCTATGTCTTCTACCATGGGACCTAGGACCACTGCAGGCCTTTCATCTTGGAGGCTTATGAAGTCTGTGGAAGGGCTAGAGGCTTCAGATTTCAACAGGTCGGAGAAGCGTTTTTTAAATTCCCCATGTTTGATTAACTCGGTGAGGGGTACAGGTATTCTAATCTTTTGAATTTCATGCTCAAAATTAAAGGGGGATGTAAGATTTGGGGCTTCTCTAATATGAGGAGCATGACTTTGAATAATAGGGGAGGGGGGTTGGGCCTTCTTACCTTTGTCATTGTCTTCTATCTCTTCAGCCAGCTTCTTTTCTCTGGTGGATGACTCAGGAACATCAGGTGCTGTTGCCTTCTTGTCAGATCTTAGATTATACCTGCCTCGGCCACTGCCAGCTTTGTCTCCTCTGCTCAATTCATGTAGCTGACCGTTCATGAGGGATTCCTCATATGCTGACTTAGTTAGGTGGGGGAAAGGAGGAATAACCTCCAGAGAGTGGATTTTGGGCTCAGGCTCATTTGCTTCTGCTTCCTCCTCATTAGCTACAAAATTGTTCTGGAAGGGAGCCTGAATCCTTTGGTCGTCTCTATCTCTTTCTTTCTCTTTATGCATAGTAGGGGGAGCAAAATTGTTTGGTCTCTTGAAACCTGCTCTGTTCTCAATGTGGTGAGGGCCTTTATACATCTGTTTCCTCTCCATCTCTAATCTTTCCACCTCCTCTTTAAGAAAGTTCATTACTTGGGCCAGCTCATTCACTTGAGGATGGGACAATGATGATCCAGAGATGGTGGGGTCAGAAGTTGAGGCTTCTGTTTTTCCTTTTCGTATGTCTGTGTTGGCCTTGTTTCTCAGTCTGTCAGCAGCTAACATGTTGTATTACACTTCGATAGCTGCATCTTGCATTTGAGCTAAAGAAGTGGCTCTTCTTTCTCTTAACACGAGACATAAGTCAGGGTCAAAAGCACTGGCATATGATATTTGAGCAGAGGCTTCTGATGGCTTTATTTCTGCAGGAATCTTGTTATACATCTTATTGAATCTTTTGGAAAAGTCAGAAACTGACTCTCCTTCCTGCTTCTTCAGGGACCCAAACTCAGTCATGTAATATATGTAATCTTTTCTATCCCCCCACTGCCTCAGGAAAACATTATCTAGGGATTCAATACCAGCAATAGATCCAGGGGCCAGCCCCCTGAACCACTTTCTAACCTCACCATCCAAACTCTGGACAAAGACTCTCATCCAGACATCTTCATTTTCAATATTGAGGTTATATGCATAACTGTAAAAAGCAGCCAAGTGCTCTTCAGCTGTTATGTCCCCTTCCCCAGTGAACTTGGGCATATACTTCAAGTAGTCTCCAGCAGGGAGAGGGTTCATAGGATGAGGCAAGACCAAAGGAGCATACCTAGCAGCGACTATGGCATCCATTCTGTTCTGAGGGGGATTAGCACCAGCCATAGGGACGTTAAGTGAAGGAGAACTCGGAGGAGACAGAGTGTGAACATGAGAGCTAGGAAGCGAGGTCCTCACAGGAGAGGATGGGGAAAACAGAGAGAAGTCTAAGGGACTTGAGTGTGCAGGTGCTTCTCTCTGCGCAGCAGTAGTAACCAAAGGAGGAGTGGTGAAACCTCCTGAGAGGGGAGTGACAAGGATCTCTCCCTCTGATACTGGACCAGGAGGAGAAAACTCAGCAGGAACACTCCCGAAGTTCAGAAAACGGGAAACCTCAGAGGAAGTATGACTAGGAAGCCGAAAATCAGAAAATGGAGTTTTCACAGAAGGGGATGGCGTATTACCTTTTTCCTTGACGAAGACTTCTTTTGCAGAGCTCTTTCCCTTTCTGCGCACTGCTTCCAAGTTTTCCTCTGGTGTGGCTAAAGGAAAATGTGGATTAGACCTCATGTGTCTACCTCTCGAAGCCATAGCTGATAGTACAGGTTCTCCCCAGTGGAGTCGTCACAGTGGAGTCACCAGGTGCACAACAACAATCTTCCAGTTCTGATTCCTGATGCACCTTCAGAAATCAGTTGATCTTTGTCGTTCAATCCCACGGAATATCTTCGACATTGTCCCCGGCAATGGCGCCAGAAATGTTGGCTTTCGAAAGTCACTCCTGGATTGCTAGCAGGAGCAGAGCCCGAAGCCCATCAGTTTTATGTCACGATTTATTTTAAAGGGTGATCAAATGGAGGGAAGCTCAAAACAGCATCTTATCAACTCAGAAACCAGACCAGGCATGCATGACAGAGTGAGGTCTTGATAAACTCCAAACAGTGAGTCGTAGTAAAGGGTGAGTAGGTGGAAGACTTATGCAAGAAAGGCGCAATGATCTATTATAGACATCAGGCGTGTAACAGACTGAAGAAGAAATGCATTCGAACACAAAATCCTTTTATATTCAAACACAAATACTAGAGAATACAAAGATGTCACAACAAATCCTTTATCGCAACAAGATTGTTAAGTCCACGTGAATCCTTCAACTGTGAACCCCCCAGCAAAATATGAAACAAAGATGGACAAGAAAGGAAACTGTTTGTTATAAACCAAGAAGTCTCAAACATAGAGGCATAACCAGGAAACCAGAGTATTTGCTAAAAACTTTACATTCGGGAGCTTAGCTCTACCATCGATAGATACAAAAATGGTGAAAATGCCTACATATACTCAGAACAACAACAGCAGCGGAACCAAGAAAATGCAATAAAAGATTTGCGTCTGCATGGCTTCTGACACTCTGCAGCCGCAATCTTTGAATAACCGTGCAACTTATGGCAGACGCGATCGCTCTTCTGACAGTTACATCGGCGAATCGACGTGCCTTTAATTCAATGCAGGACGTCCCCATTATGGCGGAGACGATGCCTAACCACCCTCAACCGCTTCAATAACTGCTTCTTGGGATTGAGGACGGCCAGGCCAACTCAACACCTCGGGATAGGGAAGACTTCTCGTGCTGACACTTGGAACAACTGAATAGCTTGAGGGTCGAACCTGAGGGCCAGCGCGGAGGACATGGTGCATGGCAGGAGCGATGGCATCGGGGGAGCATGTGGAAGAAGTGGTGCGAAGTGTGAGTGATGACAGAGAGGAGTGACGGAGGATGATCCATGGTGGAAGACACCAGGATAGATGGGGAGAATATGGGAGAAACGATCTCGCCTTCGGGTGAGAGACTGACGTGGAAAGGAATGGGACGCGTGGCAGGCAATGAGTGGATGGTGGGAAGGAGGGAGAGCCACACGGACCAAAGGGGAGGGATGAATGGATGACACACGGCGGCAGGGGAGAGGTGGAAGGAAGAGTGAAATGATGGGAGAAGGGATCACACAGGATTAAAGACAGGGAAACTGAGAAGGACGTAGCTGCCTTGGCGTCGTTGATCTGAGCGCTGAAATCTCAGCCGTAGGAAGCTGCTTTTACGATTCCGGACCCCCCCCCTCCGCTTAAAGGTAGAAAGGCGGGGGGGGTTCAGAATGGTCTTCATCGTCGTTGATCCGGGTGCGCTCAACTGGGCCGTCAGAGAGGTGCACCCCCAATTCCGGACCCCCCCCCCTTGCTTAAAGGTCGAAAGGCAAGGGGGGTCCAGAATTTGCTGTGCGTCGTCGATCTAGGTGCACAAATCTGGACCGCTCGGTCTTGCTTGTTGCTTATCATGGGCGCATTGTCACCCGAAGCTTTGGAGAAGTGGGTTTTAACCCCTTTATTTGCATTATATTCCCCCTATACAAGAAATATCGCTAACACCTGGTGACTCCACTGTGGCGACTCCATTGTTTCCACTTCACTGTTTCAGCTGTGGCTACTGTTGGCACACCTGAAAGATAACCCAGAGGAGCTTTCTCGAGAAGGTTTCAGTGGCTGCTTTCTCAGCCTGAGAATCTTCCTGGGGTAACGACAATGTTAAGATATGGCCTTTGATGGTGAACAAGGACCAGGCACATTTGAAGCTGCGCATCTTTCACCTAGCAACTCCATGATTTGAGGATCGATTGGTGACTCCACTAGTTCGATATGGAGAAAATTTTGGCTCAAAGGTTGCTTTCTGTGACTTTTCTTAAATAGTTGGTTTTCCTAATGCACTTCTTGATAGAGACATATGGGAAACTTTCCTCCCTGAATTTCACGCAAAGAGTTGGGAGGTACCTACTGAGCATTTACTAGACTTTCATGAGGTTATTCATCGACTTAATATCATGCATGAAGATTTCCATATTAATCTCTTCAGGTATTCATTGAAGGGAGCTACGCTTGAATGGTGTCGGTCTCTTCCCGCTGCAAGCATCCGCTCTTTAACAGGTTTTCATACAGCTTTCAATTCATTTTGTAAAGATTATTTTCCAGTTGATTGTTTGTATGAAAATTGTTGTGAGGAGTTTTCTTCGCTTCATGAAGCCTCTGCTGGCCCTAAAGACCAGGTCCATGATGAAGCTTTTACTGTGGAGGAAAGCATTTGCCAGGAAAATATAGAGGTGTTGAATGATATTAATTGTGTTATCCCTAGAACGGAAGCATATGAATTTATATCAGATGCCTCTATTCTTCTAGATATTCATAATAATCAACATGCCTCTTGTAGAAATTGTGAGTTTATAGAGAAAATGTGGTCCATGGTAGATGACTCACTTGGATATCAGGTTGAAGCAAATGTTCCTAGCAGCTCTGCTCATGATGACGAAGACCCTCTCTTTTTAAAAGAGGGGTTAGTTGTAGAAGAGGATTCTTCTATTTTCCTCCAGGGGGTTTCTCATGATATATTTTTACCTGGGATTAAAGAGAAAAATATTATGTATGAGCAGCCAGAACCAGCAAGTCCCACTATCCCTAAAATAGAAATTTTTTACAGGATCACTGTTATGGAGGAGGATCATATCAATGAAGGACACCTCCTTTTTGATGTATATTATAGTGATGATGAGCAACAAGCTTATCCTACATTTGATCACTATAAAGATACTGAAGAGCCAGTCAGCAAGTAGAACCACCCCATGGTCCCTATTTATGATGAATATGAATTAGACCTGGGGGAGAGCCAAGAAGAGGAGCATAAAGAACCAGTGGAACAGGTGACTTCCTACCCGGAGCCCGCCCATTCACCTATGCAGACTCATGAAGTTCAGCCCTGTAGGAGTAGCTGTGGAGCAGAGTAGGCCTATTGCTACCCTTTTCATAGGGTTTTCCACTCATTCTATGATCCTGTCAGCGAATACATGGAGTGGCATGTCGTTTATGCCTTGGAGCCTCCCTATTCCATATCAACTTCAGCCAGTGAGGAGAAGTTGAAGAGTGTAGCCATTTTGTTGTCATGGTTACACCATCTGTTGGTGATCATCAATAGAAACAAAGAGCTTCCCTTCAGGAAGTTACTTGATTGGCTATGGTGGAAGTCTTCTTTCACCTAGCCCCATGTAAAATGTTTTATTAGTTTAGGATTGTATATAAATAAGCTCCTTTGAGCATGTATCTTTATTTTGTTACTTTTATTTTTCGACCTGTATTTTCAGTAGCGAGATGTTTTGAGCCTAACTCCATAGCCCAACAACAAGGCATTCAAGCTACGGAATGAGTTCTTAGAGCATCATAGGGATGACTCTATCCCCCATGGAGCCTAATGTTAGCGACAATTCTTGTCTTGGGCTCGAGAGCATCCAGGTCTATAGGTTGCATGAAGAACACCCAAGCGTAGCACGTAAAGCCCCATTTTAGGCTAAAAATCAAGTGAGCGAGTGAAATTATGTTTTCAATGGCCCAGATTCATCCATAGGAGCAGATTGACGGTTGGCGGGAAATCACGGTTAGCAGAGTTGCATCGGGATTAGCACGATGGGTAGCATCCATATACATTCATGAAGGATCTTGACCATCCATTCAAAAGGACACGTGGTGCACGATCATGTCATGTCAGCATTCGGGGATTCGAGGGGTAAGAGCTCCTCGTCATTTTACATATCGAAACCCTGAACCCTGAAATACCAATAAGCGCCCTTCAAAGCTGAGCCCATGGTCCTAGCGCTAGGTCACGTTAAGCGAGCTCGGGAATGGAGGTAGCCCCCTTTAAATGACAAAGCCATCTCATTCGTTCATCTGAAGGACACGTAGCGCAGATCTGAGCCACAGGTGGGGCCTTTCAGCATTTTCATAGTGAAAGTGTTAAATTCATCTCAGTCATCCAGCCATCGATGAAACTTGGGCACATTAGACTTTAAGGGGGTATGGATCTGAGAGGCCAGGATCTGCACGCTCAGATCTATGGTTAGGAGCGGATTCTAGAGACCCCCCGCCATTCTACCTTTAAGCGGAGGGGGGCGTCTGGAATTGAGCATGCAGCTCTCTAACGGCCAGGATCGAGGTGCCTAAATCAACAGCTGAGGTTTCATTCCGTACCCCCCTTGCCTTCCTGTCTTTAATTAAAGGGGGGGGCTCCGGAATGATGTGTTATTATTGTGGGGCCCCTTGCCTGACGTGTCACCTTTGGTATCATCCTCCCTGTTGCCACCTGTTTTCCACCTACCGCCTCCCTCTTCCCCTGTCATCTATCCAACTTCCCTCTCTCCATCCACATGGCACCTCCTCAGCTCGTCGTCCTCTCGTCTCCTTCCATGTGTCCCTCTCATTCCCAGTCACCTCCTCCTATACTCCCGCACTCCGTGCTCCTTCCTCCTTTGTCTTATTCAGACCACGTGGCATTCCTCAGCTGATGTCACAGCTACCATTTCTTCTTCATCACCTCCACAATGTTCACGCCTTTAACCCCCATCACACCCTCGTCCACATCTGCCATAGGGATCCCTCGCAGCAGTCCAGCGAAGTAGCGTCCAAAGAAAGACCGTTCGGCTGATCCAAGTGGTAGCATTAGGAGACCTCCACGTCCCAGAAGGAAGAGTTGACCGAGGACATCCCTAGTCCCAAGAATGTAGTTATGGCGGTTGTTTTTGGTGGTTGAGCGTCATCTCTGCCATAAAGAGGAAGGTCTGGCAAAGGACTAATTGAAGTCAACTCACCTATAGAAGGACAGTCTGAAATATGATGGCGTCTGTCATAGGTGCACGATCGTCTAGAGTCTGCATGCACAGACTGTCGGAAGACATGCAGAAACAATGTTTTAATTACAATGTCTCATTTTTGTTGTTGTGTTTTGTTTTGAGTATATGTAGGTGTTTTCGCCATTTTTTGCAAGGGTCGATGGTTGAGCGTTGAGATCCTCTTGGTTCAAAGTTTCATGTAACTAAAGGGGTGACTTATAGAGTGGGAGCCTAATAGGTCTTGTCATTCAGCTGTGTTGTCTCTAATAGGTCTTGTCATTTAGCGTTGAGAAAATCACAAGACCTATTAGAGACAACACAGTTGTTACAGTGATCCAACCTACATCATCCTATAACAGCTACAACTCGACTGGATCCTTCAATTCCGAGTTGTTCTAATATAGTATGAACAAAGACATGAAAGGAACTGACATTCATAAGACAAGAAGTCTCAAGATTCAATGCATAACCATACCTCATTTGTCTGTAATAAAACAACAGCCACTGTGTCAGGTGAGGCAAAGGAGAAAATAAGGAAATCCTTTGAGTAATCGGGACTGATAAGCACAGGATCTTTAGTCAAGGCCTTCTTTATCTACTCAAAGGAACTTCGTGATTCAGAAGCCCACCTCACTTCATTTCCTTTCCTCAACATGGCTGTTATAAGTCTCACCCCTTCAGCAAAGTTATAAACAAATCTCCATAGAAAATTAATCTTACCAAGGAAATATTAGACCTCCTTCATGGATCTTGGGATTGATAAAGCATGTATTGCTTCAACTCTACTAGGATCGATCTTGACTCCTTCTGCTGATGCTATGTGGCCCAGTAATTTTTCCTCCTTCATGGAGAATAAAGATTTCTTAGGATTCAATGAAATGCCAAAACTCCTGCATTTTAGGAAAACCTTTCTGAGGTGACAACAGTGTTCATTATCATATTTTGAAAAGACTGTTATGTCATCCAGATAGATGACCAAAAACTTGTCCTTTTCCCCAATGAAATCTATGTCCATGGCACATTGAAATGTTTCCCCTACATTCATCAATCCAAAAGGAATTTTAGCATACATGAATGTGCCCCATGGAGTAATAAATTTCATCTTTTCCCTATCCTCAGGCAGAACAGAGATTTTATTGTAGCCAGAGAAGCCATCGATCATGGAAATCCTGGATGCTCCTGTTACCCTCTCCAATATATGTTCCATTTTTGGTAAGGGGTAATTGTCCTTTCGTGAGCTCCTATTCAGGTTTCTAAAATCTACACAGAGTCTGATTTCTCCATTCTTCTTCCTTACTGGGACCAAGTTGGCCACCCACTCTAAATATCTCAGTGGCATGATGATCTAGTCCTGTAGCAGCTTCTTCACTTCCCTCTCCATGATAGGCAACAACATAGGATTGATCTATCTTAGCTTCTACCTAAATGGCTTTGCCTCCCTTTTCAACAGGATTTTATGCTCAATGACAGAAGTGTCATATGTTTTGAGATCTTCATAGGTCCAGGCAAAAACATCAGCAAATTCCCTCAATAGTTCAGCGTATTCGGCCCTCTTCTCCTTTGTCAGACTTCTAGACAATTTGACAAACTTGGGTTCGTTCTCAATGCCAATGTTGCACTTAGTTGTATCAGCGTCATCCTTTGAGATTTCCCCCTATAATGCCACATCATTTCTATCAAAAATCCTTTCCAAAGGAACCAATCCCCTTGGAATATGATTGTTGGGCAGCTGCAGAATGTTATGCTCTACAATCTTATTCAGAAAATTATCCCCATCAAGCTTTTCTTCAGAGACAGAGTCTTGGTCAATATGCATCTCTGAAAATTCTTCGACAGTCTCTAAGAATATTTTGATCTCAAGATCATCCTCGAACACCTTCCAATGTTTGACATTGTCAGGTATGGAGGGCTTGTATTTTACTTCCACATCGTATCTGAATTTGGGTGGCAAGGGCACTTTGAAATTTCTTGCTAATGTAGCCAAGGAATCTGCCACTGTATTCTTCTCTCTTGGGACGAAAGAAATGTTAAATGCTGAGAAGAAACTATCAATTAGGTCCCATACCTCATTTCTGTAACTCCTGAGTAGAGGATGCTTAGCCTGATAAGAATTTCTGATCTGTTGGACTACCAATTCTGCATCTCCGAACACTGCTACCTCCTGAATTCTCATTTCCTTTGTAGCACTTAATTCTAGAATAAGAGCTTCATATTCTGCCACATTGTTGGTAGCTTCAAATTCTAGCTTGTATGACAGAAATATGGTTTCCTGAGAGGATGACACAAAAAATACCCCAGCACCAGCGCCTTCCCTGGAAAAGGCTCCATCGAAAAACATTTTCCAGACGGGGGTGATGGAGGGAGGAAATTCATGAGAAGTGGTGGGCTGCATTTTGAGTTTTAGAGGAGGCTCGGAAGCATTAGTGAGTTGTAGTAAACTGGAACCTAAATTAGTTTCTAGGGAAAAAATGGGATGGTTGATACAATTGGCTTCATCACTGATTATATAGGCCAGCTAGGCTTCTCTCCATAATCTCCTATGTCCCCCTCCAAATACTAGAATAGTAGCATAGGTTAGGTCCATCTGCAAAGTTCCCCTAGTCTTTTTATCCAAGATATTGATAACAACATACCAAACTTGGGAGGGACATCAGCCACTACAACATCCATGACGACACTTTTCATGGGCAATTGAAACAAGGTCACAACTAGGTCTTTGATGAATCCTAGACATTGGACTTTCCTAGAGTCAAAGGAATAGAGATCATGATAGGGTCTGGTGACTTCTAGTCCTAATTTGTCCATGACAATTTTGGGCATGAGGTTGTGGGAAGCCCCTAAATCCATCAAACAGTTGTGCAACACCTTGTCATGTATATTCAAGGATGTGTAGAAGGGAGGGGATGAATCATTCATGTCTTCTACCATAGGACCTAGAATAACTTGAGGCTTTTCATCTTGCAAATTGATGGAGTCTCTGGGAAAGCATGAGGATTTAGACTGTAATAGCTCAGAGAAGAATTTTTTGAACTCTTCCTGTTTAATCAATTCGGTGAGGGGCACAGGGATTCTAATTTTCTGAATTTCATGCTCAAAGTTGAAAGAAGATGTAAGCTTTGGGATTTCCCTCACTTAAAGAACATGAATCTGGACCACTGGAGGGAGGGGTTGGGCCTTCCTACCTTTTTTTTTGTCACCTACTTCACTATTAGGTTTCTCTATTCTAGGGAACCGTTTAGGAACATCAAGTGCTGCTATCTTTTTCTTGGACCTCAGATTATACCTTCCTTGGTTGCTACTAGCCTTGTCTCCCTTGCTAAATTCATTTAGTTGACTGTCCATGAGAGATTCCTTGTATGCTGATTGAGTGAGATAAGGAAAAGGAGGAGCATATATGAAGTAGTGGATTTTAGGATCAATCCCATCTGTTTCACCTTCTTCCTCATCGGCCACAAAATTGTTTTGATAAGGGGCCTGAATTTTCTGGTCTTCTCTATCTCTTCCCCTCTGGTCTCTTTGCATAGTCAGGGCAGCAATATTGTTTGGCCTCCTGAATCCTCCTTTGTTTTCAGAATTTTGAGGACCTTTGTATGCTTGCCTCCCCTCCACCTTCATTCTCTCCATCTCTGTAGATAGAGACTTCACCATCTTGTTCAGTTCATCCACTTGAGGGTGAGGCATCGAGGGGCCAGAAGTTGAGGCTTTAGATCTTCCCTTTCTCCTATCTCCATTAGTCTTGTTTCTCAGCCTATCAGTTGATAATACATTAGATTCCACCTCTATTGCCGCATCTTGCATCTGATCTAGGGAGGTATCTCTTCTTTCTCTCAATAGAAGACAAAAGTCAGGGTCAAATGCACTAGCATAAGAAATTTTGGCAGAGGCTTCTGAGGGCTTTATCTCAGCAAGAATCTTATTATACATCTTATTGAATCTTTTGGAGAAGTCAGAGATAGACTCTCCTTCCATATTCTTCAAAGACCCAAACTCTATCATGTAATACATGAAATCTTTCTTATCTCCCCACTGCCTCAGGAAAGCACCATCTAGAGCTTCAATTCCAGCAATAGATCTGGGGGCCAATCCCCTAAACCATTTCCTCACCTCACCATCCAGGCTCTGGATGAAGACTCTCATCCAGACATCTTCATTTTCAATGTTCAGGTTGTCTGCATAACTGTAGAAAGCAGCCAGGTGCTCTTCCATGGTTATGTCCCCTTCGCTAGTGAACTTGGGCATATACTTCAGGTAATCTTCAGCAGGGAGAGCATTCATAGGATGGGGTAGGATTAAGGGATCATATCTAGCAGTGACTATGGAATCCGTCCTATTTAGAGGGGGATTAGCACCAGCCATAGGAATATTAGGTGGAGGAGAACTTGGAGGAGAAGGAGTTCTAGAAGGGGCTACTGGGAATGAGTCTCTAAGTGGAATGGAAAACAATAGGGGATTTAGGGAGAAGGCTAATGGGCTTAAGTTAGCAGATGCTTCTCTTTTTGCAGAAGTGGCAACCGTAACAAGAGGAGGAGTGGTAAAGATAGGAGTGGGGAAATCTTCTGTGGTCCTGGGTCTACGCCAAAGTACAGCTTCAGGGGAGAGGGGAGTGACAAGGATTTCTCCCTCCAATCCCAGACCAGGAGGGGAAAACTCAGCAGGAACACTCACGAAATTCAGGAAACGGGAAACTTCAGAAAAAGGTCTATTAAGAAACTGAGGAGGAGAAAATGGAGTTCCTACAGAAGGAGATGGCAGATTACTTGGTTCGGCGATGGAAGCTTCTCCTTTAGAGGCCTTTCCTTTTCTGAGAACCACCTCTGGATCAGTTTCAGGTGTAGCTATGGGTAGTTGTGGATGGGACCATGTGTGTCTACCTCTGAAAGACACAATTAACATAGTAGGTTTTCCACAGTGGAGTCATCACAATGGAGTCGTCAGGTGCACAGTAGCACTCTTCAAAGGCTCTGATACCTGATGCACCTTCAGAATCAGAGGCTCAATGTCATTCAATCCTAGGGAAAATTTTCAACTTCGTCCCCGACAGCAGTGCTAGAAATGTTAGCATCAGAAGTCACTCCTGGATTGCAAGAGGAGAAGAGCCCAACGCCCATCAGTTTTATGTCACGATAATTTTAATGGATGATCAAATGGTTAGGGGGCCAGGATAGAATATCTCTAACTCAGGTACCAGGTCTGGTATGTAAAGAAAAAAGGAGGTCTTGATCTAACTTCAGTTAGTGAGTTGATGTAAAATGATCAGGTGGAAGACTTGGTGAGAGGAGTGAGAAAAACTACCTCGGGCAACAGACCTTTCAGCAGTTTGCAGAAGAAAAACTCTAAATGCAAGATCCTCTTGGTTTAGAGTTTTGGGTAACTGAAGGGGTGACTTGACTGGATCCTCCAATTCCAAGTCATTCGGCATTGAGAAAATCACAAGAAGGATTAGAGACAACGCAATTGTTATAGTGATCCAACCTACATCATCCTATAATAGCTACAACTCGACTGGATCCTCCAATTCCGAGTTGTTCTAATATAGTACGAACAAAGACATGAAAGGAACTGACATTCATAAGGCAAGAAGTCTCAAGAGTCAATGCATAACCAGACTAACCAATGCTTCATTAAAGATTTTACAATCGAGAGCCTTGCTCAACCATCGATACTTGAAAAATATCAAAACTAAGTACATATAATACAAAACATTTTCCCAATAGAGGCATCTTAGATTTTTGGGATGGGGCATCTCTTCAATCAAATCTGGCCTGTACTGCTCCGTCAAATGCCATCTTAACTCTGCATGGCTCATGATAAGGGGTATATGAACCCTTAAATGCTTAATTAGTGTGTGCAGACTTCCCTGGTGAGTCAAGGACTCGACATGGCTTCTGTGGAAAAAACCAGTACAGAGGACTACCGCGGACGAACTTCCTGCTGGGACCTCCATACCTTGCAATTAATGAGTGAGGCAAGGTTTCAACCACTCCCTCTCTTCTTCATTCATTCCAAGTAGGTATCATGATCGATATCAAGTCGAACCGACACCTAGAGGACACGGTGCCACCCTTATGAAGCTCAAATTGGCACCTTTGGCCCCCTTTGTACAACTTCTTTCTATTTCCAAAAGTGACCATAGGCTGTGACCCTATGCTTATCCTCTGGGCACTTTCGGCATTTTGGGGTTTGGGGTTTCAAGATGTGAATTGACGAAAAACCCCTCACCTTTTGACCTCTCGAATACTGAAATGTTGACGTGACTAGATCTTGTGCAATGCGTCCTTTGGATAGGATGACTAAGATGACGTCGGTGGTTTCACTATGAAAATCCTGAAAGGCCCCACCCATGACTCAGATCTTGAGTCGCGTGTCCTTTTGATGAATGGTCTTGATCTTTTCAGGATTTCTTATACCGGGGTTCACGATGTGCTTCTTCCTCAAATTCCTGATTGACAAAACTACAAAAGCATAGATGTGCACCGCGTGCCCTTCAGATGAATGACTAAGATTACTTTGTCATTAAAAGGGGGGATACCTCCATTCCTAGGCTCTCTTGATGTGACCTGGCGCTAGGATTGTGGGCTCATCTTCAAAGGTGCCTTTGGCATTTTGCATTTCGTCAATTTCAGCTACACTGGAGGGGAGATCCCCTGTCTCCTGAAATTTCGATCCCCTTAATGTCTATTGGCTGCCACCTACCCCAACTGGATTGAACGGCCCAGACTTTGTCTTGAAATATAGGTGCTATCTCTTGTGCTATATCTCAGGCAACTTGGTAGCCCCGAAATCCTGATGACCGTCGATTCTGCTCTATAGATGGATCTCGGCCGCCGACAAAAAAACTTAGCCCTCTCACTTGACTTGTAGCTCGAAATGAGATTTTTTTGTGCTGTGCTTGGGTGCTCCTCATGCAACCTACAGACCTGGGTACTCTTGTGCCCAAGACAAAAATTGTCATTAACAAAGGGGACCCGGAATGGTTTCATTAACCTCCACCGAACCAGTACCATGCTGGAATTAATTTCTCATATCATAACAACCCTCTGACCCAGGAATGAATTGCAGTCAGGCTAGTAGGTGGGAAGACCTCCTCAAGAGTTAATGAGGGGATGGGGTAGACTGCCCAACCGTAAGGCTTCCATACTTGACCACGGACTGGGAATTCAAGCCACATGCAATCTCACTGAGGAAGAAAAGAAAGGAAGTGTGGTGGGCAGAGGAAGACTTGCGGAAAAATGTAGAGACAAGAGTGGAAAATCTCAGGTCTAAGGAAGGACTGAAAGAGGAACAATGAGTTCTGATCACAGAAAATAGAGATTGAGCCAGGAGAAGGAGAGTAACCTTCATCATTATCTATTTCTATATTGGGAGCAGGAGAGTAACCTTCGTCCCTAACTTTCGTTGAGCTAGAGGTAAGAGATTGAATCTCAAAGCATCGTGGCTTAAGCTCAAGGGTGGCCAGTGATAAATCCATTGGGAGTGATTGAGCCTATGGTTGGGTGGAAACGAGCACCCCTTTCAGCAGTCACATCACGGTCTATGGTTCTGATAAGTTTTTTCTTGCCTTATGCTTTGAACTGTAAATAATGGATGCATGCGAGTATTTACATGTCTCTAAAGGGTTCTTTCTCTATATTAAATGATTAAGTTATGGGTATGTGTTTGCTCCCTTAAGAACCTATATTTCTACTTGATTTTCCATATACGCTATTTTAATCACTCGAAGGCGCTTTCCCCAGGAATTTACATCACCGTTATGGAGTCATAGCAAGCCTCTAGGCATATCTACTGATTTGGTAACCTCAAAAGTTAATTTTCCTCGATTCAGAGCTTAAAGCTCTGTGAGATGGGAAGGTGTTTCCTTTAGACCAATAGTCTAGGAGACTCTGAACTTGTGCATATTTCCTTAACCAAAAACCTAACTAAGAGCGGGGATCATAGACCAAGAGTTATATGATGATCCGCATGACCTGGGTCTAGGAACCTTGGAGCTCAACGCTTTGAGATGTCAAATTGCACGATAGTCAAGTTGAACCCCACAATTTTTATGGAACGTCGATCTATGAACAAATATCGAGGGTGGGGAATCACTGTGGAGCGTGAAGGTGAAAATAGCAGACATGCTAGTTCGTACCCATAATTCACCCTTGTCCTTGATCTTGACGGGCTGGAAGATGAATGATCCCGGTTAGACTAGACTCAAGTGATCACTTTCCAGATTGCAGAGGTCTAAATATCTGGTAAAGAGCACTCATGTTGGGGCCTTGCAATTTCTATGAACCATCGATTGTTGTTGACCTTCGATATGAGTTTGATGCAATCCTTGAAACACAAGGAGCATGTGGGATGGTGAAATATTCAAGGGGATCAAGATCGGAATAGATAACGAGAGAGGAGACACCAGACGAGGGCATAGTATCAGAAGGAGGCACAGGAACCAAAAAGGGAGTGCAAAGAACATGACCTGAAGAACCAGAATGCAAGCTTGATGCTGAGGAAGCATCTGATAAACCTCACAGGGTCACTATGATAGAGAGAGTCTCTACGAGAGATGGCATAAATTTCCTAGTGATATCATGGCTTGGCATGGGGCTGGATAGAGTGCTAAGAATGAATGCCTCTGAGCCTATGGTTGGGTGGAAAGGAACACACCCACAGTGAGTTAGTTGGCTGCAACCTGTAATAGATAAGTATTCTCATACCCTGTGTAATTGAGTTGTAACTATGTAATAAAGTTGGGTATCCTCTGAACAACTCATGGATATGCATGTGTATTTAATGATTATATGGCATCTCTTTATTCTATCTTAAATTGTGTATTTAAGTAAGTATGGAATTGTCTAATTTGTATATGTAAATGACCGAGCCCTCTGGTGGCTTAAGTTAAAATAAGTGGACTATGATTTCATCGACCTTGGCCATGGTTTTTAATGGGTGCACGTCAAGACTCCCAGTTTCCCAGAGTATCTAGGAGGATGGAGTTTGTTAAGCTCAGGAGAGGTAGTGTTGATATGCACGGAGTCTCTATGAGGCAGGTAGAGGTCAAGAACCTATTAAGTCCTAGAGTTGAGGAATGAACATAAGGGGTGCGTGGAAGAATTATTCCAAGCATTACATTCAAGAGAAAGAGTGCAAATCTCTTAAGCCTTTCAGAGCCAGTAAAAATCAAGAAGAATAGAGAGACTCAATTATCAAAAGGGAATATCCTTTTGTTCGGAAGATGAACAAACAAGATCCATTCGAGAGGGTCCAAGTTCTATCACGACTGTTAGATTTGAAGAAGGAGTACAGGTGTTAATGCCTCGACTCCTTCAATCTTTGAAAGTTTGACTAATGTTGGTAATCATCATGAAGGGGACGGATCCTTTGAAGTCCAAAACTCGAAATTGCGATGCAATCTGGATCGTAGATCTAAGGATCTATCAGGACCCACCTTGACTGTCGGATCTGTGAGTTCAAAGTTCGCGTGACAGGAGAATCACGCGTTGGTGTGACTAAAACTTCGAAACCCGAAGTTGTGATGTGACCTAGACCATCAGATCGAGGAAATTCGTGGACCATCAATCTGACATGAGCGGATTTCAGGGAAAAGAGGAAAGAAATCTTCCCACTTCATGAAACGCAAAATCTCGAAACTCGAAGTCCCGATTCATGAAGAGGTTAGCTAACTTTTGAGTCTGCGAAGTGTGAAGTATCAAAACATTCAAAAGTGGGCCCCAGGTCATAGATGGAGGTCACATTAGTGGGTAATAAGGGAAGGATCTAGTGCTCTCTAAGCTCTAGTTCAAAATTTGAGAAATTGGGAGAGTCAGGTGACTCACAGCAAAATACTCGAAGTTGCGAAGTCATGAAGCGCCTTTTGATTAGGCATGTGGTCACAACATGAGGTCATTTTGAGGAAGGGGCTAGCATGAAGAGCTAGCACCTGTTGTTCAGATCCTTCAAAGGGGCCAGGAAAGAGCCCTCGAGTTTGGAAGAACCTGCAATGAGAAGAAAGGGGAACCTAGAGAGAGTTAAGGAAAGCATAATTTTGATGCCCCACCCCTTAAAAGAGCACTTAGGGGTTGGGTGTGCTAAAAATTGGTATCAGAGAATGGTTACAACACTTGGTCTGCTTGGGCTCATGGACGAGTCACTTAAAAACTCTATTTGGAGTACTTTTAAAAGAGTGATGCTCTACCTTACCTTTTTCTTAAAAGTCTGGTTAAAAATGTTATTAAAGAAAGTAATGAAACTTTCTACTGTGCGTGTGCATTTAAGAAATTAAACTATGTATTTTTCATGAACTAATAGATTGTTAGCTAACAATAAGTGTTTTTTTCAACACTCGAGCAGTCAATAAATCACAAGAAAATTTCAAGAATAAAGGATGGTTACATGTCATGAAGTGGCGGATCGCTCCCATAATAGAGACGGAGAATCTGACGAAAGGAGGGTGGTCGAAACCCCTCCATATATGGCTGAAACTTTAAGGAGCCTCAAGGCCGAATTACAAAGTTTCAAGGCTCACAATGAGAGATTTATAAAGGAGAAAGAAAAAAAAATAAAAAATTAACGCATTCTTGTTGTATAGCTTGTCCGACATACAGAGGCAACTACAACATGAACCTGCAACCAGTCATGTGGGTCGACGACATAAGAAGAGAAGTAAAATTCCACCTAAGATTTGAAAATATGATTCCATAAGTGACCACACTGGGAGAAGCACCTCGAAGAAGGCCCAACCTGGAGGCAGGGGACACTCATCGGTAGAGTCCTCTGGAAAGAAAGCTAGCAAATTCGAAGGATCTTCTAGTAGCATAGCAAGATCACATTCTCAAAGGAAAGGAAAGAAGTGGAAGGGTTACAAAAATCATGATCCTGAGGAATTAAAGAAAGCCAAACCACCCTCTTTCAATGGATATATTAGCAATGGAGAAGAGGTTGAAGTTTGGATTCTTGGTTTAAAGAAATACTTCAGAGTCCATGACTACTCTGAAAACTTGAAGGCTCGAATAACCATATTTAACTTGAATGGAAAGGCTTCCATTTGGTGGGAAGACCTTAGGAATGTAAAGGAGTCCATGAGAAGGAATTTTCATGGAAACAGTTTGAGAAATACTTCAGGAAGAATTATCTGTCAGATAAATACATGGATGGGAAGACTAAGGAATTCTATGAACTCAGGCTGGGGCAACTCACCATATATGAATTTGTCAATATATTCCTTGAACTACTGAGGTATGTACCCTACATAAAATATGAAAAATAAAAAATGCAGTGGTTCATTAGTGGGTTACCTCAGACCTACGGGGACAGGATTGAGTTCAATGAACCAAAGACCTTAGAAGAAACTATCTAGAAGGCGAGGTATTGTTATGAACAGTTTGGGAGTAAGAAAAGACCTCATGAGGACTAGAAGAAGAGGAGTAGTTCGGGAGTCCAGAAGAAGGGATTTAAATCCTCAATATTTAAGAACTATGGAAAATATTCTAGAAGGATCCTTCCTACTAGAAGTGTATATCAGAAAAATTTCCCCTCTCAAAGTGGAAATAAACCTTTTAAGACAATCCTAGAAAAAACCGATAACCTAAAGAAGGAATCCTTAAAATGTTGGGGTTGTGTAGAAGATCATCGATTGAGGGAATTCCCACATAGACAACAAAATAGTAAGAGAATCTACAATATCCAAGAAGCTATCACTGTCAATGATGTGTCTAGGACCATGCCACGAATCTATGTAGCCTTGGACAATAATCAAGTTGGCGACCAAGCTTCAGTAGTGGAGCTGGAAGGTATGATCGCTAACCATCTAGTTTCTATTTTAATTGAGTCAGGTTCTAATTTGAGTTATGTGGCCCCTCAGACTGTTGATATGTGTAAAATGCAACCAATTAGACATGTTAAACTATGGTTGGTTCGATTATCCACTGGGACCAAAAGAAAGGTGTCAAAGGTCATACCAACCTGTTAATTCTTCATTGGTGGATTGCCCACCCGAGTGACCCTTAACATACTTCCCTTGGGATCTTATGACTTGTTGATTGGTATGGATTGGTTGGTTGCTTATAAAATTAAATTGGAATGCTATCATAAAAAATTATAATGTGTAAATGAAGAAGGGACAAAAATGACCCTCCAAGGGATTCAGAAGCCTGTCTTAGTGAGACAAATATCATCCCTTCAAATGAAAAAGTATTGTAGAAAGGGGTGTTCCTTATATGGCACACAGGTACTAAAATATGTTGAGAATGACAAAAGAAACCTAGAGGAACACCCCATATTAAGAGAATACAAGAACATGTTCCCAGAAGTGGTACCAGGTCTACCTCCAAGAAGGGATATCGAATTCTTGATAGAACTTACAGCAAGAACGGTAGCAGCATCTAGAATGCCATATAGAATGAGCATGCCAGAGCTGGTTGAGATCAATCTACAGCTAAAGGAGATGATGGACAAAGGCTACATCTGACCACGTGTATCTCTGTTGGGAGCGCCAATCTTTTTTGTAAAAAATAAATATGGCACACTCCAATTGTGCATAGATTATAGACAACTCAATAAGACAACCATAAATAACAAGTACCCCTTACCAATAATCGATGACCTGTTTGAATAATTGGGAGGTTATTCCATATTCTTGAAGATCAACTTAAGGTCTGGCTACCATCAATTCCGAATTAAGGATGAATACATCCACAAAAAAACCTTCAGGACGAGGTATGGTCAATATGAATCCGTGATGGTGTCGTTTGGGTTAACTAATGCCCCCTCCACTTTTATGTTCTTGATGAATAATGTACTCAACAAATTTCTGGACAAATTTGTATTGGTTTTCATTGATGATATCCTAATCTACTCCAAGAATAGGGAGGAGCACGAAGAACATCTTAGACTCGTACTTCAAGTACTAAGAGAGCATCGGCTCTACACTAAGTTTAGCAAGTGTGACTTCCTTCAGAAGAAATTCAATTACCTAGGCCATGTCATTTCTAAGGAAGGGGTGGAAGTGGACCTAGATAATATCAGGTCTATTATGGAATGGCCTACCCCAAAGGAGGTATCAGATATCATATCCCTCATGGTCTTAGCAGGATACTATAGAAGGTTCATAAAAGGGTTTTCCAAGATTGGTTTTCCAATCACTGTCCTTCAGAAAAAGGGGATCAAATTAATTTGGACATCAAAATGTGAAGAAATATTTCAGGAACTGAAATACCTCCTAACCCATGCACCCATGTTGAAGATTGCAAACCTAGCTAATGATTTCCCCGCGTGTACATATGCATGCAAGGAAGGAATCAGAGGGGTCCTTATGCAAGAGGGACATGTAATTTTCTACGCGTCTCGGAAATTAAATGATCATGAGAACAATTATGTGACCCATGAATTAGAGTTGGCTTCCATAGTACATGATTTAAAATTGTGGATGTAGTACCTCCTGGGAAGGAGATTTGTGTTTATGAAAGACCATTGTGGGCTGAGGCACCCGTTTGATCAACCAAAACTCAATGCCAGGCAAGCTAGGTGGATGGCTCTCCTAAGTTAATTCGAATTCGAAATCAAACACATAAAAGGAAAGGAAAATAGGGTGGTCAATTCCCTTAGCAGAAGTATAAAAATGATTCATCTAGCGGCAGTAAGCACCTGTGAACCAGATGTTAGGGAAAGAGTAAAAAATGCACAAGATACAAATGTCTTATTCAATACCATGACTTCATACCTAAGTCAAGAGCCTACAGGGATAAATTATGAAGGCTTCCATATGCTCGAGGAAGGGTTGTTGACTTACAAAAACAGATTGCATATTCCAAACCGTGACAACTTGAAGAGGTTCATAATGGATGAACTACATAAGAGACCATATACTGGTCACCCAGGATATTAGAAGATGATCACGACCACTAGTAAACAATTCTATTGGCAGGGATTAAAGAAAGACATAGCTAACTATCTAACTAAGTCCCTAGAATTCTAGCAAGTTAAGTTAGAACACTAACATCCAATAGGATTGTTACAACCCCTACCAATCCTAGAATGGAAATGGGAAACCATCTCCATGGATTTCATCACCGGATTACCAAAGTCGACCAAGAAAAATGATGTCATCATGGTCATGGTGGAAAAAACTAAGTAAGTATTCCCATTTCGTACCTATCAAATCAACCTACAAAGCCATAGATATTGCCAAGATATTCATGAAGGATATATTTAGACTACACAGTATGCCCAAAGAAATTGTATCTGACTGAGATACCAAATTCCATTCAAGCTTTTGGAAATCCCTAATGGCTAGTTTTGAGACAAAATTGTTGTTTAGCACATCTTATCACCCTCAAACTGATGGACAGGCAGAAAGAGTGAACCAAATAGTAGAATACATGCTAAGGATGCATGTAATGCATCATCCTAAGAAGTGGGAAGACTACCTACCATTGGTAGAGTTTTCCTACAATAACGGTTATCAAGAATCCTTGAAGATGAGCCCTTTTGAAGCCCTCTATGGTAGATAGTGCAAGATTCCAATCAGTTGGAATAACCCAGTGGACAGAATTACAATTGGACATGACATGCTAAAATAAATGGAACAACAAGTAATTCAGATAAAGAAAAATCTGAAGATTGCTCTGGATAGACAGAAAAGTTATGTCGACAGGAAAATAACTCTGCGAGAGTTCAAGATTGGAGACCATGTCTATCTCAAAGTTACACCCAAGAAGGGTTCCCTATGAATGGGACCCTATGCCAAATTGGCACCTCGGTATTGTGGACTCTTTGAAGTCCTAGATAGAGTGGGATTTGTAGCCTATAGGCTAGCACTTCCTCCCACTGTAAAGGCACATAATGTTTTTCATGTTTAATTATTGAAGAAATATGTACATTATGCTAATCATATAATTGACTAGTCTGTGATCCAGGTGGAAATGGAGGGAGAATTCCTGGTAGAACCCCAATGCATATTAGATAGGAAGGAAACCTCACTCAGCAACCAAACCATTTCATAGGTCAAGGTGCAGTGGAAACACTTGGGCCCAGATGAGGCTACGTGGGAAATGGAGGATGCCATGAGACATGCATATCCGATTTTGTTTACTCCTGTACATACATGTCATGTTGATAGATAGAACAATGAGGATGATGTTCCTTTAAGGGGGAGGGAATTGTAACACCCTATTTCCCCCACTCTATAAATATAACTATATTGGCCAAGGAATTATGGAAAACCCAAAAGTGTGAATGCTTGATTCTATGGACCTTTGTATAAAAGGTTGATGAATGTAAATTTTGTTATTTTAATAGAAAATGGTTATGTGTTGCATGACTGTTGAAAGAGGGGATGTGCTAAGAGAAAACCAAGGACGCTATGAAAGGTGGTGGAGGGGACCCAGAATGGTTGCGTTAACCTCCACTGAACCAATACCAGGCTGGAATTAATTGCTCATATTAGAACAACCCTATGACCCATGAATCAATTTCAGTTGGGATGGTAGGTGGGAAGACCTCCTCAAGAGTTAATGAGGGGATGGGGAATACTGCCCATCCATAATACTTCCAGACCTGACCACAGACAATCTTGTTGAGGAAGGAAAGAAAGGAAGTGTGGTAGGAAGAGGAAGACCTACGGAAAAATGCAGAGATGAGAGCAGAAAATCTCAGGTGCGAGGAAGGACTGAAAGAGGAACAGTGAGTTATGATCACAGAAAAAAAAGAGATTGAGCCAGGAGAAGGAGAGTAACCTTTTTCCTTATCTATTTCTGTATTGGGAGAAGGAGATTAACCTTCTTCCCTACCTTACGTTGAGCTAGAAGTAAGAGATTGAATCTCAAAGCATCATGTCTTAAGCTCGGGGGTGGCCAGTGATAAATACATTGGGAGTTACTGAGCCTATGTTTGGGTGGAAATGAACACCCATTTCAACAGTCACATCACGGTCTATGGTTCTGATAATTTTTCTCTTACCTTATGCTTTGAATTGTAAATAATGGATGCATGTGAGTATTTACATGTCTATAAAGGGTTCTTTCTTTCTATTAAATGATTAAGTTATGGGTATGCATTCTCTCCCTTGAGAACCTATATTTCTACTTGATTTTCCATACGCCCCAGTTTAATCACTCAAAGGCACTTTCCCCAAGAATTTACATCACCATTTTGGAGTTGAAGCAAACCTATGGGCATATCTACCTATTTGGTAACCTCACAAGTTACTTTTCTTCGATTTAGAGCTTAAAGATATATGATTTAGGAAGGTGTTCCCCTCAAACTAGTAGTCTAGGAGACTCTGAACTTGCACCTATTTCCCTAACCGAAAACCCCACTAAGAGAGGATATCATAGCCCAAGAGTTATATGAATATCCATGTAACCTGGGTCTAGAAACCTTGGAGGTTGAGGCTCCGAGATGTCAAATTGCATGATAGTCAAGTTGAACCCCACAATTTCTATGAACCATCGATCTATGAATGGAGATCGAGGGTGGGGAATCACTGCAGAGCACGAAGGTGAAAATAGCGGATGCACTAGTTCATGACCCACAATTCTCCCTTGTCATTGATCTCGACGGGATGGAAGATCAATGATTCTGGTTAGACTAGACTCGAGCGAGCACTTTCTAGATTGCAGAGGTCAAACTCTCTGGTAAAGAGCACGCATGTTGGGGCCTCGCAATTTCTATGAACTGTCGATCATCTTTGACCTTCAATATGAGCTTGATTCGATCCCTGAAACACAAGGAGCACGTGGGATGGTGAAATATTCAAGTGGATCAATCTCAAAAGATATAGTGATAGAGGAAACACTGGACGAGGGTGTAAGCTCAAAAGGAGGTGTGTGAACCAAAAAGGGAGCACAGAGAACATGACATGAAGAACCAAAATGCAAGCTTGATGTTGAGGAAACATATGATAAACCTCATAGGGTCTATATGACAGAGAGAGTTTCTCTGATAGATGGTGTAAATTCCCTAGTGATATCATGGCTTGGCATGGGGGTGGCTAGAGTGCTAAGAATGAATGCCTCTAAGTCTATGGTTGGGTGGAAAGGCACACACCCATAGTGAGTTAGTTGGATGAAACCTGTAATAGATAAGTATTCTCATATCCTGTGTAATTGAGTTGTAACTATGTAATAAAGTTGGATATCCTATGAACGACTCAGGGTTATGCATGTGTGTTTAATGATTATACTGTATCTCTTTATTCTTGCTTAAATTGTGTATTTAAGTAGGTATGGAATTGTCTGATTTGCATACGTAAATGCCCGAGCCCTGTGGTGTCTTAAGTTAAGATAAGTGGACTGTGAGTTCGTTGACCTTGGGCACGGTTTTCACGGGTGCACATCGACACTCCTAGTTTCCCAGAGTCTCTAGGAGGACGGAGTCTATTAATCTCGGGAGAGGTAGTGCTTATATGAAAAGAGTCTCTATGAGGTGGCTAGAGTTCAAGAACCCCTTAAGTCCTAGAGTTGAGGAATGAATGTAAGGGGTGTGCGGAATAATTCTTCCAAGCATTAAGTTCAAGAGAAAGAGCACAAAGCTCTTAAGCCTTTCAGAGACATAAAACTCAGGAAGAATAGTGAGACTAAAGTATCAAAAGGGAATATCCTTTTGTTTGGAAGATGAATGGACAAGATCCGTTCAAGAGGGTCCAAGGTTTGTCATGACCATTAGATTTGAAGGAGTGTAGGCATTAACACCTCGACTCCTTCAGTCTTCACAAGTTTGATGAATGTTGGTAATCATTGTAAAGGGAATGGATCCTCTGAAGTCTGAAACCTGAAGTCGCATGCGATATGAACCGTAGATCTAAGGATCTATCAGGACCCACGTTGACCGTCGGATCTATGAGTTCAGAGTTCGCGTAATGAAAGAATCACGCGCTAGTGCGACTAAAAATCTAAAACCTGAAGTCACGATGTGACCTGGACCGTTGGATCAAGGAAATTTGTGGACCGTCGATCTAATGCGCGTAGATTTCAAGGATTGGGAATCAGGGAAAAGAGGCAATAAATATTCCCACTTCGCTAAATGTGAAGTCCCGATTCACGAAGAGGTGAGCTAAATTTTGAGTCTGCAAAGTGCTAAGTCCCAAAATGTTCGAAAGTGGGACCTGGGTCATAGTTGGAGGTCACGTCAGTGGAGAATAATGGAAGGAGATAGTGCTCGCTAGGCTCTAGTTTAGAATTCAGGAAGTCGGTAGATTTGGGTGACTCACAGCCGAATACCCAAAGTCATGAAGTCGTGAAGAACCTTTTTATTAGGACTATGGTCACATCCTGAGGTCATATGAAGGAAGGGGCTAGCATCAAGAGCTAGCACCTATTGTTCAAATCCTTCAAAGGGGCCAGGAAAGAGCCCATGGGTTTGGAAGAACCTACAATGAGAAGAAAGGGGAACCTAGAGAGAGTTAAGGAAAGAAGAATTTTGATGCCCCACCCCTTAAAATAGAACTTAGGGGTTGGGTAATTACATCATAAGGAAAGGAGATACTCGTGAAGGGTTAAAGGCTGAGGTCTGGTTATTCTGCACATCCCTCCTTGAGTCATCCAACTCTTGTGAGGGCATCCATCCCATGAACCATTTCTAAGGCCAAAAATATAAATGCCACACTTTGACCGAGGTACCCAGTGACCAAACATAGGACATCCACCTAGTTGGCGATTGTGGGCTGCAATCGCACCTTGATCAAATTTTGTGTGGCTATTGGGAAATATCGCCAACTCTTCGGGATATGCACCCTCTACCCTTCATTATAACTAATTGTTTCAACCTTCACTAGTTCCTCTTCCAGTGGCTTCAAACCCCACTGTTGAGTGCTATTGGAAGGCCTAGTGCTATTTGAGAGGAAGGACAGTACGTCTTTTAGGACATGAACATTTTTTTTTATTGTTCCCTCACGCAAACAAAATCCACCTATCCACATGCTTGTTTGTTTACAGTTGATTTATGTATGATGTTCATTTGATTACATGCCATTGTGAGTTATATTATTTTGTGAAGGTCAAAAATCTCTTATTCATTTATTTCTCTCTTGTCAGCATTTTCGCACATTCAATTTGCTAGTCAAAAACCATAGGGGAACCACAGAATCACCATCATTCTAGACGCTTGCAGAATCTCCCTCCTATTCAAGGAGGAGTCCCTAGTCTTTCCAACTCACCGACTCAACCATCTCACACCCTCGTGAGTGCTATTGTTTTGGGATGAGCTTTACTTGGTTCCACTTTGCTTGGGTCCAATTTCCAAGGCCACCCATCTATTATTTCTTCTTCACAAAAAGGTGGGGGTCAAACTTCTTCTCAAGGGAGAAGTACCACCCCACCAAGTCCCTCTCAAGGGACAGGTCCATTATATACACACATGATGGCTGGAACTAATCCTCCACCAGATCTCTCTATGTCATACCTAGAATCCATTAACATTCTTGATTTAACCAAACTCATGAATGATACCATTTTTCATGATCCCACTTGGCCCAATATGCCTACAAAATTGCCTTCTGACATTCAAAATTTGAAGGAAAACCAGGGGACGATTCGGCCAACCATGTTATGACCTTCCACTTATGGTTCTCTTAAAAGAACATCATGGATGATTCCATCCTCTTAATTTTATTTCAATGAACTCTCACGGGTTCCTCAGCCAAATGGTATGTGGACGAAAAATCAAGGTCCCATGTGACCTTTGAATCATTGGCCAGGGCCTTTTTGTCCTTTTTCCAACAACCAGTTCGTCATGATACTAGCTTAGAAATTCTCTTGGATTTCAAACAAACTACTACTATCCATATCGATGAACACATCCAGGAATGGCGTCGGTGTCGTAGTTTGTGTAAAGAAGAAACTACCAAAGAACAACTTCTTGATTGGTTTCTCAAATCACTCATCTCTATTATTCCCAAGGATGTAGAATCCACTTTTCCTCAATCATAAGAGGAAGAAATCAACAAGGCCCAACAATTGTATCTCATCTATTCCCATTCAAGTTACTTGTACATAGTCTCATCTATTCCCAATCAAGTTACTTGTACATAGTGTTACTTGATGCACCCAAACCCATACCATTTGGTCAGGACAAACCTGGGATGTCCCACACTGCAGATGGGTTGATTGGTTCTATGACACACCACAACCTTTATAGACAACCATAACCTATTTATGGTGCATCTCAATATCCACAACCATATGGAGGTACTTCTTATTACCCCCCCGCCACTCACCAATAGTCATATCATGTTTTTCCCCCTTAGTCATTGGGGGAACCCCCGCCGGTACCCCAGATGCATCTGGTCTCCAAATCAAGTACAGGTCCACCCCCAACCCCTACATGTGACCATAACAGTTGTGGAGGTACTTCAATTTCCTATACACCATATGGATCATCTCCACAAAATAATGCATGTTTTCCATTTCCTAGTCCCCCCCAACTGGTTTCTCCTCCACTAGGGAAACCACATGCCAACGTTAACTTTGTTCATCCCTTTTCCATTCAACAAGTTCAAAATTTTGAACAATTGAATACGGAAAATCTGGCCCATCAGCCGAATAATGCCAAGAAGAAAGGAAAAAACTGAAACAATAACAACTCAGGACCAAGAGGAAATAACCCCCAATAAAATCGTTCCATTGGTGGCAATCTAAATCAAGACAATCAAAACCCCCAAGGGGGAAACAATAACAATCAACCATGACAAGGGAGGAACAATAAACTTATATCTAGCTTCAATTTCACTCTATGTGGCAAGTATGGAAATTATACTCACCACTGCCCCCAAATTGTCGATTTCAAATAGATGAAAGCATCCATGAACATAGAAAACCATCCAAAACCACCTTACCCCTAGCAGGCCCCACAACATTATTTACAACCACCACCTCCAATGGTTTTTCAAAACCCTATTCCACACCAAGGCGTAATGAATACCCAACAAGAAGTACACCCTGCTCCACCACCAATGGGGAAATATAAAAACCCAGGTCCCCTTCAACCTGGAAATTCAACGATCGTAATATCCTCCTCACCAACAAAGAGGAGATTATTCGGCAAACATGTATTCTTCAATACAGCGTGCCTCCAGAATCTACACCAACCACCTCAGAAGTATCTCCCATTCTAGTAGGACAACCATTGATGATTCCACGCCCTAACATTGAACCAAACCATCATATACGTCACCTTCTGTTACAATAAAATGTAAATAACCCTCATGCTAGGGCATCACACAATTATAGTCTGGTTAATGACTTAGCATAGTCCCCTGTAGCCACATCTGTATTGGAGGTCCTCCAAACCTGTCCCTCTCAGCGAAAATCCTTGTTTTCTGCCTTGGTGGCAGTCAACCCAACTGATATGCGACTCATCATCTTTGATCTCGATAACGGAGAACCACACCTCCCCGCCCTGGTAGTTTTCTAGATACCAGTTAAGATATGAAACATCACATTTCATCGATGCATCATCGATGAAGGTGCATCCACATGTATCATGTCCAAAGTCGTATGGAAGAAAGTTGGCTCACCAGATCTAGTACCATCAGCCATCACCCTTAGAGCTTATGATGGTTGACCATCATCCCCTGAAGGGCTCTTTCAAAATGTCCCCATAGAACTTGGGGTCTAATATCCCTCGGCCAAACCCAAATGCAAATATAATCCAAGTATATTTAAGCTAGTGAGTTGTTTAGACATCATGTTTGTAATACACCTTTCATGGCATGGTGCGCACATATACTGCGCAGTAAAGGGATGTAATGTGCACATTTATGAATACTGCGCATAGTAACTAAGGTGCACACAACCTTAAATATAGAGGATTCAGTGCACAGTAACTAAGTGCACGCAATATTAAGGTTAGCAAACCTTTGTGTATATAATATGCATTATAGGCTCGTGAGCTAGTATTATAAGCCAGAATGCTTATGTCTTGGAATTAGGCCAGCGTGCCTAGATGTTAATGGCTAGAGAACCTACTTTGTACATGACTCATGATTAATATAAAATACATCACTGCACGCAGACCAACCACGATAAAAGAGATGGGGGAATGAACTTCACCAGTTAGGGAAAGAGAGGGCCAAAATTCAACGAAATATTATATTAATATTTCCTAAAACATAAAGTATGGATAGTTAGTTTATCCTAAGTTCTAAAGTTGGGGACAAGTGGACAAAAGTAACTTCTGATATGACAAGTGTCAAGTTGGGGACATGCATTCATATCGTGGTGAAGATTAGCTTAGGAGGGGAGTTTTCTCACAAATACCTTACGAAGGGGGAAGGGGGACCATCAGGCTGACCATCACTTTTGACAAAGAGTTCATGGTGATTCCCAAACACACTCAGTTATCCAGTCAATGAATCCATGACCATTTCACTCATACATTCCATTATCCTTGAGACAGTCGTTTCACCTTTCCGAAGCCTGTTTCCCCATCCTTTTTGGTTGGTGTACCTGGTTATCTTGGAGAGGGATTGAAGAAGCGGGTTATCAGGCTTGTGAGTAGTTCTTTGAGTGAGAGAATTGTTGGGGATTGATTTTTCATAGGTGATAAACTGCAGCTACAATGCTCTGAGACTTTTGGTCCGGCCTGTTGTTGAAGCCCTGGAAGGGAAGTGGGGTAGTCGAGGGACTGTTGAGCAGAGAAGGGGAACACTTCCTTGGGTGGGATAAGCATGTGGGGAATGAGAGGTTGTAGGCTGTTAGTTGAGTGATCACCTAAGATAGAGTCTTTCCTATTGTCCATGAGCCTTAGCCTAGATAGGAATCCCTTTACCTTTGGTGGAGTTCAGTCCCAGCTTGGGGGTGATTCACTATTGAGAGTGATGAACAGTGTAGTCTATGGTTGGGAGGTTCGTGGACGGTCTGTAAGCAGTTGGTGATAGTCTTTCTAAGATAAGTACCAATTGTATGATATATGGATATGTTGTTTTGTTATTTACATGCCTATGTTATGATTTTATCATATATGTGACTATGATTGCTTGTGTGCTTATGGGTAATTTCCTGTAAATGATGCATATCGGTAATTACTGTTATTTTAATATAAAAGTCGTATGTTACAAAAAGTAATTGTTTGTTTATGTTTAGATGTAAAGCTTCTTCGAGTGTGCTATATGTATATGTTTTAGTTGCATGCAGTCTAAATAGTAAGTTTAGGTGGCATTGCTTAGTTGACTACTGGGTATGATACTGTATGTTCCGCAGTATGGGAATGAAAGTGTTCCCTATAATAGCATGGCCTAGCCTGATGGCTGGGAATGTTACCAACTAGTGTCAGAGCATGAGTGGTTTCTCTGGAGTGGCATACCCTGGCCTCAGGTTGGTCGGGGGGATCGTTATAGTATGGTATCAGAGCCTCAGTTCAACATTAAGCTTGGATGGGCCAGAAGGGTGCAATTGAAGTGAATATTCACAGAAAAGTAACTTCCAAGTGACCAGATTTAGAGTCATAAAGTGTCCTTGGAAAAGTTTGGTGTACTGGCGCGAGTGGTAAATTTGGCACCGTGTGGGAAATCGTGGTGTGCCATTGTGTGCGGTAAATTGTGGCACCACGCGGAAGATTATTATGTGTATATGCATGCACTGAACTTATCCTTGTGCGGTAAGCACACACATAGTAAGGTGCACATGGGGTGTGCAAGTATTTCTTAACGCAAAGGAGTTTTGTTGGTACACACATAAGTATGAGTATAAGTTGTTTCGCGATGGTGTATTCAGTAGTGTGCGCAGAGATTTGAGTGCAAAGGAATATGTTAAACTTGACATGGTGCATGCATAGGAAAAAAATGCATGTGGAATATCGGTGTGCAGTATCGAAACTGTGTGCAGTGGATATTGGCACACAACGCCAGAGTAGTGAGCGTAAGTAGTCAGTACAATGAAGAAGAAATGCACAGTAGATTTAGGTGCATAGAGAAGCATTTACCTTGTAATATTGCTATGCAGGATAATATAAATGAACATGTCAAGTTAATGCACACGAATTCGCTTGGAAGGAGAGGAGTCTGAGTTTAAATTGCATAATAATAAAAGAAAAATAAACACATAACTGCATTGAAGCATTAATTAAAAATAATTCCAAATTTTTATTTCTTCTGATCTAGAGAGATGAAAATAAAATACAAAATTACAAGAAAAACTTATTATAAAAGAAAACAAGAGTCATAGCATTACTAGATAGAAATTGTAATAAAACAGTCAAAAATTTGTTTATGTATTTATATAACCATATTAATCACAAAAGTATAGAAGGGTGATGACAACAGTTAGCCTGTTGTAAAAAGGGTCATTGAAGAACAGGCCTATCATCTCTTGTACTCTTTACCTCTGCTACCGGTTGTTCAAAATTTGCTAAGACATGCTTATATTAGTTGAAGACTTACTTCATCTTAGTGATCTCCACCTTTAAAGAAGAGTCTAACTAGACCGGTTGATTTTCTCCAACACTTTCAGTCGCTTCAACCATAGATTCCTCCTTATGCCACTTACTCCTTTTCTTCTTAGCAGCTGGCCTGTTGATGACTAAATCCTTGATAGTGGGATTCAGCCTAACTTTCAATCACAAGCCTATAACTAGCTCTGTGTGGAACTTAGTTTCTATAAGGTGTGCAAGGACCCTTTCCTCTTTATTCGCAAGAAAGCCTAGCATGTTGCTCGAATAACCAGTCTCACTCAACTTAGCTTTGTCCATGTATCTCAGGTTGGGGATACCGAAATGTGTCTTTATAGAGAGAAGGAATTTGAGCATCTTGAAGATTACTATGGTTATGGATACGCATATATCTTCATACTTGGGGAGTGGTAATTATAGAACTACATTTATGAAGCACAGACAGATTATGTACAAAGAGTGTTGGGTTGCCATGCTCGGCCAATCCATTTTGAATGATTAGCTTTTGAGTTCGTTACATGGCAGTGTTCAGCTAACATCACATGGCTACAAAGTACCTAACGAATGAAGCAGGGTGACCTAACTAGTCGTCGCCTGCTCCACGAGTGGTGGATTTGACATGTTGAGACACATAATACCGCGTCTTGGTGAAAGTGGTTTCTACAAAACCACTTTCTTGCGCAAGTGTTTCTTGGAAGGCACTGCACGTCATCATTCTCAAGACCTGGGTATTATCTAGAATTGTTGTGGTGATAACACCAGGAAACTGGGAGTGATAATGCTAATGTCTATTTTGAATCAAAATGGTGCATATTCTCATGAATTTCTGATTTGTTAGTCTGACTAGTTTCGATGGCTACACATTTTGCAGAATTAACAACAACTCGGTCAGGTCAGACCAGTGCAAAGTCCATAGGAATGGAAGAGGCACAAGGGAATTACAATCATCCAGAGAAGAGAATAGGGATGGATTTCCATTTAAGAATGGAAGGAACAAACTCCAATGAACATGGAGAAGAAAGGAATGAAGATATGAATATGGCTAAGACCATTAAGAATTTGCAGAAGGATGTATGTTAAGCCCTAATATTGGCTCATTACCACTTAATTGGGGCATATTAGATTAGTAATGTTATTTTATTTAGGTCGGCTTTAGGCCATTAGTTGTGATTTAGATTAGTAATGTTATTTTATTTATGTCGGCTTTAGGCCATTAAAACCTCCTAGTCTCCTATATATACCAAGGAGACATTTTCATTTTGAATCATCTTGTACTTGAACATTTAAGTGGGGTAAAAGGAGGTTGCCCCCTCGAAGAGGCTTATTATCTGATTTTATCTCTTTTTCAAGGCGTTGAGTACTTTTCTTGAGGTTTTTCTATGCTATATTGATGTTTGGTTCTTAACAATGTCCAAAGCCATAAAGTTGATAATGAAAGGCTTATGAAAGCCAAAGAGCAGTAGGATGACTTCAACATGAAGCTATTGGAAGGTTTAAACAGAATAGAGAAGAAACTGGTTAAGGAGAGTGACTCAAGTAGATCTGGAAGTCACAAACCTTCGGATGAGAAAAAGAGATCAGGAAATGTTAGAAGACACCACCATCACTCTCAAAAGCATTCCAAGAAAAGAACAGGTAGCAGCACAAGTCCATCCCCTGTCATACAACACAAGAGGTCTGGGGTGGATGAGCTATGAGGAGAAATGAACAAAATCAAACCTCCTACTTTTGATGGTGAGCACAAGAAGGATGAAGATGCATAAACATGGTTGCCAGGCACGAGGAAGTATTTTCAATTACACAATTATTCTTCCTATTTAGAGGGTAGAATTTCCATCTATCAACTCAAAGGAAAGGCATCCATGTGGTGGGATCAACTTGTGCAGGTACAACACATTAAAGAGAAGAGCATTACTTGGAGGAAATTTAAGAAGTATTTTGAGAATAAATACTTGACTAAGAGGTATTATGAAAAGAAAATGAAAGAGTTCTTTGAACTCAAACTTGGAATTATGACCATAGATGAATATGAAAGAAGATTCCTAGAAATGTTGAAGTACGTCTCCTTCATCAAGGATAAGACAGTTAAAATTCAAAGGTATTTGAGTGGATTGCCAACATTCATCAATGACAAAATACAGTATGATGATCCCAAGACATTGGAAGAGACCGTAAGGTGAGCTAAATGTCTATATGACCAGCTGAAAGCAAGACCATCTTTCCAAAAGGCTTGGGAAGACAATAAAAAATTCAAGATGGATCAGAGGAAGAAGGGAGCTAAGACAGCATTCCTAAAAAATAATCCACAATGGCAGCAGACGCATAGGGAAACCAGAGTGATTGACACAGGGAGTCAAGGGCCAAGACAACCACCTATGCAATGTTGGGATTGTAAAGGAGACCATAGGTTCAGATATTGTCCTCACAGAGGAGAAAAAGGTAGGGTTGTTCATAATGTACAATGAGCTGAGATAGTAGAGGACATGGGCAGAAATGTGCAAAGGATTTATGTAGCCCTGGACAACAAGCAAGCATAGTGTCAGTCCCACATGATTGAAGTGGAAGGTATGATCAACAACCAAACCCTTACCATTTTAATTGATTCAGGAGCTAGCCATAGTTATATAGACCCTAATATGGTGTAAAGTTTTCAATTTTCAAGAAGAAAGCATGGGAAATCCTGGTTGGTGCAATTGGCTACAAGATCCAAAAGAAAAGTTAATGAGATGGTTAAGTCCTGCCTCATATACATGAATGGACTAAATACTAGGGTATATTTGAACATCTTACCCTTAGGTTCCTATGATTGTTTAATTGGGATGGATTGGTTGGACCCACATCATTCTCTATTGGATTTTAATAACAAAGAATTCACTTGCTTGGATGAAGAAGGGAACCAAAGGAAAGTGAAGGGAATTCCCAGGGCAGTAATTGTTAGAGAAATTTCAGCATTGCAGATGAAGAAATGTTATAGAAGAGTATGTCAAATATTTGCATCTCATATGGAGGAGACACCTAAAGACAAGGTGCCAAATTTGGAGGATTATGTAGTCCTGAAAGAGTTTTAAGATGTATTCAAGGAAGTAGCAGGACTACCCCCAAGGAGAGACATTGATTTCTCTATAGATGTTATGCCTAGAGCAGTGCCAGTATCAAAGACTCCTTACAGAATGAGTATACCAGAATTGAAAGAGTTGCAAATGCAGCTTGAAGAACTTTTGAAGAAGGGGTATATATGCCCAAGTGTATCACCTTGGGGTGCCCCAGTCTTGTTTGTGAAAAAGAAAGATGGAACGTTAAGATTGTGCATTAACTTCAGACAATTGAATAAAGTGACTGTTAAGAACAAATATCATCTACCAAGGATTGATGACCTCTTTGATCAATTGAAGGATGCAAGGATATTTTCAAAGATAGATCTCAGATTAGGATACCATCAGGTAAGAATTAAAGAAGAATATATTAGCAAGACTGCCTTCAAGACAAGGTATGGTCATTATGAGTTCACAGTGGTACCATTTGGATTGTCAAATGCACCAGTTGTTTTCATGTGCTTAATGAATGGTGTTCTCCGAGAGTATTTGGACGAGTTTGTCATTGTCTTTTTGGATGACATTCTTATATATTCCAAGTCAGAGGAAGAGCATGAACGTCATTTGAGGATGGTGTTGCAAGTATTAAGAGAACATCAGTTGTATGCCAAATTGAGCAAGTGCTCATTTTATCAGAAACAAATTCATTATTTGGGGCATATCATCTCAAAATATGGGATAACAGTGGACCCCGAGAAGATTGAAGCCATTAGAGAATGGTCAACACCAAAGAATGTGACAGAGGTCAGATCATTCATGGGCCTTGTAGGATACTACAGGAGATTCATTGGAGGATTCTCGAATATAACACACCCAATCACTTCCTTGCAAAGAAAAGGTATGAAGTTTCAGTGGACTTCGGACTGTGAATGGAGTTTCCAACATTTGAAACAATTATTGACAAGTGCTCCAATACTAAGGATTGTCGACCCAAATGAAGATTTCATTGTATGTACAGATGCATGTAATGAAGGACTTGGTGGAGTCCTCGGCCAAAATGGATTTTTGATATGTTATGAATCAAGGAAGTTGAAGGAGCATGAAAGAAAATATGTCACTCATGATTTGGAGTTGGAAGCCATAGTGCATGCCCTGAGGAAATGGAGACACTACCTCATGGGAAAAAGGTTTGAGTTAAGAACATACCACAATGGTTTGAAATATTTATTTGATCACACAGATTTAAATGCTAGACAAAGCATATGGTTAGAATTTCTAAGCGAATATAACTTTGATATAAAGCATATCAAAGGGAAAGAAAATAAAGTGGATGATGCACTCAGCAGGAGGGTGCATGAACTACGTGCTACAACCATCAGCATGTATCAAACTGATTTTAAAAGGAAAATTCTGGAGGCTATAAATACAGATCTGCATTACAGAGAATTGGTAGCAATGCTACAACAAGGTAAGATACTTCTGAAGATAGATATTTATAAGTTGGGAGTAGATGGAATACTGTTGCACAAGAACATAATTTTTGTACCAAATTTCCAGGACTTGAAACATATAATTTTGCATGAGATGCATAATGCTTCCTATGCAGGGCACCCTGGATATTAGAAAAATATAGCAATGGTCAAGAGACAATACTTTTGGCCAGGTATGAAGAGAGATATTGCAGAATACATCGCTAGGTGTATGGATTGCTAGAAAGTTAAAACAGAGCATAGGCACCAGTAGGATTGTTGCAACCTTTGCCCATTCTTGAATGGAAGTGGGAAGTGGTGACAATGGATTTTATTACGGGATTGCCCAGAATAGGCAAGCTACATGATTCAATTATGGTAGTGGTAGACAAGATTACAAAATCTTCCCATTTTATTCCACTAAAAACTACTCACAAGGCAGTAGATGTTGTTGATATTTTCATGAAGGAAGTGGCACGATTGCACGAAATTCCTAAAAAGATTATGTCTGACAGAGACCCGAAATTCACCTTGAATTTTTGGAAGGGATTTTTCAAAGGATTCAGAATGAATCTGAACTTTAGTACATCTTATCATCCTGAGTCTGATGGACAGACAGAAAGAGTGAACAGGGTGATAGAAGATATGTTGAGAATGTATGTGATGGACAAACCATCAAAATGGGAAAAATACCTACACTTGGTAGAATTCTCTTACAATAATGGGTATCAGGCATCAGTGAAGATGAGCCCATTTGAAGCACTTTACGGAAGAAGGTGACAAACTCTAGTAAGCTAGGATAACCCAGCTGATAGAACAGTAGTCGGGCTAGAATTGCTCAAGGAGATGGAGGAACAAATGTTAAAAATTAAGCAGAATTTGAAAGTTGCCCAAGACAGACAGAAACGCTATGCTGATAAAAATAAAATCCACAGAGAATTTAAAGTGGGTGATCATTTTTTCCTGAAAGTGAAAGCTAACAGGAGCTCCCTGAAGCTAGGAATCTGCACCAAGTTAGCATCCATATTTTGTGGACCATTTGAAATCCTAGAGAGGATTGATCCAGTTGCTTATATGATTACATTTCCTGCATCTATGTCTATTCATGATGTCTTCCATGTAACATTTCTAAAGAAATATATACCCGATGCTAATCGTGTTATTGATTGGAATGTTATTCAGGTGGAGCAAGAAGACGCTTTCCAAGTGCATCCGGTGCACATCCTGGATCGAAAAATCAAACAATTCTGGAATCGAGCCATAGAGCTTGTAAAGGTCCAATGTTCTTGGTACAAACCTGAAGACACTACTTGGGAGCATGAGGATGCAATGCGAGAAGAATACCCGCATCGTTTTGAAGAATTTTGAGAATTTTGTTGTATATGGGTACATGATTCACTGAGGACAGTGTATAAATAAAGGGAGGGGATTGTAATATCCCTCAGCCAAACTGAAATGTAAATATGATCCAAGTATATTTAAGCTAGTGAGTTGTTTATACATCATGTTTGTAATACACCTTTCATGGCATGGTGCGCACATATATTGCGCAGTAAAGGGATGTAATGTCCACATTTATGAATACCGCACGCAGTAACTAAGGTGCGCGCAACCTTAAAGACAAAGGATACAACACGCAGTAACTAAGTGCATGCAATGTTAAGGCCAACGAACCTTTGTGTATATAATATGCATTATAGGGTGGTGAGCCAGTATTATAAGCCAGAATGATTATGTCTTGGAATTAGGCCAGTGCACCTAGATGTTAAAGGCTAGAGCTCCTACTTTATACATGACTCATGATTAATATAAAATACATAACTACGTGCAGAACAACCACGATAAAAGAGATGGGGGAATGAACTTATCCAGTTAGGGAAAGGGAGGGCGAAAAGTCAACGGAATATTATATTAATATTTCCTAAAACATAAAGTATGGATAATTAGTTTATCCTAAGTTCTAAAGTTGGGGACAAGTGGACAAAAGTAACTTCTGATATGACAAGTATCAAGTTGGGGACATGCATTCATATCGTGGGGAAACTTAGCTCAGGGGGGGATTTTCCTCACAGATATCTTACGAACGGGGGAAGGGGGATCATCAGGCTGACCATCACTGTTGACAAGTAGTTCCAAAGAACACTTAGTTATCGAGTCGATGACTCCATAACCATTTCATTCATACATTCCGTTATCCTTGAGACAACCATTTCACCTTTCTGAAGCCTGTTTCCCCATCCTTTTTGGTTGGTGTACCTAGTTAGCTTGGAGCAAGATTGAAGAAGCAGGTTTTTATGCCAGTGAGCAGTTCTTTGAGTGAGAGAATTGTTGGGGATTGATTTCTGTAGGTGCTAAACTATAGCTACAATGCTAAGACTTCTGGTTTGGCTTGTTGTTGAAGCCCTGGAAGGGAAGTGTGGCAGCTGAGGGACTATTGAGTAGAGAAGGGGCACACTTCCTTGGGTGGGATAGGCATGTGGGGAATGAGAGGCTGTAGGTTGTTAGTTGAGTGAGCACCTGAGATAGAGTCTTTCTTATTGTCGATGAGCCTTAGCCTGGATAGGAATCCCTTTACCCTAGGTGGAGTTCAGTCCCAGCTCAGGGGTGATTCATTGTTGAGAGTGATGAACAGTGTAGTCTATGGCTGGGAGGTTCATGGACGGTCTGTAAGAAGTTGGTGATAGTCTTTCTAAGATAAGTACCAATTGTATGATATATGGATATGTTGTTTTGTTATTTACATGCCTATGTTACGATTTTATCATATATGTGACTATGATTGCTTGTGTGCTTATGGGTAATTTCCTGTAAATGATGCATATCGGTAATTACTGTTATTTTAATATAAAAGTCGCATGTTATAGAAAGTAATTGTTTGTTTATGTTTAGATGTAAATCTTTCACGAGCATGTTGTATGTATATGTTTTAGTTGCATGCAGTCTAAAGAGTAAATTTAGGTGGCATTACTTAGTTGACTACTGGGTATGCTATTGTATGTTCTGTAGTTTGGGAATGAAAGTGTTCCCTAGAGTAGCATGGCCCGGCCTGATGGCTGGGAATGTTATCGACTGGCGTCAGAGAATGAGTGGATTCTTTGGAGTGGCGTACCCCATCCTCAGGTTGCTCGGGGGGATCGTTACATGGGGGAAAAACCATCCTCATTGACATTGAAGATATTGACACCCCACTTGATTACAATATCTTTTTCGGAGATAGCTACATGTATGATATGAATGCAATATCCTCTTCTGTGTTTCAAACAATGATGTTTCCCCACAATGGGAAAATCGTCACCATCAACCAACTTATACATTACGAGCCTAATCATTCTACCAACATTGATAAAATTCTCCCCATTATCCGAACTAGCTCAAACGCTTATTCGGTCATCGACATAGATCCCAAAATTTTCAAGGACCCATCCTTGTTGGGGGCATATCATGGAGCACCACCTCTCCTACACCCTTCAACATAAGTGTGTGTAGTATCTTCTAATGGAACATATATCAAAGACACCACTCCTCCCACCGAGGCCCCTCCTCACATTGAAGTTCCACCAGTTGGAGAACTATTACCTCAGGAGTTCCCTGAGCACCCTACTATACCACTTATCCTTGATTCCCACCCCCCCCTCCAGAGGAAAATCCTGGTGTGGAAGATAGTCCCTCAAGCCATTACCCAAGTTCCCTTCTTCTACTCCCCACCTGGAGTCCAAGCATTCCAGGTAGTTGCAACCCTTACTCTTCCTAAGATGGTTCTTTCCATCCCTGTACGATATCTTCCCCCACCCATGATGGTTCCTCAACCATGTTTCCCTCCTCAGACAGAGGGAATACCAATGCAAATCCCAGTACAGGCTCCTGCCACATCACCCTCACCCCAACTGTTGGCACCAATGCCACTATTGGGGGTAGATGAAGGAATAACGACCCCATAGCTTCGCTCCCTCCCCAAGCTCAACCTCTTTGCACACTATGCGAAAGAGAAGGATACCCCACTAATAGATTTCCTACTCTTCCTAAGTTACGCAATCTGATCCATCTCCCTAGAGCAACCCCACTGCTTTCTACTCCACCAAGTACATCCACTGCTACTACGAAGTCCTCAATGACACACAATAAAGGGTTACGAACCAAATTTGTTTGTGCCATATGCTCAGAATATGGCCACTACACTCATCATTTCCAAACTCTACCTCAATTTCACCAAATCTTAGCTGTAGTGCGCCAAACATATTGACCATATCCCTCTCATCCACTCTCTACGGAGGCTCACATTATTGATATTTGATATATCTCATCATCAGTACCCGAGCGAACGAGGCACCATCCATAGTATCAACACATTTTCTTTATGACTAGCGGGCCCTCGCACCCTATGCACGATATCCCCTCTACATCCTCACCACTTGAAGACAATCACACTTATCCATTAACAGTTCCCCCTGTCACCTCCCAGGATACTCTATATTCTCACACTTTCCACTGTGATGAAGATATCCTAGAGGAAATCACTACCCCTGATTTCCCATGTAATGCGCTCCATCATCAAGTACTTTTCCCCTAACAAGAGGTATTTCACCTTCCTAACCTTATGTACGGCCCTCCATATAGTCCCTAGCCAATCTCCCTAAAAATCACCCAATGCGGGATGATAAGGTCACTAACTTGTCTCTCACAACTCTCGAATCGATAGCCCCAAGATCTTGCAATCTCAAATCTCCTCACAGCTATCTCACCAGGTCACCAAAAATGTCAGTGAAAATGAGATGGCATTGTGGTCCCACCATCTATATATAGGCCCTTTTTCCCAACTTCCACATTATGTTACAAGAGCCTAGAGCCTTCTTTTTCTGATCCTTTCTTAGCCATGGGATCCTGGTCCCACCATCTACACATTAACATTCCCCAGATCATCATTTTCACTTGGCCCTGGAGGATCATTTTTCGCACGCCACATTTAGGTACGCATGCTCACTTTCAGTTTTAATCAAATAGCTATCATATATTCTTTATCATCAGATATTGTTCATGTTGGTCCCCGGTTTTGATCATGTTCTTTGCCTATATTATATACCACGGACCTCCATTTATATGCCAGTACCACCCTTTTGGCCTCATTTTGACATAATTAACATCTCCCTACCATTTAAAGGGGTTACCTAAGGTATCTTTGCATTTCAAGCTATTTTTATGCACTTTAATGCTTTAAATTGGTATTGGAATTAATATCGCTTGGGTTAGGTACCACTGCTATTCTTGGAACAGGATGTCGGTACCAGGTACCAACTCGTATCCACAAAGATACCAATGGAGCCTCTCAGGATCTGTGTGTTATGGTTCGAATGGAAGACAGAGAGCTCGCATGACAGCTGGAGTCATCACCACAGGATGCTTGAAAGCCAATGATAAAACTGGGCCAATTATTCTTCATCGTTCACACTTCGTGACACTACGTGTCACGAAGATGTGAAGTACATTTTAATTTGATTCCACGACTATTCTCGGATCGGGGATCCGTTTGTTTTGATGCATCTTTGTTTTAGACTGTTATGAACAATAGGATTTCTATAAAAACCCGGGATCACTCCTGAGAACGGGTTGTTGTTATTGTTGCTGGATTATGTGATGCCGTGAACCTATGTTTTGAATACAGACTGTTGTTACGTGATATTATTCGACTGATATGTGATTTGAGTATTTCTTTCCTGAGTTGATGAAGCACGAAGTTTACACAGTGATTGTATAGAATGTTATAGTCGRCTCTGGTCGTTACTAACAGCGTTTGTGCCGTTTGGTTGGGCCCGCCAAACCGGTGCAAGTCGCTGCCTTATTTTGCAATAGATTTAGTTTTATGCTGTCATAGACTTAGTTCATTTTAATGCTTTAGAACTTGCATACGAGGTAGCTTAACGCTTGTCGATTTAGTTGTTTTAGCACATTAGCATTTTCTTACATGAATGGTAAATCTGCAGCTCATGGTGTGTAATCGATTTGGGTTGTTTCAGAATCGTATCGTTCTCCAACAGAATCATTTCCCACAGACTGTTATCTTGTACGTTGGTGAATATAAAACACATGAATGATGCCTGTAGGGTTTCGAGTATGCACTCTGTTTGTGTGGCTTTTCATTTTCAAGTTGAGTCTACGTAGAGTGTGAATGAACTTGCTTTGGTAGACAGTTAGTTATCTTCCTTACTGAGAACAGTTAGATTCTAATTAGATCAAAGGGAGCTCCTGGTACCAGTAGATAGGATAGTACTCTGGTTTCCTGTAGACAGCATTAGATTTATTTTTGATGCTCAGAATGGATGCATTTTTGAAAATACTCTTTGTGTCATGACTTAAACGGAAATCCTGATGGTAGATGATTGGACATAGAGGTAAAATAATTTTGTGGCACCACACTTTTGAATAGAAATAACAGCACCGGCACTTGAACACCAGACTGTTTTGTTGTTGATGACTTACATAGGAAATGCTCAGTTTCAGAGTAGTTATTAAGATTCAAGTTCTCAGAATAAGTGTGTGTTTTCTTCTTAGTATAGCATTTAGATAGAGACTAGATGCTTACCTGCACATACTGTGTATCAGCTCAAAGTTTACCAACCCTGGTTTGACAATTTAGTGTTTCAGGACATTCAAAGCTTCAATTTAGCAGCCTGATAGTTCATGTCAGGTATTTGTTTTTTTGTGTCCAGGTACTTGTTTCGCAAGATTTCATCCCCTTCAGGTATATGTTTGACACTGACATGTAATTGTTCCCTCTATAAATCAATTGCATATCCCAATCACACCCTCTGACATTTACCTTTAGGTTCCCTACATTCGGCTATGTAGTATCATCACCTCTACCACATTTTTTGGTACTGTCATCCGATAGCATTCTCCCCCACATAAATTGTCCCATTCATAGTTCACCTTGGAAACTTGACACTCATGTTGATTTCACCCCCTAGGCATGGGAGTCCCGATAGTCTTATGCACTTTCGAGAATGAACCCTGTACTTATTCTCATCATATTGCTAACTTTTGCAATGGACTCCTAGGTCATATCATCTCGGTTCTATTGACTGCACCTCTGCATTTTCATTAGCCCTCCATCTCATCCACCATTAGTTTTCCCATCTACAGATTATCCTCCATCCATTTACCAAATATAGAAACCCACCCATTGGGCCTCCACCAGTTTTCTTCCACAAACTTGTTCCCTAATAGGCCAAGCCATCTTTCACCGGGGCACTCGTTTCTTTATTCATATGGAGAACCCAAATTATTATTTATTTCTTTGGTAATTGTAAAAATCCTTTGTTTCCATCATATACATAGCTTTTCATCGCCATCCTTGATGGCCTCTCTTTCTTTGGAATAGAAACCCATGTCTCCCTTGGTTGGGGCACCCACTCTTTTTTTCATTCCAATATCATTCACGAACCCCGATTATCCCTAGTCCATATAACCATGATCTTTGAGTTCATCCACTTTGTTAGCCTCTAGCATAGTTTAACCCCATATCTAGTCGTCCCCCTGACGCTAGATCCAGTTTTATTGTTCCTGCCAGTCATCCTTCAAACTTCCCCAACCAAAGGAAGTCTTGAGTATCCTAGTATCTTGAATTCATTCATGTTACTCGTCAGTACCTGATATCATCTATTACTCAGTGGATTTCAAGAAGCCCTTTGCTTCTTGGCATAGCGTCTTCCTTCATGTCGACACCAGCACAGTTTCCATAAGGGAAACAATATCTTGACTCTCATTACCTTTTCAATGAGGAGTCTCAAATGACACAAAGAGAATCATCATTGATTTTTGATTCCGTTGACCCATATAACATTCAACTTCAGCAACATCTCATGTTACAGACTATGCGACTATTTCATTTGTTTCATATCATCTGAAGACCTCTGAATTTGATAGGCCATTAATGCCTATGAGTCATCAACAATTCTGGCAGTCGTCCTTGCCTCACTTCAAAGCCTGTTCACCATTTAGAATGGTCATCTATTGTTATCAACCACCCCCAAGGGAACTACAGTTATCTACATCAACATACATATTCAGTTACAGTCTCACATTTTGGTTTCATGATATTAGCATGGGGCATGCCCACCTCGTTTGTACACATTTTTTCTTTTTTTCTCCCTAGAGAAGGGTTTGGGTCCCACAGTTTTCCCTCTCCCACTAGCGGATTGCTCTTGTAGTTCCTCTCTTCACTCTTCATTACAATGGCACTTTCAACAAAAGAAACATTGATGTATTTAGGCTATACGTATGCTCCTAACCTAACACATCAGGGGGAATATGTTTTCACTAAAATATCGTCTGCAACATTGCACATAATGGTTAAGGAAAAATATCAATTCCAACAACAATTAGTCCACCTACAGCACCAAAAATGCATTCAAAAGGAAAAAAAATATACAATTGGGTCAAAAATTGAAGTGTGCAAATTAACCAAAGGAGGTGTGCGCACAGTGTGTAGCATGCGCAGGCTAACACAACCCTCAAAGTGCACTATGCGCCAAATGCATCACTGTCTACAAGAAAAGTAGCGCACTTCCATGAACGACGCATTTATGAATCTTGTTGGCCCCTCAACCACTTCTAGTCCGACCCCCAATATGATTTGACACTCATGTCTGAGCGAAATCTAGCTTGGAGGCTGGTTAACGGCTAGAGAGTGCCCTAAAGGGCCCCTTGTTCACACTATGAAACAATTACATTTTTCCTTGAATGGATGTTATAAATAAGAGCCATGTGTGTGATAATAAACCAAGATATTCAATGTATTGTTATGCTACAAGAATTCTTCCTTGAGAATCCTCTTTTCTCTTTGAATCCTTCAAGCACCATTGCAATAGGCCATTCCACTCACCTCTTGAGGGAATAGGAATTGTTTTTCTTTACCATTTTCCATTTCTTCCATTGTAAGAGAGAAGAGCTCTCAATTAGAAAACTCAAGAGCCCTCCCAAGGAGGAAGAGGGGACTCATAAGTCCCTACCTTTCTCTACTATGTTTTTCCTACTAATCTATTGATCCATTTGTAGAAATATGTTGGTCATTGTTTGATTTTCATGGTTCTAAGTTTCTCAAGATTTCTAACATTTATTTCTTATTTTTTTTTAGTTTATTTATTTGTTTTCATATGTGTTTGGCTTATTTAACCCACTCACAAACTTATGTCTTGTCTAGCAGGCTCATCTAGACATGCAAGTGTTGTTGTTTTTCTCACCCAAGTGAAAAAACCAACACAACTGAGAGTATTGGAGTTGAGAAAAAGCGATGGTTCATATCATCAAATGCTCATTTTTGTTCCCTCCCCCACACGAACTTTTCCCTGCCACGACCCTTGGTCACCTAGCTGAGGGCCCATGCAATATGGGAGAATCCCAACATGAACTGTCAGTAGAAGTTGGTCAGTCGCAAGAAGCTCTGAAGCTCAGTTAGTATGGTCGGGGATGGCCAGTCACGAATGACTTGGATCTTAGTTGGATCAACATGTACCCCATGGTCATCAACAATGTATCCCAAGTATTGGACCCTATTCATGCCAAAATATCATTTTTCCAAGTTGGTATATAGCTTGTGTTGTCGTAGAGTGCTCAAAACCTGTTGAATATGTTGCATGTGCTCCTCCCAAGTTTTGTTGAAGATGAGGATGTGATCCAAATACACCACCACAAAATAGTTGGTGAAGGGTATCAATATAACATGCATCAACCTAATGAAAGTGTCTAGTCCAATTGTTAAGAAAAAGGGCATGACCAACCATTCGAAGAGACCTTCTTTAGATTTGAAGGTTTTCTTCCATACATTAGTTGGTTCGATGGGAACCTGGTGGTAGCCAATCTTTAGGTCAATCTTGTTGAATAAATTTTCCCCCTTGAGTTGGTCAAGAATGTCATCAATCCTAGGAATTGGGTACCAGTTCCTAAATATGATTTTTTCAAAGGCTTTGTAATCAATGCAGAGTCGCCAAGTCCCATCCTTCTTCTACACTAGTACAATCGAGCTTCCGCAAGGGGAGCAGATGGGTCTGATATTCCCCTTTTGAAGAATCTCTTGGATCTGACACCTAATTTTTTCATTTTCCATTAGCGAGCGATGATAGACTGGTCCATTACGTAGAGGTGCATCGGGGGTCATATCAATTGGATGCTTGACTTGGCAGTGCATCGGTACCCCGATGGGTGTGGAGAATATGTCTCTGTATTTTTCCACAATCCCATCCACTTGATTCTGCTACAAAGAGAGGATCTGTGTAGATGCCACATATGTGGCGGTGACCTTCTTCTTTCTATGAGCATGGATCACAAAAAGACAAACTTCTTGGTCTACGAAATGACCTTACTGCATTTCTTAGCAGAGATTAAAGAAATAGGGGTAGGCGGCGCTACCTCTTGTATCTTGTACAATTTTCTGACCAAAGTAATAATAACATTGTGCATTTTAGACTCATACACAACATGATACTTTCAAAAATATGGTTTTCCTAAAAGAACATCACAAAATTCAAGGGGATAAATATCACACAATACCTCATCTTTAAAAGGCTTGATGTCGTAGGGAAAAAGACACTGTTGGCCGACATAAAGATCTCTCCCTTGGCGAAGCCAGTTGATGGTGTAGGGTTGCGGGTGTGGTGTCATTGGCAGGTCCAACCACTTGACGACCTATATTGATATCAAGTTCTTCTGACTGTCGCTATCAAAAATGAAATGAAGCGGACCCATTTTACCCACATCTGTGAGTGAAAGAGGCATTCCCCTTCCTCTTGTTCTTCTGGTTCGCTTGGTTGGAATTTGGTGGTAGAGATAGTGGCACTGGGTTCAACATCGATAATCTACTTCCCTCTTTTTGGATTTGATTCGAAATCAGAATCAACCTCTAACTCAAAATCCTTCAACTCGGCCACGAGTGACTTCGTGTAGTGACATTCTTCAGTCTTGAGCCAAGGGATTTTATGGTACTCACACCATTTTCCCGTGTCCTTTTTTGTTTTCTCATTGCTCTTCTTGTGTTGTGGCTTGGGCTAGTTTTTCTAAGAGTGGCCATCTCGACTCAGTCCCTTGATGTGTGGGTTGGGGTCACCTTTGCCTTTCTTTGGCTGTGAGGAGTTTCCAAATCCAAACTCTCACCTCTTTTTCTTAAATTTTTGCTCGATATTGATAGCATTTCTATAATTCGTGCCCAATGAGGCGATTTCCAGAAACTCCATTTTTCTTTTATGTATTTATGAAAACAGTTGTGGTATTTGAGCACCAGATGTCTCTCAAAGTCTTTGATACTCAATTTGGTGTATAGGGTATGGAAAATATTGGTGAAGTCTAGTACTATCTAGTCTCTTTCTTTACGCAGGGTGGTCCATCTAGTGTACAAGTCCTCTTAGCTTCCAAGAAGGTAGTATTGTTCTTTAATGGCGTCCCAGAAGGAATCTCGTGTAGGGGAAACCACAAATATTGTAGATTCCTTTACGGCCCTTTTCTCAAAGTAAGTATCCCCCCAATCTTTAACATGGGGGACAACCTTGAGGAGTACAAAAGTAATCTTTTCCCTATTGAAAAAATTATGGACCGAAAAATACCCTTTGAGTAGATTCAACCATTTATCTACAGCATTTGCATTTATCATTCCTTCAAATAATGGAATATCAAAATTTACCTGTACCTTTATGGGGGTTGTATGGCCGCTTGATGAAGATGCTTCTCCTGTGGGAATCCATCGAAGGATCCATGCAAAGTTGTCCATCATTTCGTTCCTTTGTCGCGTGAGGGATTCCTCGAGAAACATTTTAATAGTATATCTTGCTCCATCATCTTTCTTTTCATCCCCATGGGCTTTTGTCAGGCTCGACGCGGCCAATATTGCAACGGCTCGATTGGTTCAAGTCCCAACTTCTTGTACCCAAATCCTATCGGGGACATGCACGAAAAAAAATAAATGAAGAGCAGATCGCTCTCATACCACTAAACCGGATTTAGGAGAGGAACGAAATGATTAACAAACTGAATACAATAAACACAGAGATATGAATAACAAGACAGATATACACTAAACAATATCTTCTATTGAATAAATGAAATAGGATGAAAGTGTAAAACTGCAGAACTAAAACACTTGCTCGAATGATGGTAGCTATCTTTGAGAAGATATGTGGTTGCTACGTGCATCCTTCTGAGTAGAATGATTACAATGAGGTTCTAAATGTATTTTTGATATTACTCATGAATGCCAAAACCCTAGACATCCAAAAACCTAACCCTAGGAGGTGAAACGCCAAAAGTCATGTGGGCCCCTATGGGTAAGTTGGTACCTCAACTTCTCGAGGTCATAAATTTTGCATACGACCTTCGTTTTAGGAACATGATAGCCCATTGGAAAGGTATTTCAAAGAGATACATAGTACACTGTCAAACTCTAACTTCGTCTACATTTTGACTATGGCGAGCCAAAAAAAACACTTTTTAGTGATCCAAAATGGCTCTGGAAGTACAACAATATGTGTTGACATGAAAACATACAAAATAAGCCAGATGAATTAGGTGAGAGGCCACCAATATCCACCTGGAAGATGTGTAGGGCTTCAGACAACCCCAGATGTGTAGAACCCACGATTACAAAGAAGTACATAAAAACGTGTTGAACTAAAAACAGATAAGAGGAACCAATTGGAATAGGTGGGTGGCCACCAATATCCACCTGGATCAAACATTAATCCCATAACATTTTTTTTTATAAAGGGAAATATAGGAATATGATTTGTATTGATAAAGGTTCTTTAGTCTAGTTTTCCCAAAGGTTAAAGGATTAATGTTAAAAATATGAACAAAAAGATAAAACCTTTTTATTCATCAATGAAATCTTTGTGACAAATATGCAAGCTTAAAACCATCAAAATGATTAATCTTTTGATGACTGCCCAATTTGAACATTGCCTCCACAATGAATTTTCAGTAGTTAATTAACGTTGAACATTTCAATCATTGAGGGTTGTTAAACTCAACGGTAAAGTTTTGAACTGGTTAGTCTTGATAACTTGCAACTATTGTTGTTGGTGATTGCTTATAAATTTCTGCCACAAATTTATTGTGCCTTTACTAAATTCCCGCCAAGAATTTATTGTCTTTACAAGTAACGATGAAAATCGATTGTTGATCCATGTGAAGAATGACAATCCGAATCTATGGATTACGGGAAAATATGGGTTGTGGCATAGGTAACAATTTTGAAAAATATTTTAAGCATTCACAAAATGGGGTTTGGCCAGGAAGTCCTGGGGTCAATTCCCATCAAATCATACCACAAAAATAATACATAACAAGTAAGTGGTTTGAGAGAAACAAAAATACCTAGATTCCACCTCGAATCATCTGACTGATAACAATGTTTTAGCCTCCACCAATTCCTACGACTTTGATTCGATCGAAGTCCATTGCAATCAGTTGTGAATTTGAATTTACACAAAGACTTGTCTTTCTTCTTCTCTTACAACTTGTCCATTGTATCAACCTAGGGAATGGGAGAGCTGAAGATTAATGGGTGAGGAATCCATAGTGTCCAAAAGATTCATCCGTGAGAGGGGTTCAAGAGCTATAAGACCAAGCAGATTCCATGAATGAAATGATCAAAAGATCTTAGAAATGAATAAAGAGATCTATGAAGAGACAAATCAGGCATGATGTCCGGTCCCTGAGACCTGGAGGTGGAACAAAGTTGCTCAACAGCACATGCTCATGGAGTTGGTTCCATGTTGATTAAGCCCCATTTCCTAATATTCCTCTTCATTCTTTCAAGCCTGTCACCCTAGTTGGTCATCTCGAGAAAGTTCTAATATGAATGACATTGTTAATGTCGATAATAAAACCATTATTTAATATAAATGGTGATGAGGAAACATGAGTAGACTCTTATATTTTTTTTGTAAATAAAAAGGGTGGGACCTGTTATATTGCTTTAATCAAAATACAAAAAGATGTTTGGGATGCCAGTTGTCCCGCCTAGGTAGGAAACCGGGACAGCTGGACATCCCCTGCCAGATGTCATCATGGTCACAAAATAACTAATTTTTTCATGCAGCGTCCTGCCCGAAGGAAACTAGGACTTGCAGCCTTGGAAATGCAACTAAGTATCATAAGTTATAGCTAAGAAAACTGTAAACTAGATGGCTCAAAGCCTAACTGATAACAAGATAGTAAAACAAAGAACCAATTCTGAACTTCCATTGACCTGCTAGCCTGTGTACTTGTGCTAGTCCTCTGTCTGCTTCCATCTGGATGGGAATGCATATGCACGCGCGCAAGTTGGACATTGTCGCCTCGGATGTGTCTTGGAGTGGGCCGCGAAGTACATATCCAGTCGCTGTTCAATCCTCGTCAGCCGAAAGGTCTGGTCATCCAGCAAGCTTCTGATCTCAAAGATAAGGCTGAGGCATTCCCAATTGGTTGAGAGCGGCTGCTCTTGGCTGTGACTTTCACTTGAATCCTTGTCGTACACTGGTGGGTTGTCCCTCGTCGCCTCCCTAAAGGAGTCAGAGGGTAACTCCTCTTCTATATAGTAGGTGGAGTAGGGTGCTTCGGTGCAGTTGGCTTTGGGAGCTACCATATCACCAGCAGACGAGGGCCGTCTACCCTGACCAAAGTCCGAAGGAGGGTTCCAATTCTCGAGCACGGTGAACGGCAGGTGTTCTGGTATACTTTCTGGTACACCTCCTTCTGGAGTCTCTTCGACCACATACACCATGGGTGGTGTTCGTGGCCTCGCCTTCCTCCGTCAGGTGGCCATGGCTAGAGCTGCTTCGAATTTTTGTTTCCGCTGCCGCCTAGATTCCGCAGAGTACCATGCCGCGCCCCTCCGTGGTTTCCCTCGCAATCTCAGCATGGTGGAGGTATGGTGGGGTGCCCAATTGCTCCCCCAAGAGGTCGCTCTGCTTCCTATCACAAAAAGAATCCCTAGATTCGGCACCTGCACCTGCAAATTCTCAGAGAAGCGACGACGATTTTGCAGTTCTGCTGGAGCTAGAACTGCCCAAAGCGGCTGGTTCTCTCCTCCAACAATCCGAGCAATGATAATGAACGTGAGCCAAACCGCCATGGCTTTAATGGCTGGTTGAATGGTGTGAGCCTGACTGGTACGTCTCCCGCGAGCGAGAAGCCTCGTCGGGTTAATGCCATCGCGTTGTTCCATGACGGGTTTAAATGGTGAGGGGATGCTGGCCGGTTGATGTATTAATGCAGCGTCCAGGCTGGCTCCCGCGTGGCACCTTATCCCTACGTGTCACCCCATTCGGGGATGAGTAGACTCTTATATTAAAATCATTATTTAATATAAATTTAATTGGAGAAAGAGCAATGATTTTAGATTTAAATCATCACCAAGTGTTCAACACATTGAGATCTATATATTATTAGATTTAAAAGTATTTGAAATCTAACGGTATGTAAAATGTATATTATATTTATTAAAGGTTGTGTATATTATTAGATTTAAAAGTATTTGAAATCTAACGGTTTATTAAATGTATATTATATTTATTAAAGGTTGTGTAGAATAATTAGTTTTCATCTAAGTTTATTGAGAATGGGAGAGAATTTTATTGTTAAAGAGAATAATCTTAAATGGTTTTAATTTGGTGAGTGTGACCACACTAATTTGATGAGGGTTGAAACTTGTTTGGAATATTGGAATATTATAAGGGATTATTTGAAATGTTTTAAAATTTTATTTTTGTGCTTGAAAAATATTAAGAGAAATGCTTTAAGAGTATTATAGTTTGAAATAATTTTAAGAAACCTAGTGTCTTCCATATTATTTAACTTGTTTTTCTATAAAATTTTAAGAAATATTTGTATATGAAAAGATTTGATGCCTCTAATATATATATATATCATTTGCTCAACAAGCAGTGTTATATATATTTTTGTGCCAACTCCATGTTGAACAAAATAGATAATATTACAATAGACAAACATACAAATATTTTATTTATGATCCACATTAAAATTATTTTTTTCTTATTAATATTTTATACCACATGTAAACTCCATAATATTAAGTATTGAAAAAATTGTAACACATCTACCTCATTAGAAATTAAAAAACACTTACTCCTACATCATGTACACTGGAATTTCTCTGCATTTATCCATTACTAAACGCGACAGAAATGTTAATCCATGTTTTACATAAGAAAGAGTGAAAGACTTGTAGGAACCATTATTTAACTAACTGTAAGTGGTAAGGCAATTTGACACCATCTCCGGAAGTTTAACTAGCCGTTTTCTAAATTCGCAAGTTAGGTGGTTTAGAAAAATTAGCATAGCCAAAAACATTTTATATAATTGGTCGTTAAGTTCTACATATTATTTAAATACATATTTTTAATTATATAATTTAAATAAATTTGTTTTTAAATTATATTGAAATATTATATTATAATAAAAGTTACATGGTACTATATGGATTTTAAAAAACAATAGTTCTTTTCTTTTAGATAATTTTGCTAGCTCTTAATTTATGAGAAAGTTTGTATTCATAGAAACCACATTCGGAACTCTTCGCATGAAATTTTTTGAAAAGTTGTTTATTTAGTAAAATACATAAACAATATATGTTTAAATTGAATTATGTGTTAGGTTTCTTGTCATTACTCACTATGTTATCAAAAGAGGTGTTAGGCTTCTTGTCACTATTCACTATGCTATTGAAGAATGTTTTTTTCTTCTTTACTATCGTTGTTCAACTTTCTTTGTTTCTAGTGAATTCAGTGTTTTTCCTTCTAATCTTAGTTTTTCTTGGTATGGAGGTTATGGTTTTTCTAGAGTCATCTCCTCTTTCGCCTGGTCCGCTCAACTCATCTTTGTATGGGGATTAAGTGATATTTCATCTTCCTTACCTAAATGTGGTGGAATAATAGATTCATTTTTCACTGAATCCTATGATACCACATGTTGCTCTTTCAATGGGATATCCTTGGTTTCTTTTGATTCCATTTTTGGCTTATCCATGGTGGGTTCTGAGTCATCTGGCTCATCCTTGCTAATCACTTGATGTTCTACCTTGGCACCAACCCACCAAGTTGACTTACGTGTGTGCTTCCTAGCTTGTCATGGCCCTTTCGAGCATTGAACTGTGATATGTCCTATTTCAAAACAAACTCTACAGTGAAAAGATACATTTTAATAATCCAACTTTTGTGACCATGGGTAGTTTTCACTTGTCAAGTTTATTTATGTTGAAAAACCCTTTATTGAAGTCCATTTCCACACATGCTCGAGTATATCTAGTGATATTGCTACTAAGGTTGACATCGAAGGGATTAGAGGACATGTTGCAGAAGGTCTATAATGCATTGCTAGAAAAAAATGTGTTATTCATCGACATTTATTTTTCTTATTCCATAATATTTTATTGATAACTATTTGGAGAGTTACATATTGAAGCAATTGAAAGATCATGAGAGATGCAAAAATGTTGTTATCAATTTAGATTCCTTCATCATCTACATGTAATGAGGTTATTACCTTCAATGCTACGAATAATATGAATTCAACCCCCAAGTTGTTGTAGAAAAATATGGATAGGTTGAACATATTGACAAAAAATATTTTCCTTAGATATATTAATCTTGGCTCAGATACCCGTCTTTTAACACTCAAGAGGTGAATATAACAGTGTTAATGAATAACAAGGGTGTGTTGAAGTTCGAAACCCATGAATGAACAACAACCAAATTCACAATGATTCTTCAAGTCAATAAAATGTATCCACATGTCAAAGCGCCATTAGATGCTAAATTTTTCAAGGAAATGTTGTGAAGATCCTCTAGAAAATTTCAAAGTGGGGTATTATCCATCAAATGCATTGAGTATGGATAATTGGTTATGGTTTGAAAATGATTACGTGTCATTTTTCTCCGCATTCAATTGAAATTTGCAGCATGCATGCTCTCCTTAAAATCCATGGCCCACATTGCACACTAATACTCTAGAAACAACCATGTGATCATATTGTAATATCCTTCCTCGTATTGTTCTCTCATTCGACACTAGACGTTTTGGATGGAGTGGAGCGAAACCTTCCCAAAAGTTCATAGATTAAATCTTAATTATCAAATAACATGTCAATTAATTTTTAGAGAGAAATCATTTTGAAGATGTGTATTAAAAAGAATTTGCACAATACTTAACCAACCTCTAAGTAAAACTCTTCATTGTTTACATGAGAAATGTATACAAGTAACAATTTTGTTTTTAACAGGATGATTTACCATTTCAATGGAAGTGATGAGAGAAAATGTGGCACCTCAAAATTTGCTCGAGGATTTTACATGGAACTATGATTGTTCATCCTCCAACTGCATACTAGAGATAACAATTGAGAATGCATGGCCTAGCAGGGATATAACATTGTAAAATTGTATATAAAAGCTTTGCGGTTTTACATTTGTTTTAAATTTTTTTTAGTGCTTGAGACAATGTTAGTTCTAAAATCAATTGAGTTTTCATTGGAGAAAAAATATATTAGCATAGAATAGAGGAATAACAAGATGGATTTGATGTAGCTTATATTTATTTTGGCATTGCCTCCAATGGCAATAATCGTATTGTTAGTGGTCTTGCACCCTTTTACACTTACAAGGATGTGATTTTGGTCCCAACTTCATTTTTAATGAGAATAGGTGCGGGAAAACAATACTCATCATTGGTGCATCTACTCAAATTGTAGAAGTTTATGCATAGAGAATGCATTAAACTTGTATTGTTTTGTGTATTTGTCTCTTTATGTTTTTGTGCATTTTTTTGTAGAACTAATGTTATATTTTTGGTTGTCAGTGGTTGGAGTGAACTATTGGTAATGCTATTTTGTCATGGTTGGTGGAAGGAAAGGGGATATTGGTGTGCTAATAAAGGAATGAATATGATCTTGGTTTCTAGGAAGGAAGAGAATCTCAAAGTCATCTCTAATAAATCAAGGTGTCTAGGTGCTAAAAAGGTTATTTGATTGTTGTGGATGTATCCAAAGAGGAGAAAAGACAACAACAATATAACCAAAAGGGTGCTTCAACTTTAATATCATAGGGATGGATGGTAGGTAGGCGAGATATGAAAAATATCGTTGACGGATCAGTATTCTTTCATAGAGAAGAAACCTAAGATCTTGCATGGGATGCCTTTCCCAACTGCAATGAATGCCAAGCTCTAAGAACCATGTAGACTCTCCCCCCCTCCCCTGCTTTAAGAGAAAAAATTGACATGCTTGGATAGATTACATTAACAATGCCCTATGAATATGTAATAAGAACCATGTCAGATGCATTACATATAACCTGCATCACTACCTTCACCATCACCACAAATTCCTAGGATATATATAGAGGATATAATAACATAAATACCTAATGTGTGTGTGTGTGTGTGTGTGTCTATATGTATGTATACCATGCAAAATATATGTATGTATACCAATATATATATCAGGTATTTACACTAGTATATATATCAGGCATTGGTGATGGTGGAGGGGACAATGAAAACACTGATGGAGGCAATAGGTGATGGTGGTGATGCAGGTACCATTAGGGTGCATGGATCCAAAAATATTTTATGGAAAATGCATAAATGACTTGAAAGTGTACTTTATTTATCATGGTCATATTTTGTTTTAAAGGGGAAAATGAGAGTTTCCCTAGAACTTAGTGCTTTTCATATTACACTTGCACTAGCACTATCACTACCACTAGGAATATTAAATTATGTTGACTAAGCTAATAAGATATTATATTATGACATCTGTGTGTGTGTGTGTTTAAATAGTTAGTTAGTTAGGTTTGATATCTAAGTAAATTATATAGGAGTAAGTTAATGATTCTTCCCCAAATCATTGGCTAGTCAGGGTTACCTCATGAGTTGATAAAAAGAATATTGTGGTAGGCATGTTTGGAAAAACATATGAAGTTTTATTCATGATATAAAGTGGGAAAAAATTATAAGGGATATAGAGGACTTGCATTAGCATAAAATCAATATACCATAAAGTGATTAGAAGATACAACAATTAAAATGAGTTAACCAATAGGCCTTGCACACATATGTGAAGAATGCATCCTCATGAACAAAAATAATAATTTTGACATGGACATTAATGTGACCTTCTTGTGATTTGAGAAGAACGGATAAATTATGATATCTTCCTTGAACACCATGCCCAACTTTGAGGACTTGGAAATACTCACTTCATATATCTGGTAACTCTCTTATGGATCATGCTCGATGTATATCAATTTATGAACCTTTTACCATTCCTCATATTTTCCACAACAATTCTTCAAATAAATTCTATAAACCTTCTTCCATTCCTTGAATCCCTATCCTTAACATTGTAGTGAGGTTCCACGGTCCCTAGATTTGTAGCTATTCTATAGCGCACCTTTTATGCTACTAAGTCTTAATCGCTATTAAGAGAAGGTTATAACACCACTCTAAACATAACTCTTACAGGTATTATATAATCCACACGTATTTAAACAAATAAACACATTCTAACAGAGTATTCATATGAGTTACTGCCATAATTAACAATCAATAGAGTTTCATACCAATTCATATACACAGCGGAAATCATGATGACATAAGAAATAGAGTCATGCAAAACATGATTAAAACATAATCAGATACTTATCTTTTAACAGTGGTAGAATCCACCAACCAAGTGTAGGCCTTCCACAAACCTCCTAGCCTTAGACCACACTGCTCATCAGCTCAGCAGTGGATCGCCCCTAAGTTGGGACTAAGCTCCACCCCAAGACAAGGAATCCTAGGCTAGGTTGAGGTTACAGGGAAAACAACACACAACCACAAGGAAGGGATTCTCTCCAAGGAACCTCCCACACTCACTGCCCACAGAACCTCATTCCCCACATGCATGTTCCACCCCAGGAGTATACACATTCTCTATCACCTGGACAGTCCTTCGGCTGCTAATCTCCCTTGCCTTGGGTTACAGGAACAGATCAGACTGGAAGTCTCTGGGCTCTATGGCAACTACAAGGTTCCTTCAAGGAGTTCTCTCCCTCCTCTGTGCACTCTCTCACCTGGAGGGAGTCGCTCATAGGTCCAACAACCTGTTCTTCCAACTTCAACCACCTCTCTCACCTGGAGAGAGTGTTGTACAAACTGGCCAACAAGCCACATAGGATCAAACACTACATGTCCACCACAATCCACGGGAATCCAGACACGAACACCTCAGGGCAGCTCCAGACAGGTGCAACAGTATAACCAAGCTTAGCAAGGACGAGACACTTCTGTTTTCTCATTTTGGAAACATGGGATAGACTCACCCTCTGGATTCTCAGGGATGCATGACGAGTCATCCACGTAGGGGTCGATTCAAACTCCCCAGTTTAGAACAAAGAAGGGAGTACCAGCTTTCCCGAACAACACAGACTCTTTCCCGAAATCAACACAAGAATCTTGTTCAGGGAATGCACACACGATTTTTCTCAGAGCCAGACACAAACTTTTGAATCCCAGAGACGCACAAAGGTTCTCTACAGGAGTCGGGTTGGTCGTACTATCTAGGGCTCCGTACGCATTCAGGAAATCAGGTCAAATGGAGGAGGAACCTTTCTCACAGCTCACCCTGGCCGTTTTATTCGCATGCATCAGGGTTTACACTTGTCACCCATGAAACTGCATGCGTTCCACCAACATGCATCTCCCTTGTATGTTCTCCCCTTGCCAGAACTTAGGATAAAACATAAAATGCACATGTCTTTTGGGATAGTATTAAAATATTATTCCCAAGCTTAAGCCCCCTAGGCTTAGCCCCTAGGCTCAACACTTAGCCCCTTTTTCCACCTTCCAGCCCCTAATTCCTTGCCCTCTCTGTCGATGCTTAGTCCCCCTTCACTCATTCATCATGGTCCAT